>VDFB02257522.1:0-551323 GCA_007258455.2 Sequoia sempervirens
ATTGGCAATCAAGGGAGACAACTGTGTTGCAAATTCATCCTCAACACCTATATAGTGTGGTGATTACATTCCCCTATTTCTACTTGTCCTGATTGAAGTGGCATATCCTCCCTCTCCACCTCAAGGGATTTACTGGTTTGTTTTTTACTTTCTTCTATTGTTTCTTCACATGGTTGAATCTCAGTTTCTAATGATTGGGCTTCAATATTATGTGGTTTTCAGTCGTGCCTTTTCTTTTTGGGAGCATGCAATTGATCACAAGCTACCACACCACTAATTTCAGTAGAAAATTGCTTACTTCTCCTTAAAGGAGGAGATGTTTATGATGTTATTTTAGACCTCTTTTTCTTCTTGCAAGGAGGGGTATCCTCATCTCTAGAATTTATTATGTCTACATTTTCTTGATTGTTAGGGGTTTCTAAAATATTGAGTGAAATTTTTGACGCTTCACTATAAGGAGCTATTTTGGCATGTTGGAATTCAGAAACATCTCGAGGATTAGGGGAAAGGTCTTTCAAATTTTGAGTCACTTGCCCATATGACTCACCCTCTTCAAAGTGTCTTGTGGGTTCTGAATAAAAAAATAATAATAATAATTTTGATTTATTATGATAGGAGATGGAAATGTAGGGCATGGATTTCAAAGGTGATGGAAAAATTTAATAATAAGCATGTGTATGGCATTGGAAATATCAAATAATTTGGAAAGGAAGAGAATTTACAAAGGTTTGGAGCATCACTAGAAGATGTGGCCGAAATGAAGATAAAAATTCTCAAGCATGCTAAGGGATGCACCTAGAATGAGAAAGTGAAGTGGCAAAAATTTGGAGCATCATTGGAAGATGTAACCAAAGTGAAAAAGAAAATTGTGGAGCATCACTAAAAGATGTCACCGAAATGGAGCAATGTAATTTTCACAGCATCTTCAGAAAGATGCAGCTAGAAGTAGCAACAAAGTTTCTAGAGCATCATCAAAAGATGTAGTTGGAAGCAGCATCAAAAAATTTGGAGCATCACCAAAAGATGTCGTCAGAAGAAGAAACAATAACATTAGCCAGAATGCAACAAGAAAATTTATGGAGCATTTCCAAAAGATTCCACTCGAAGAAGGAAGCAGAATGAAGGACTTTGGACTTAGAACTTCCAAAGCATCATTGAAAGATGCGCTAGATTGTAGGGACAAAATAGGGAATGACACCAGTCAAGCATGCAAGTTCCAAAGCACTACAACAACCAAGCCAATAAGTTCCAGATCATTGCAACAAGATGTGTCAGAATTTGTATTTTATTAATCATGATGTCCTGTAAAATGGAAGCAAATTTAGCCAAGTCTAAAGGATGATAAATTTAAAAGAAATTCCCTGAAGTAATTACAAATGCATACACATGCAAATTTTTTGTTTTCTTTTATTTAGACTAGATTGGCCATTATTCTGAATAGTCCATCAGCTTTGCCATAGTATATTCCATGCATTATACTTCTCCTTGCACTTATATCATTTTTGTAAATTCCACCTTGTTAATACATTTATGGTAGATGCATAATCAATGTCCATTGACTAAGAAATACTTTAGAAATTTCATATGGACTCAACCAATGAGTCCTTAGTTTCCCTTGATGATCTTTATATCAGGAATCAAATGACAATGCCCAATCCCCATTATGTAACTCTCTTTCCTTTATGTATTTATCATGCCAAACCTTTCATTGGTGTTGAACGAGCTTATTTTGGTGGACAATGTCTAAACGAAGTTCATCTAATTCATTAAGCTGTAGGACTCTTTCAACCTAGGCTTGTTTGAGATCTAAACCTAGCTCCATTGCTATTCTTAGGGTTTGCAGTTCAAATTCAATGGGTAGCAGAGGTTTCTTCCCAAAGACTAACTCATACAAACTAAAACTAGTGGTTGACTTCCAAGTTGTATTATAAGCCCAAACAACTTCAGGTAATTTTTTGGCCCAGTCTTTTCTCCTTGATGAAATTGTCTTTGTTAAAATGTTCTCTATATCCCTGTAAGTTACCTCTACTTGACCATTTGCTTGTGGGTGATAGGGTGACGAATTTTTATGACTTACCTAAAAATGATCAATAAAAGCTAAAAGAACTTTAGACATAAACTAGGGTCCTTGATCTGTGACAATTTTTCTAGGAGCTCCAATTCTGAGAAAAATCTTGTTATACTAGAAGTCAGCAACTTGTTCTTCCCTAGTGACTCATAAAGCTTGAACTTATTTCCATTTAGTCAAGTAGTCGGTATAGACCAAAATGTATTATTTCCCTTGTGAAGGGGGTTCTATTGGATTGATAAAATCTAATCCCCACTTTTCAAATAGTTCAAGAACTACCTATGGTTGCAAGGGCATTTCATTAGATGCAGTGGGTCTTCCTACTCTTTTGCATTCATTACAATGACAAGCATATTATTTTACATCTTTATGCAAAGAAGGCTAATAATATCCCACACCTAAGATATTAAGGGATGTACTCTTAGCATAGTAATGACCTCTAGAGGGGTAACCATGGCAAGCTCTAAGGATGGTATATGTTTCACCTACCCTAACATAACGTCACAAAACTAGATCAGGGCCACATCGAAATAACATTCCATTAATCCATTTGAACGGAGCACTTTCTCGAACAAGACGTTTCTTTTGTTTTGACATAAAGTCTGGTGGGAACTCTAAAGTGGCCAAGTAGTTCGATATGCCAGCAAACCAAAGGGGTTTTAATGGAAATGGAAAATAAATTCTCATTTTGGAATTCATCTTGCATGGAAGCACAATCTTCATTGTCTTGTTTAATTTGGGATAAGAAATCTGCAACTACATTGGCTTTCCCATGCTTATCAATGATGGTTACATTCAATTCTTGTAAAATCAATAACCATTTGATTATTCTTCCATTCACTACATGTTTTTTCATTAGGTACATAATGGTTGAATGGTTTGTATATACATTCACTTTGTATCATGTGATGTAATGTCAAAATTCCTTGATTGCATGTACTACAGCTGAAAATTCTTTATCAGTGGTGGTGTAATTTCATTGAATGAGAGTCAAATTCTTACTAATGAAATAAATGGAATATTTTCCTCCATTCTCATCTTCCTAACCTAAAACCACTCCAATAGCATTATCAGAAGCATTTGCATAAATATGGAATGGAAGGTTTCAATTAGGTCCTTGTATGACATGAGCATAGATGAGTTTCTCCTTAATGAACTCAAATGATGATTGGCATTCATCTATACAAGCAAAGTCGACATTCTTTTGGAGGAGAGAAAAAATGGGGGCCACAATCTTGCAAAAAAAATATATGAATCTCCAGTAGTATCCAACATGTCCTAAGAAATTTCTAACATCAATTTGATTTTTCAGAGTCTCAAGTTATTGTATTACCTCAATTTTCTTAGAATCAACTTTTATTCCTTCAGTTGAAATGTGGTGTCCAAATAGTATCCCTTGTTCCACCATTATGAGGAATTTTTCATCACTTAGGGATAGCTGATGGTCCTCACATTGCTTCAATACTTTGTCCAAATTTTGAAGGCCTTCATCAAAAGTTGACCCATATATAGTGAAGTCGTCCATGTAGACTTCCACACAGCCATTCACTAGCTCAACAAATATTGTCAAGATAGCTCTCTGAAATATTGTAGGAGCATTGCATAGATCTAAGGGAAGGACTCGATATATGAATGTTGCCCATGGGAAAGTAATTTTTTTTTTTCCTAGTCTTCCATTGCTACTTGTATTTGGTTATATCCACTAAATTCGTCCAGGAATGAGAAATACTTCCTTCTAGCCAAATTATCCAAGACTTGGTCTACAAAAGCTAAAGGAAACTAATCTCTATGGGTAGCTTTAATGAGTTCCCTATATTCAATGCACAATCTCCATTTCATTTTTCTTTGGAAAAACTACTAGAGGCAAAACCCATTTGATGCCAGAAATGGGATATATGAATCCTACTTGCAAGAGTTTCTCAAAAAAAAATTTAACGATGTCTTTCAAGGCAGGGTTGAGTCTTTGTTGTGGTTGATGAATAGGTCTAACATCCTTAGTATAGATGTGATGGGTAAAAACACTTGGGTGTATTTGTCTCATGTATGTATAATCTCAGACAAAAGCCTTATATTTGTTCACCAAAACATCAAACAATTTCTTTTCTTCTAAATTTGTCAACCAACTATTGATATTCAACATTTTTCCTAGTAGTAACATAATGGTTTTAGCTCCTAAATAGTTGGAGGTGATGGTATAAACTTCTCTAGTGAAGGTAGTGTGAGTACAACTATGCGATATAGTTTTGTGAAGTCTGGCAATTTCTTCGAAAAAATGCTTCATTTTTGGAATGATATTATCTAGGGGGCAAGGTAACCCTAAAAATTTGGTATAATCAAATTTAGTGTGATCAATGGTTATTGGGTGCCCCAAAATCTCTTCCACGTCTAACATTTCTTCATCATTTGAGTCTACCGTAAGGTTTTGCATATTGTTTTCCAGTTCATCTTCCAACTCTGCACCATGTTGTTTAATGACTACCATAGCAAGTAAGGCTAGATTCTCTTGTTCATTGAGACAATTTGGTTAATCAACCTAGACTTTGTTATATTTAGCAGGTTTAGCATGGGGATACAAGTATAAATGTTTTCTATTGGGACCATGTAAAATGGTCATTCCTCCCTCTCTATACTAAATCTTGGTTCCAACTGAAGCTAGCCATGGTCTTCCTAGGATTATCAGATAGCTATCCTTTGGTGTGAAGGATTGGATTATTTGGAAGTCTCTTGGATATTTCCAACTGTTAACCTTAACAAGAACATTTTCTATGACACCTTTGGGAATAGCGATGGATTGATTCACCATTTGCAACACTGTAGTTGTGGGACGTAAATCAGTGAGTCCCAACTTTTCCATAACATTAACCACCATTACATTAATGACCACTCCTAGGTCCACAAGTGCATTAGGTATTGCTACCCCATTGATTGTCACTGTTATAAGTAGACTTCCTAGATCATCATATTTTGGAGTTGCAGCTCTTCCAGCCAAAAAGTTAGCTAGATATCTATTTATGTGAATAGTATTAATCCATTTTGGTTTCCTTCCCAATGTTTTAATGCACAACTATTTGATTAGTTGGTTTAGCTCAGGGATCTCTTTAATTTCTTGTAACAAAGGAACCTCGATTTGAAGTTGCTTAATTTCCTGTATCAATTTGGTTTCACTAGATGAGGTCATTTCCAGAGGATTATTCAAGGTGGTTGGTTTGAGACGCTCTAGAAAAGGCACTTAATTTTTCTCTCTCGAGGTGAAATCCTTCTTTAAAAGATCTGCTAGACATTGACCACCCTCCTCTTGAGGTAACTCAAAAGTTCCATATGAGGATTGTGGAAGGGTCTTGTCTTGATTACTCTCTGTGTCTTGGTCTAAAGGTGTGGAAGATGTCTTAGTCTTATCAACAAGGTCTTTAACCGATTAGTCTAGGATCTCAACTATAGTAGGTTGCTGGAGTGTTTTTCCTAACCTTAACTATAGGTTTCCACAATGGATAGCATTAAGTCCAATCAAATTTTCTTGTTTTGTTGAATATATTAGGGCTTTTTGATGATTATTCTTTGGATTAGGGATAGGTTATGTTGGGAGTTATGGTT
Source organism: Sequoia sempervirens (assembly GCA_007258455.2). Taxonomy (NCBI): domain Eukaryota; kingdom Viridiplantae; phylum Streptophyta; class Pinopsida; order Cupressales; family Cupressaceae; genus Sequoia; species Sequoia sempervirens. The sequence goes on from VDFB02257522.1 coordinate 5,660, forward strand.
GGTTGACTTGGTCATTTTGATGAGGGTTATGAGGGGCTAGTAAAAGATTTTTCTATGGATAGGCATACTCCTAGGCCCAATGTAAAACTGATTTTGAGGTTGATTCCATTGAGGAGCAGGATTTTCAAGATACCATTGTTGTTGAGTCTATTTTTTCCATTGGGGGTTTCCCAAGGCTAATTTTCCCATTTAGGTGGTCCCAAGGGTAAGGTTCCTAGTTAGGTTGTGGTTGAGGCCAAGATGTTTCCCATTGATTATTATTTCAATTGTTTGGGGGTTGCCATGAAAGGTTTGGATTTTGACCATAAGGGAAATTCCCTCTAGGTCTTTGATTTACAAATTTGACCTCCTCCTCAACTTGAGTTGTCCTTTTCTTGGAATTCTTGATTGCATTTAGAATCTCACATTGATCAATGGCATGAATCTTCTCACAAACTTAGCAAGTGTCAGTTTTGTCCAAAGGGCATTCTCTTAATAGATGTTTTTTTCACATAGGACAATAGATGGATAAGACCTCAGGATTACGTGTTTTTTCCTATAGTCCATCCAACGTAGTGTTTAATTGAACAAGAATTCTAGTTTTTAGATTTGTTATCTCCTCACAGAGTTTCCCTATTTCATTGGAACCTCTAAAAAGAGTATACTTACGGATACCTCCTCAATTATGAGAGAAATTTTGGCATAATTCTATGATATCATCGAGTCGAAGTTGGGGAACATTTCCTTTTCCCATTAAATCTAGGCCTCTCCTAGCATCTTCATCAAGTCCCTTAATAAATATGGTTTTTAGAATTTCTAGACTTATGTCTTCTCCACCACATTGTTAGATAAGAAGATGAACCTATCTAGGTAATCTTCTAGGATTTCATCTTTGTTTTGTCTTAGTTTAAACAACACTTCTTTCCTATCACTGACTCTACAATAACTATGGTATTTTTCCAAAAAGGTAGACTCCATATTATCCCAGGAGGTTATTGACACTGAAGCTAATCCCATGAACCAATGCATTGCAAATTCCTTCGGGGTGGAGGGAAAAAGATTTAGTTTTTGGTTATCATTCAAGTGTATTTGTATGTCTGACACAAAAATTTAAACTCAAATAAGAACTAGTCAGGGCCTTCAAAGGATAAGCCTCTAAAAGTTGGTAAGAAGGTTGGTTAAATGTTTTCCATAGGTGTATTGTCATCTTGATCAAGAGCAATAGGATAAGTAAATGTCCGCACTCCCCTTGGTGTGTCAGTGGCATTTCTACAGTCACCCATGACATTCAAAGGAATACATTCCTCCTCAAATATTTGGTCTAATGGTTGAGGATTTAGGATGTGCAACAGAATGCTTTCCTCAACAAAGGTTTTCTCTAATGGCTGAGGTTCTACAGTATATGGGGAGGTCTCAGTTTGATCCAACTTGATCAATTCTTCAATAAATTCTTCAACTGAGACTCCTATCTTCCTGCTTGTAGTTGGAACATCTTTTGGGAGGTTTTTAGTACATATCTTTCGCATGGACCTCATTTCCTGACCATTGAGAAAATGAAGCTTGGAAAGTATTTTTTTCTAAAAGAGGTATTCAAGCAATCTCCTACTAACACTAGAAAAGGAATGGGTCCCTAGCAATAACGCCAAAAAGTGGCAGACTATCGTTAGGTCCTATCAATTTAGTTTAAAAATTCATTAATAAAATAAATTGGGTAGTGTTTGAAGGTTGTATGCAATAGGGGACATCTTGGCTAACTCTCTTAGATTTTTTGAATTCTTGAAACAATTGAAACAATAGTTATCCTAAAAAGCCTTCAAACTAGAAAGCATAAAGATGTTTTAAGCTAGAAAGCATGAAATTGTTAAGCTAGAAAACAAAAGATGATTAAACTAGAAAGCATGTAAACTACCTAAAAGGAATACTTGCAGTAAAACTATAAAGTTTAAATGAAAACAAGTAATCAACTAACAACTAACTATTAATGGAAAGTAAACTTAACAACCTATAACTAACAACTAGAGTGGGTGCTCCAAAATTTCAAATAAACAGAGCTAAAGATTGCAAATTTGAACCACAACTTGTAGGAATAATTGACAAATCTCAACACATACAAATAACATTCATCCACATTTATCATGTACAAAATAAAAAATAACAAAAATTGAAAATAAAAATACTTATCTATCTACTCTATGAGATTCCCTCAAGTGGCCAACTCTTGCTTGTTCCTACTCTTAACTTAGATCACATGTACTCTTGCATCTTCAAAATGAATCCATTCATGGTGATTTCATTACATAGAATTAGTAACTAAGAATAATACTAGAAAAGCTCATTTTATTTATATCAAAAAAGGTGTAACATAGAGACATAGTTCAAAGCATATTATAACAACACAACGGTATCCAGTATGCATTGTTTCTAGTAGTTACATATATATACTAAATTTCTAACAAAATCCTAAATTTCATATGGTAAAAGATTACCATTGAAAAATACTTCTAATAAAATTTCAACTAACCAACTGAAAGAGGTCCATAACATAAAACATATTATTAAAGGCTCAGAGTAGAACCATAAATTTTTTAAACAAAAAGTAAATAGAAAGCATTAAAATAATTGTTCCACTATGCACTCTAGAATTTTCGATGCCTAGACTTGTGACACTCTATCTTCAACTGTTTGAATTCACTTAAATTCCACTCAATCATGCATAATGTCCTGTACAATAACTAAAAACTATACCATTATATTAGCATTAGTTAGCTAATTCCAATCAATTTAGGAAATAAATATTTATTCATCATTTTACAAAAAGTAAGCAATCCTAAAAGTAAACAATTGCCAAAGTAAAAGTGATTGGTAGAAATAAGGAAGGGTATTTGGCTTATTATATTCATGAGGTTATTTATACCTCATCAAGCATTAATAATAGGTTTTGTACAAGTAGTAGTCAAAGTGACACCAAACTAGAATGGTGTAGGCATGGGTTTACAATCACTCATATGAAATAAATGAAGCAAGTCAATGTAATATTTGTATTAATATATAAATATCCCCTGAATATGATGAAGAATCTAAAGACCAAGGAAGAAATGTTGAAGCCCAAGATCTATCATCTCAAAGTGTTTCATCAAATTCTTTTGACTCTCTTGAAGCATGGATGAGGAACTACTAGTGAGAATCAAATCATCAACATAAAAGACTAGCATAAAAATACCATCTTCATGAATTTCTATGTATCTCACCTCTCTTTCACCTCCCTATCTCCCCCCCTCTCTCTCTCTCCTTAAACCCTTAAACCATCAACCCTAAAACATAAACCATCAACCTTAAAACATAAACCATCAACCCTAATCTGTCAACCTTGAACCCTTAAACCCTAAACCCTAAACCCCTATATCCTCAACCCTTAACCCTCATCCCTCAACCCTTAAACCCTTAAACCTTAATCCTTAAACCTTAAACCTTAAACCCTCAACCCTTAATCCCTCAACCCTCTACTCTACACATTAAATCCTCTACCTTGTACATTGGACCCTCAACCCTATACCCTCAACCCTCTACCCTCAACCCTCTACCCTAAACCCTCAACCTTATACCATCTACCCTATACACTCAATTATCAACCCTTTACCATATACATTGCATCCTCATCCCTCATCTCTCTCTCTCCTTCCCTCCTCTTCTCTCCTCTCTATCTCACTTTACCATCCATCTCTCCCTCCCTCAATCCCTCCCTATCTACCATAATCCCTCAACCCTATACCCTCAACCCTTAAACCCTTAAACCATCAACCCTAAACCTACAACCCTCAACCCTTAGACCCACAACCCTCAACCCTTAGACACTAAAACCTTAAACCCTTAACCCTCAACCCTCAACCTAATACCCTAAGCCCTTACCCCTAATCCCTCAACCCTTAAACCATCTACCCTAAACCCTCAACCCTCAAAACTCAACCCTTAATCCCTCAACCCTAATCCCTTAACCCTTAACCCTTAAACCCTAAACCCTCAACCCTTATCCCTCAACCCTAAATCCCCAAACCCTAAACCCTCAACTCTTTATCCCTCAACCCTAATTCCTCAACCCTCAACCCTTAAACCCTAATCCATCAACCCTTAAACCCTCAACCCTCAACCCTCTATTCTCTACCCTATACATCGAATCCTCAAACCTAATCCCTCAACCCTATATCATTAACCCTCAACCCTAATCCATCAACCTTAAACCTTTAAACCCTCAACCTCATCCCTTAACCCTTAAACCCTCAACCCTAATCCATCAACCTTAAACCTTTAAACCCTCAACCTCATCCCTTAACCCTTAAACCCTCAACCTCATCCCTTAACCCTTAAACTCCTCAACTCCCAACACAATCCCTTAACCCTCTACTCAAATGAATTCAAACACTCTCTAATTCTATACATTGACCAACTCCTAAATCCCTCAACCCTACATCCTCAACCCCTAAATCTCTATATATATCTATTTAACTATCTCTCACCTCTCCCTCACTATCTATCCCCTCCCTTCTCTCTCTCCCACCCTCCCTCTAATTGTCTATATCTCTCTCTCCTAAAACCCTTAACCCCTGTGTGTGTGTGTAAACTCTAACCCCCAACCCCCTTTTTAACCCTAATCCATCAAACCTCAAACCATCAACTTCTATAATGCCCCCCAACCCTAAACCCCTTAAACTATATTAACCTAAAACCTCAGCCTCCTAATCCTCTTAAAGTAAAACTAAACTCCTTTTTGAACTTAAAACCTCCCCAACCCTAATCCTCAACCCAGGCCTCTTTAACCTCTCAACTCTAAACTCCTTTAACTCCTAAACTCCCCTTAACCCCTCAACCCTCAACCCTTATCCCTCAACCCTAATCCCTCAACCCTTAACCCTTAATCCCTCAACCCTAATCCCTCAACCCTCAACCCTTCAACCCTAATCCCTCAACCTTTAAACCCTTAAACCCTCAACCCTCAACCCTCTACCCTATACATTAAACCCTCAACCTTCAATTATCAGCCCTCTACCTTGTACATTAGATCCTCGACCCTAATCCCTCAACCCTATACCCTAAAACCTATACACTCAACCCTATACCATCAACCCTCAACCCTAATCCCTCAACGCTAAACCATTGAACCCTCAACCCTCATCCCTCAACCCTTACACCCTTAAAGCCTCAAACCTTAACTCCTCAACTCTTAAACCCTTAATCCCTCAACAATGTACCCTATACATTAAACACTCAACCCTTAATTCTCAAACCTCTACCCTATACATTATACCTTCAACCCTTAACACTCAAACTTATACCCTCAACCCTATACCCTCAACCATTAAACCCTTAATCTCTTAAACCATCAACCCTCCACCCTTTAGATTAAACCCTCAACCCTAATCCCACATCCATGTACCTTAAACCCTTAATAAATTTATCCCTCAACCCTCTATGGTATACATTTGACCCTCAACCCCTAAACCCTAAACCCTTAAACCCTCGACCTTATACATTAGAGACTCAACTCTAATCCCTCAACATTATATTGCAAATCCTTAACCTTATACGTTAAACTCTCAACCCACAACCCTCAACCTTAGTCCATAAACCCTTAAACCCTCAACCCTCAACCCTCATCCCTCACGTCTCTACCCTATACCTTAAACCCTTAACCCTAATACATCAACCCTATACCTTAAACCCTAATCTCTTAACCCTCAACACTTAAACCCTAATCCCTTAGACCCTAAAACTTTAAACCCTCAACCTTTAAACCCTAATCCCTTAACCCCCAACCCTAAACCCTATCCCTAAATCCTCAACCCTCAACCCTTAAATCTTAAACCCCAACCCTCTCCCTAAAACATCAAACCTCAACACTATACCTTAAACCCTAATCCCTCAATCCTTAAACCCTAATACCTCAACCTTTAAATCTTAATACCTCAACCATTAAACCCTAAACGCTCAACCCCTAATCCATCAACCCTTAAACCCTCATCCCTTAAACACTCAACCGTTAAAGCCTTATCCCTTAAACCATCAACCTTAAACCCTCAACCATCAACCCTTAAACCCTCAACCTTCAACCCTAATGCCTAAACCCTAAATCCCTAAACCCTCAACCCTTAAACCATAAACCCCTAACCCTCAACCCTTAAACCCTAAACCCTACAACTTACAACATCAATCCTCAACCCTATACTTAAGCCCTAATCCATTAAATCAATGTCTTAAACCTAGAATGGACCTATACCCTATACACTTAACCTTGGACACTAAACCCTGAACATTATCCCTGAACCATCAAACCTCTACCCTATACCCTATACCGTCAACCCTATACTTATGCCCTAAACCCTCAACCCTCATCCATATGATTTATACCCTCAACCTTAAACCCTAGACCCTATATCTTAGAAACTCAACCTTGAATATTATCCCTAAACTGTAAACTCTCAATCCTAACCCTATATCTTCAACCATACACTTAGGCCCTAATCCCTCAATCCTAAACCCTATACCTTAAACCCTAAACCTTACACCCACAAAACCTCATACCTATACCCTATAACCTCACCCTTATACTCTAAACCCAAAATATTGTCCCTCAACCCTATAATTAAAACATTAACCATATGTACTCTCAACCCAAGACACCTTATACCTTATACCCTCAATCCATATTGTAAACCCTAAACCCTAATCCCTATATGTTACACGATTAATCTTATACACTCAACAAGTTGAATATTATCCCTCAACTATAAACCCTCAACCCTCTACCATGTACTCTCAACATATTACTTATGCCCTAATCCCTTGACCCTCAACCATATACCTTAAAGCCTAAACCCAAAAACCTCAAACCTCATCCCTATAACCTATACCCTCACCCTTATATATCCTAAACCCAAAACGCTTACATACATACATACAACCATACATATAATCATATATACATACATATATATAAGCATACATATGTACATACATACATACATACAGTAATGCATAAATACAAGCATGCATGCATGCATGCATACATACATACATACTTGCATATATACAGGAATACATACATACATACATACATACAATCATACATACATACATACATACATACATAGATACATACATAGGGTTTGTGCAAGATCACAAGGGTACAAAAAGTGGTGATGTGAAAAAAAGGCATTTTTAACTTGCTCAAAAACGCAAAAATCCACTTTGACTTTTTCTAGGCTCAGGTAGAAAGTACATGGTGCCATAGCAAACACCAAACCTAAATGGATATCCATTTCAAAATGGATATTCATTTCATTTTCACTGGTTTTTTTAATTTGGTCAAGTCTGTGACGTGACCACCAAGCATTGTTTCTATTATATATAATATTATAATATAAAATTATATAATAATATATTTAATATATTATTATATTATATTATAATTTATTATAATAGAATATTAAATTATAATATATATAATATAATATATATTATATTATATACTATATTATAATATATATTATATTATAATATATATTATATTATAATATAATATATATAATATTTTTTATAATATAATTTAATATTATATTATAATATATGTTATATTATAATATATATTAAATATTATAAGATATATTATATTATAATATATATTATAATACATATAATACATTATTATAATACAATATATTATTTTAATAGAACTTAAGAATTACAATTGATAAAAATCAATGTCACTCAGTGGTGCTAAGCACTCTATACAAACCGTATGAGTGTTGCAACCATCAAACAAAACTATTACAACTCAATTCAATATCCATTGCATTAAAACCTTCAAGCTTAATAACATGTCACTATATCCTTCATGTAAAAGGTATAAAATCATGATGAATAAGAATCATTATCTTTTAACCATGATACATAAACAAGAACATTATGTACACCATAGGGGTTTGATGTAACCTTCAAACAAAGTCCTTGCAACTCAATAAGATACATGTTCATTAGATTGTTCGTGTGAAATCTATACAATAATCATGATCAACAAATAAGACATCACTCAACATGATGCATGAAAAAACACTATATATGCACACTATATATGAACAAACACTAAATTAATAGATTATTTAATATTTATTACTAAATTTTTGTCTCTTCATTATACTACTATCTTCAGAAATTGAACACTAAAAATATCCATCCAACCAATTTCTTTATAAAATATCCATCCAACCAAATTCTTTATAAACATCCATCCAACCAAATTCTTTATAAATATCCATCTAACGTCAAATTCTTTATAAAAATAAGATCATTGTTAGTGTGAACTACAAAATTCAATAAGATCACTGCCTTAATAAAGTGTTGCAGCTCTCTGTGAAATCTCTTCATTTCTCTATGTTTTGTTTTTCAAAATAGGATTGTCTCCTCTCCTCTAGCCATTGTTGATGCTCATCTAACTCCACATCAATGGACCTAACTGCATCAACAATATTTTGCAACGTAGATGCAAAACACCTCAAATGTGGTGGAATACATTCTTCATTCTGAATAGTGTTGGTTTGATGCTAAATGGATCTAACATTCACATCAATCTATTCTCACAAGCAAGCACCATTGGATGTAGGTGGTGGAAGTGGGGATTTATGAGGTGGAGTAGGTGGAGGTGGATTATGGATATCATCAATATTGAATTGATCCATGATCTAGATATAAGTGAACTTGCATTTCATTTGTAATTTCAAAATGTAAGATACATGTTTAAAAATCCCCTTAAACCATTCAATATAAATGACCTAATTGAATACAAATGAAAAAAATTGTGAGTCTCATTTATGTCTAAGAAATGTAAATGAAAAACAAATAATTGTTAATGTGATGTGAAATCTCATTAAAAAATACATTAAATTTTTAACTCACTGCAATGTCGTTCAAGTAGCCTTATGCTCCAAATTGAGTATGATAGCTTATTGCATAACCCATCAATTATTACCCATTAACCTTGCCCATTTCCCTATACATGCTAGGACAAGTTTTGTTTGGCCATTAATAACTATGGATCCAGATTCACTAAGTATTGGTAATTTAGAGCATAATACTTCCAACAAGGGTCCTTTCTATTTTGAGAGCTGAGGAGAGTCAAAATGATTTAAAAAAAAATTAAAAAAAAATTAGCAAAGAAATACTAACTTAAGAATAAGCAACAAAGAAATAATTTAAGAAACATGAGAATAAGTGATAAAGAAGAAGGAAAAATAGAAAAGAATGTAAAACCAATAGGAGAAAAAGAAGGGGATGGTGTTAGTAAAAGAATAAAAACCCATTCAAAAAACCCAATTACAAAAAAATAAAACCAAAAAAAAATATACAATTTTTTTTGTTTGATTAGGGTACGAGGTTCAATTTTATGTTTGTTTTCCAATAATGAAGGTTTTTTATTTTGTTTCATGTTTTTGTTTGTTTTCCACTAATGAGGGTGAAACATAGAAAAAGAGGTGCACCACAAATGGGATTAACCAAATGGGAACACCTAATTTTTGAATTGATGTTTCACTCAATTATGAGGGCTATAATGCATAAATAACAAGCAAAAAATAAACCTAAATATTATACCAGTAAAAAGGCAAGTGCAAGACTCTTTAGATTGCTAGATTTTGTTCTCTCCTTTATAGGAGGGTGTAAAATCTAATGAATTCAAATCATTAGTGTTTTGTGAGATGAAATTAACATTAAGCGAAGATATCTTTCTTTGCAAAGAATAACCATCAAGACCACTAGTGTTTATTAGTTCAGGATGCACAACTGTTAAAGTTGCCTTAGAGGGGTGTTTTATGATAGTGTTGATGGTGAGTGAGGGCTTTTTTATTTATATCAAAGGACAATAATCAAGACAATGAGTGGTGTCTTGTGTGTTAGGATTGATGGGGACACAGATGCCTTAATCTCAAGCACCACATCCTTTTCCACTATATCCAAGTTTTTTCATAAGTTTATAACCTTTTCCATAAAGCTTTTTCATTTCTTTTGAATTGGGTGGTTGTTTGTTGTTGTGTTCATCAAAGGTTGTTGTATAATTTGTTATGTTTTGGTCTAAAGTGGTTGAGGTGGATGCTTTCAAAGAGTATTTTGAGTTGTGTGTTGACATGACTTTTTTTTCATGTGCCTTATTGGAATACTTATTTATGATCTGGTAACACTCCCATGAATGTTGGTGTGAAATATAAGGAACGCCAATCATTGTCTAATAGCTTTGTGTGTTGTTTAATGTGTTTTTCATTACCTTTTTGTTTCATAGGTTCCACTTGTGTGGTTGGTGTTAATGTGTTCAATGGGTTCTCTTTATTTTTCTCAAGTTGCAAGACACTATAAGGCTCATGATCAACGTTGAGTTTGCACACTTTGTTATCATAGATCTATTTCATTTCTCAATGAAAAGTGGAAGGAAAATCATTCATTGCATGAATCCACGACCTGCCTAGAAGAAGGTTATATGAAAGATCATGAGGCATAAACTAGATCGATTTGTTCAATGTGACTTCTCCAATTGTAATAGGTAAAGTGATCACACCAAGTGGTGTCTTTTCTTCATTGTCAAAGCTCTTAATAGATAAAGAATCAGGTTGATTTTTTTATTTATCCACATGAAGCCTATCCAAGAGGTTTATGATACAAACATTAAGAGCTGAGCCCTTGTTAATAAGGGTTTGCTTTATCCCTATCCTATTGTATTGAGAAATGATCATGAAAGCTTCATTTTGTTTTTTCACTTCCAAATAGGGGAGTTCCCTTTGGTGGAAAACAATGTCAGCATCCAATCCTTGAATTAAAGTTGCTATGTCATTTGGTTATGCATTAGAATGGATAGGAATTTGTTTTAAGCTCTCTTGAAGCATAGTGTGATAGTTAGGTGAATTCTGAAGTAAATCCCACAGGGATATCTTTGTGGGATTCCTCTTAAGTTGTTTAATAATATCATACTCCCCTAATCAACGAGCACTAGGCAGCATAGAACCAATAAAAGTTAAAGAGGTTGGGGTTGGTTTTGGATTGTGGATTGTTTCTAGTGCTTTATGTATGAGCAACGGTACTATAACTCGGTTGCTGCGACACATTATTTTGAGGTGGGTAAAGGATGAGTTCAAGTTGGTTTTTAGTTTGTTGTTTGTGTGAAGGTGGGTAGTAAATTAGAGGGTTCTTAGGATGTCCCATGAGGTATGTATGAGGTCCATTGATTGAGGGGGATCTAATGGAAACTTGCACATTCATAACCTTAGTGGTCTTGGTTTGATGTATCTCTAATAAAGGGAAATCTAGAATCATCATTTGATCTAAGGAAGACACATTACTATTGTTTTCATTTTATAATGCCATGATATTCTCCCTAAGAGGAGTGTTTTTAGGAGAACTATGAATCAAATGTTCTTGACATACATCGATTGGTTCTTCTAAAATGACTTCATTGCAAGTAGGGGAATGATCAATGGTTGAATTTTCATGCTCAATAAGTTTTTCCATAGGTGAAAGGGGACAACTAAGATTCTCATGACTCTCATTGGTTGTGTTTTCTAACATCAAAGTATCTTCCTTACAACTAGGGGAGATACTAAGAGAAGAACAAGTATGATTGTCATGATCATGTATGACTTCATTCCTTTGTTCCCTAATTTCTTTCAAAATGTGGTTGTTATACACCTTAAATATTTGATCATCTAACACCAACATACCCTCATCATGTATAATCTCATCTTCCTCTAAATCCCTATCACAAGCTAGAGGAGAATGGAAATTAGGTAAGGTGATGTTTATGAATGTGTCTATGATTTCATTCTCTTGTGGGATGTTTCCACAATAGTGGGTTACACTTACTGGGACATCCTAATTTTTTCTTGAAATCACATATTTTTGGAAAATATAATGAATTAAGCCTTTAAATGTTCCATTTAAATGATTTCAATTAAAGATGGTTTGATCGAATCCCCTTAGATCAAACCCTCTTGGATAGAACCCATTAGTTTTAAACCATGCGTATAATGGAGTCTCATGCACACTTATCAAAATGATGATAAAAAACTACTTTTGATTTACCTTTTGGGTGATCAAATGAATTCATTTAAAATTTATGTTTTGTAAGTATGTATCCCTTATTATAAGCTTCCAAAAAGTATAATTTTAAATATATTTAATTTGATTATTATATTTATTTTTTATTTCTCGTGAATGTGGGTTTTTCAATGAACATCAAATTATTTGTTTCACACATACAAAAAATAGGAAAATAGAGGAAATAAATTCTAAAATATGTAATGTGCACTAAGTATTGATGTCCTTATTCCAACAAAAAAGAATAAGTTAATTCAAATGCATAGAAAAAAAGTTATACAGTTCAAAGTACACCTCTACCCAAATTATAATTACTATGACTTGGAGAATTAATAAAAAATATATATGCAACAAAAAATTATGAAAAAATATGCATGCACTAGATATTGGTGTGTAAAATCTATATTTTATAAAAACTATAATTGTTTCATTTCTATAAAAAGGGTTATGTGGTCCGAAGTAAACATAACTAAGTTTTAAAATGTTGTTTAGTAGAAAAAATAAGTTATTAAAAATTACATAAAAGGATTCATATTTTATTTTTAAATTTTTTTAGAAAATATAATTAGATTCTACACATAAAATCTCACAAATCTTTATTTTTATTAATCTTCAAATTCTTAATGGTTTAGTTGCTATAGGTGTAAGAAAGTGAAGATCTGCTGAAAAAAATGATGATTTCATTGTCAAGTTTGGCAAAAAGGTGTAACCCATTATTGTGGGATCACCCAATATATAATATCTTCCCAAAGGGGATGAGGAGGACAAACAAGATCCTCATGATTCTCAATGATTGTATTTTCTTTCACCAAGATACCCTCGTCATTAAAAGAAGAGGTATCGTGAGAAGAAAAAAAATGATGATCATGGTTATCTATGTTTGTATTCTCTTCTATCACATCATCCACACAAATAGGAGAGATAGGAGGGGGTGTAAGTTTAAGGTTAAAATTGTCATTTTCACTCTCTTGCACTAAGAGACTTTCATAACTAGGGAATGCATTGAATGAATGACTAACATACTTATTTACTAACTTGTTCTTTACAAACTTGGAGAAGATTGAAACTAACATTTGGAAGAAAAGGTAATTTTGTGTAAACTTGAAATGCAATGTAAGAATGGACAATGAAATGCAATTTTTAGTTTTCAAGCAAGATGATTTTTTGATTACACAATGCAATGATCAGAAAGATGAAATGTTGTAGATGCAAAATTGAATTTGAACAATGCATAAAATGAGCTAATTTAAGCTTGATCTAATGAAATGTATGTTACAGAAACTCAACCAAGTGATACAAATGGGTAAGGGGAGCAAAAAAAAGCTTAAAAACAAGGTTTTCAGCTCTGTAAATGATAGTTTCATGGTTGAACAGGGACTAAGTCGCCCAAGGTGGTGAATTAGTCCTAGTAGGGATTTTTTGAGAATTTTCATATTTTTTTGATGGATTTTGATGTTTTCTATACTGTATGATGCATACCTAAGATTCCAATGCAAAATTTAAAAAAAATAAATGATTTAAGATGGAAAAATTCAACCTATATGCACTTTCACTAATGCAAAATTTGAAACCCTAGAATGCAAATTAATCATTGCAAACCCTAATGCAAAGTTAATGCAAGATAATTATAAGATGGTGATGGATTTAAAAATTAGAAAATGTGAAGTTCTAAGGTGGGGTTCACCAAAATGTAAACAAATATTTTGGCACTCGAATGCTTTCTAGCAGTGCTTCTAGGGTTTTTCACCTAAAAGGAGAAAGATGGGCCAAAATGGGTAGTGTCTACACTCAAAATCAATGCAAGGATGAAGGGAATATTCTTAGATGCAATGTTTAAATGCAATAAAATGACAAAATAAATGACTTATTAATAAAAAAAACCTAAGATATGTGTGAGTTGTTTGAAAACACATCGTGATATGCAAAAGGACCTAAAAATGAAGGTAAATTGTAACAGAAATTGATGAAACTGAAGGTGTGCACCTAGAAGCTAAAAAAGGATGGAATGAAGGTTAGGAATTCTGAAAAAACTTGATGCAGAAGCCAACTAGAACACTTGTGCCAATCTAGGCAACTTAGTTCCAAATTTGGAAAAACTACTCCAAAGCCTATTTCAGCCAAATGGGTATCCAAATCTATAGAAACGTCCATAAAACAAGTTCAGTGGGACTAAGTCACCACTATTGAAAACTTAGTCCACCTTTGAATTTTTGAATATTTGAAAGTGGAAACGGAAGCCCTAAGTTTGCACTCTAGTTTATGAGAGGTGTCCACCTCTGAAACTTTTATTTCTAGCTCTGTGAGTGACCTTTTGTTGATATTTTGACCTTGCAAGGAGGAAGATAACTCGAATAAGTCTTTAACCTATTCTTCAATGATTTTCAAGTCTTTAATATGTTTGAATCTACAAACACACAAGGAGATAAAGATAAAAATATTGATTGTTAGGGCATGGGGGTTTGCCTTGATCAAACCCCTTTTTAGATAATTAAACCAAAATGGAGAAATAATGCAATGAAACATGAAACAATGGATTTAGATACTTTCCGTGATAATTGATCTTGATTTTATACAGTAAAAGATGAAGAATCTACCCTTGAATGTCTTTAAATGCTATCTTGATGACTTAGGATGCTAAAACCCTAGCTTGCCTATGACCTTTGGGATATTTGTGTAGCATGATAGATAGTTAGTGGACAATGACTATGACCAATCTCTGGGCTACTACTAGGGACTAGTCGACATTCACCTAGTTCAAGGAGGTGAAGGTTGCTATAGGCTACCCTGGCTATGATACAGTAACAATTGCACAAGTAGGGACCCATTCATGTGGGTAACTGTAATATGATGCTAACCTTTGTATCAAGGGGGTTCAATGGCAGTAATTGAGGGCACGTAAGTGACCAATGCCAAGTATTGCCGAAGATTGTGAAGAAGATAGTTGACAACATCACTAAGGTCACAAGGTGGTATATGTCAAGAGCTACTTCTTCCTAGGTGGACAGACTTGTCATTAGTGGCCTATAGGAAATTGAAGTTGGGATCCAACAGGCTATGGTACGTTCACTACTTCTAGAAAGCCTTGGGATAGTGGATAGACATGCGGTGTAGTATGGGATGCAATGAATCCCCTTCGCAGTTTTTAGATTATATACTTGGCCTTTTTGGGTTGAGGATGGACTCATGGTGTAGTATGGGATACACTAAATCCTCTTCCCATTTCTCCAGTGGTGTAGAAGATCAAAGGAAAGGATAGGGCCTGCGATGGAGTGTGCAATGCACTGATATTATTTTCTATATGGAGTGCATTATGTGCATGTGTTAGTCATCCATTATGATGTGTAAGTGAGTCACTGATTATATGTGATGTGTTTTGGAGCTAATCATTATGGTACTTTTGATGTACATATGAGCTAGGAACCATTGTACTTGTGATGTGTTAGAGCTAGTAATTGTGTATTTGTGATATATGTTGGAGCTAGTTGCTAATGTAATTTTGTTATATGCATACAACCCAATCATGTTGGATGTTGTGGTTGTGTTGTTGATATGTGGTTGTAATTGATGTCAACACTATTAGTATGGTTACATACTGAAGGTGTTATATGTCAAGGATATTAAGAAAATTGTTAAAGGAAGAGTTGCAGGTTGCCAGTGGAATAGTGAACGTCATGAATGTGTTTTGTTTTGTACGTTGAAGATCAGTTGTTGTGGACTAAAGGGTTTATTGCTGAGATTATCTAGTTCATCGTCCACGTGAAGATTTGATTGTCTTATGAAAAGTTGTGTTCTGATAGTATTTTTGTGGTTTATGTCAGTGTTTCTGATTGAAGTTTATGCGATTCTAGTAATTTTTGTTGATTTGGATGCTTCTCTATTAGTTCTTGTTGTTTTTGGATGCGTCTATATCATTCTTTATCCTCTTTGTACGTTCACGTTGATCGGTGTGCTCGTGGTTGAAGATTTTTCTCCTGTATGTTCAATTTTTCATGTTCTTGGCTGACATAGTGGTTGTAATGTGTTGTGGATCCTTGGAGATTAAAATTTGAATTTTTGGTTCTCTCAAAGATATTTTTTTGGGTCACATCATATTATTCGCTGACAGTGTTTGATTTGCATTAAAAATTTATTTGTAAATCTAGGCTGACATTTTAAATATGTTTTATATTTTTTGGCCAATGAAGTTGTTGATGTAATTCCATTATGCAGATATATAAGAGTGGTTGTTTGATCAAAGTTAGTGTGTGTATGAAGTGAGGAAAAGCCAAAGGGAGAGAAAGTGTGCAAACATTGATCTATTCATTCGATTGCAAAGTAGAGTGAGTGAAGTGTGAAGAAGGTTTTTTTGTGCTTCACTAAAACTATAATCAGGCTTTTGCAGAAGATATTTTCTCAATTCATACCCTACAAATTTAATCCAATTTGTTGTATATTATTTGGGAAGTGAGCCCTCTTGTATTTGAGTAGTGAGCTCTAGGCAATGTTCTTGAATGCATGTGCATTCCCATTTTCATTTTTTATTATACTTTTAACAGGGTATAATATTGTGGACTAACATCCACCATGGTTTTTCCCCTAACAGGGTTTCCACGTAAAAAATCATGGTGTTCTCTATGTTTCTAATGTGTTGATTGTTTATGGTTTATTATTCTCTCATCACATTTGAGATTAAGTTAAGTTAAGTTGAAAATTTTAAAAAATTTGTGACAACTAATTCACCCCCCCCTCTTAGTTGTTTGTCCTTGTTTTTCCAGCAATTGGTATCAGAGTTGGTTCATTTGAAGAAGTTTAAAAGTTTGAGGTGATCTGAGATGGCATCATACAAGAAGGACAATCCTAGATTCGATGGAACAAACTACTCACTATGGAAATCTAGGATGGAGTGTCATTTTAGGTGTATTGGTGAACCCTTATGGAAGATTACAAAGAATCCATATGTTATTCCTCAGAATGATCCTTCCACTATTGATGAGATTAACGAGGCTAAGAATAACATCAAGGCTATTGAAGCTTTGTTGAGTGGTCTGACAAGTTTGAAAATGACAAATGTGTTAGGTCTAAAGATAACTCATGAGATTTAGATGAATCTGGAAACTTTGTATGAAGGAGATACACATGTGAAGATGGCTAAGCTATAGAGTTTGAAAGGAAAGTATGAGAATTTGAAGATGGGTGAAGATGAAAATATCTCTTCTTTTATGCAAAAAGTAAATGAACTAGTGATGGGTATTAGATGTGTCAGTGGTACCCTGGAATATGAGGAAGAAATTGTAGCTAAAGTGCTCAGATCATTTCCTCCCTCCTACAACGAAAAGGCTCATCCTATTGAAGAATTTAGATTAGTGACAAATGTGACAAGAGATACTCCGATTGGTAAACTTGCTGCCTTCAAGTTGAGTGAATTTGGTGAATCTATTCCCAAGACTGAATCTGCATTTAAGGCTACCATATCCAGTAGAAACAAGCAAAGATATGATCTAGGAGATTGTTCCAGAAAGTCATCCAATTATGATGAAGAAATGAAACAGCTTGAAGAAGAAGAAAGAAAGGTAGAAGAGTTGGAAGCACTAACTATGATGAAAGAAGGTAGAGGACAAGGTAAGTATAAAGGAATGTTTCCTATTAAATGTTTTTCTTGCAGTAAAATAGGTCATTTTGCATCAAGGTGTCCTAAAAGAGTTCCTAGGTCTAAGCCTAATAAATTTAGATTTCAAAATAAATGTTACTATGTTGAAGAAGGAGTGATTGATGAAGAGTCTAACAAAGATAATGGAAATGAGGATGAATGGGTGTTCCTTGCTATCAAGGAAAATGGTCTGGTGGCTACTGAATCTGCTAAAGTTGAAATATCTCTTGTAGCCTGAATTGAAGAAAAGGATGAGTGGGTTATTAACAGTAGATGCTCACATCATATGACAAGGAACAAAAGAAAAATTTTAAGTCTAGAGAAGTATGACGGTGGGGTTGTAAGATTCAAAGATAACAATGCTAGTGTGATTCGTGGTAGAGGATATATTTGTCTTGGTGGTAGGAATAACACGGATGATGTCCTTTATGTTGAAGGCTTGAAGCACAATCTAGTGAGTGTTGGAAAAATGGTGGACAAGGGTTATGATCTTCAGTTCAAAGGTGGAAGATGTAGGATACTTGGAAGTTATCGAAATGTAATTTATTTAGGTAAAAAGACAAAAGGTAATATTTTTCACCTGAATGTTGCTAGTCAAAGTTGTTTAATTGCTCAAGTAGATGAAAGCTGGTTATGGAATAGAAGGCTATGTCATGTGAATTTTGATAACATTGTCAAGGCAAGTTCCACTCAAGTAGTTAGAGATCTACCTAAGCTAGTGAAGCCCGCTAACACAATTTGCAAGGAATGTCAGATGGGAAAACATAAGAGTCTCTTTCCAGAGTAAACAACATCATTCAAATAGATTACTGGAGTTGGTGCATACTGATCTTTGTAGTCCCTCTAGAGTCAAAAGTCTTCATGGAGAAAGGTACTTTATTTTGCTTATTGATGATTATTCTAGGATGATATGGGTAGCCTTCTTAAGAGAAAAATGTGAAGCATTGGAGAAGTTCAAAAGTTTCAAAGATATGGCAGAGAATGAGAAAAGTATAAAAATAAAATACAAAAGGTTAGACAAAGGTGGTGAGTTCACCTTCAAGGAGTTCAATTATTTCTATGAAGAGCATGGAATCAGAAGACAGTTATCTGCTCCCTGAACCCCTCAATAGATGGAGTTGTAGAGAGAAAGAACAAAACAATTTTGGATGCTACTAGAAAAATGATGTTGGAAGGAAATGTGCCTCACATCTATTGGAGTGAAGTTGTAAGGATTGTTGTGTACACTTTAAACCAGGTAAATGTAAATGGTAATTCTAGTAAGACTCCTTCTTAACTATGGTTTGGTTATAAGCCTATTGTTAAGTATTTTAAGATCTTTGGAAGCAAATGCTACATTAAGAGAGATGAGGACATAAACAAGTTCAATGCAAGAAATGATGAAGGAATCTTTCTAGGTTACTCTATTAAAAGCAAGGCCTACTGGTGCTATAAGAGAAGATTGAGAAAAATGGTTGAGATTGCAAATGTCAAAGTTGATGAGGACTCTACTAGATCATCCAGATACTATGGATATGATTCAGATGACCAAGAAGACAACACAAACAAAGGGAAAAATGCTCAGACATAGAATCAATTATAAATTATTCCATATGTTCCAGTAAAACAACTTCAAATTGTTCCAGTAAATCAAATAAGTTAGGAAGGAGAGACAAGTGCAAGTGCAAAAGAAAGAATAGAACAAGTAGAAGCTCGAGAGACTTCTAAAGTTTGAGGTATGTAAAGCTAAATAATTTTGAAAATAAAATTATAGAAGATGAGAATAAATGTGTGCAAACTAGAAGAAATATTGCAGAAGAGTATTGCCTGATTTCCAAGAATGAACCTGAAGATGTCAATGAAGCTTGCAATTATGAACATTGGATGGAAGCTATGAAGGAAGAACTAATGCAAATTGAAAAGAATGATACATGGATACTTGTTCCCAGACCTAAAGACAAAAATGTGATTGGTACTAAATGGGTCTTTCAAAATAAGTTGAATGAACAAGGTGAAATGGTTTGAAATAAAGCAAGATTGGTATGTAAAGGGTACTCACAAACTGAAGGTATTGATTTTGAAGAAACCTTTTCCCTTGTTGCCAAAATTGAAGTTGTTAGACTATTTCTTGCTTATGCTGCATATAAGAACTATAAAATCTATCAAATGGATGTAAAGTCAGCTTTTTTGAATGGTGAGCTAGAAGAAGAGGTATATGTTGAACAACCAGATGGATTTCAACTGACTGACAAGGAGGACATGGTTTGCAGATTGAAGAAAACTTTGTATGGACTCAAGCAAGCCTCTAGAGCCTAGTATGATAGACTAGATAAATACTTATTAAAGCTTGGATTCAATAAAGGTATTGCTCACAATAACTTGTATTTCAAGTTGGATCATGACAAAGAGTTGATTTTTGAGGTCTTTATTGATGACATTTATTTTGGAGATGATCATCTATGTATGAAGTTTGCTGATAAAATGAAGAGTGAATTTGAGATGAGTATGATTGGAGAGATGAACTTCTTTATGGGATTACAAGTTACTCAGTTAGATAAGGGGATTTTTATATCTCAGTCCAAATATGTGAGAGAGTTGTTGAAGAAGTTTGGCATGGAAGACTCAAAGCCTGTTGGTACTCCCATGGTAACCGGATGCAAGTTAACATAAAATGATAGCTCTCCTAAGGAAAATAAAACAAGATATAGGTTAATGATTGGTGGATTGCTCTACTTAACTCAAACCATACCAGACATTATGAATGTTGTATGTATGGTTACTAGATTTTAGGCTGATCCAAAATAATAACATGTGACTATTGTAAAGAGAATCTTCAGATATCTAAAAGGAACACTAGATTTTGGGCTTTGGTATCCTAAGGATGATGATATTACTTTTAGTGCATATACTAATGTGGATTGGGTAGGAGATGTAGATGACAAGAAGAGTACTAGTGGTGGTTCCTTCTTCCTAGGGAAGAAGTTGATGTCTTGGTTGAGAAAAAAGCAAAATTTGATTTCTCTATCTACTACTGAAGCAAAATATATTGTTGCTACAAATAATTGTACTCAAGTGATGTGGATGAAACAAATGTTAAAAGATATCAGAGTCATATATGATGAACCTATTTCCATATACTATGATAATTCAAGTGCAATTAATATATCAAAGAATCTAGTGCTACAATCTAAGACCAAGCATATATCAATCAAGTTTCACTTCTTGGGGGAGAAAGTGAATGAGAAAGAAGTCAAACTGGAATATGTGCCTACCACAAAACAAGTTGCAAACATTTTCACCAAGCTGTTGCCAAAAGATACTTTTGAGTATCTCATAGGGATGCTAGCGGTAATTACCCCTCCTGATATGAACTAAAAATGCATTTACTTGCATCAATCTGTGTGCTTCATAGATATTTTCCTATATTATAGATTGATGTTTTCGTGGCTACTACTCAAGGGGAGTAGTTAGATGTGCAGATATGTGGTTCAAATCTTGTATGTGGGAAGATAATTCTTATCTTTTCCATTGATGTCAAAGGGGGAGAAGAGCAATGTGAAAAAAAAAATTGGGGAGAAGAGCAATTGAGGAAAAGAGTCAAAATCTAAGGGGGAGTATGTGTAGTTGTGTTGATAGTATTTTTCACATCATGTGTTTCCATAAATTCCAAAGGGGGAGATTGTTGGATGTTGTGTTTGTGTTGTTGATATGTGGTTTTCATTGATGTCAACACTATTAGCATTGTTGTATTGAAGATTGTATATGTCAAGGATATTGAGAAAATTGTTAAAGGAAGAGTTGTAAGTTTTCAGTGGAATAGTGAAGGTCATGAAGGTGCTTTGTTTTGTACGTTGAAGATCATTTGTTGCAAACTAAAGGGTTTATTTTTGAGAGTATCTAGTTCAACTACCGGATGTTTCAGAGGTCCGCGTGAAGATTTGATCATGTTATGAACAGTTGTGTTCTAACAGTATTTATGTGGTATATGTCAATGTTTCTAATTGAAGTTTACATGATTCTATTAATTTTTGTTGTTGCAAATTCTTCTCTATTAGTTATTGTTGTTTGTGGATGCTTCTATATCATTCTTTATCCTTGTTGTGCATCCATGTTGATTGGTGTGCTCATGGTCGAAGATTTTTCTCCTCTATGTTTGGGTTTTCATGTTCTTAGCCAACATAGTGGTTGTAATGTGTTGTCAATCCTTGGAGATTAAAATTTAAATGTTTGGCACTCTTGAGGATATTTTTTTTGGGTCACATCATATTATTGGCCGATGGTGTTTGATTCACATTAAAAATTTATTTGTAAATTTGGGTCGACATTGTAAATATGTTTTATATTTTTTGGCTGACGAAATTGTTGATGTAATTCCATGTTGTGGATATGTAAGAGTGGTTGTTTGAGTGAATTTAGTGTGTGTATGAAGTGAGGAAAATACAGAGGAAGAGAAAGTGTGCGAACATTGATCTATTCATTCGATTGCAGAGCAAAGTGAGAAAAGTGTGAAGAAGTTTTTTACGTGCTTAACTGGAACTATAATAAGGGTTTTGTAGAAGCCATTTTCTCAGTTCATACCCTATGGATTTAATCCAATTTGTTGTGTTTTATTTGGGAAATGAGCCCTCTTGTATTTGAGCAGTGTGCTTGAATGCATGTGCATTCCCATTATCATTCTTCATTATACTTTTAACTAGGTATAATATTGTGGACTAACATCCACCGTGGTTTTTCCCCTAATAGGGTTTCCACGTAAAAAATATTATTGTTCTTTGTGTTTTCGATGTGTTGATTGTTTATGGTTTATTATTCTCTCATCAGATTTGAGATTAAAGTAAGTTGAAAAGTTTAAAAAATTTGTGACAATTGATTCACCCCCTCTCTGAGTTGTTTGTCCTTGTTTTTCCAATGAGTCATTGTTGTACTTGTGATGTGCCAATGATATAGTCACTATTGTACTTGTGATGTACATATGAGCTAATCACCACTGTACTTGTGATTTGTGTATGATCCAATTACTATTGTACTTGTGATGTGTATGAGCTAGCTAGCTTGTTTATATGGAGTAATGTTCGTGACGATCACTGTGAATGATCTTTGAGATTATGGTATGATATGCCTCTTCTGATTATTGTGAATGTACACTAATTCCTGGTAATGTTTGGTATGGACCTAGTACTTGACAAAAAAGTTGTTATCATTATATTATAATTGGCTGATTTGATAGCTTACATGTACTTAATTAATATTCATGGGTTAAAGGCGAGATTTAATAGATCTCATACAAGAGGAGAGATTGAACTCCCTCTGACATTGGTAGGAAAAATGTGAAGCCTCTAATTTCCCATAAGGGGATACGTAGGTAGGATCACCATGAACCCTCGAGGTTTAGGTTTGGGTTTAGGAATGATCCTAGTCATAGGAACTTAGCACTTTGAGTGTAAGCATATAAGAGGAGATTTTTTTTGTCATCATCAGGATGAATGAGTAACTTTTGAAATTAACACTTCAACTTTAGATGATAGATACTTTGTTGGCTAAGATGGTAGTGATGCTAATTTAACTTAAAAACAAAAAAAATTATAGTGGTTGAGGGGCGGATTTTATGTGAGACTACATTTTTTTATTTTTCTCCTCTTTTAATCTAATAATGTAGTAGGTCGTGTACAATGCACTAGTGCATCCATTATTTTGGTTGATGAAA
Source organism: Sequoia sempervirens (assembly GCA_007258455.2). Classification (NCBI taxonomy): domain Eukaryota; kingdom Viridiplantae; phylum Streptophyta; class Pinopsida; order Cupressales; family Cupressaceae; genus Sequoia; species Sequoia sempervirens. The sequence continues at coordinate 29,071 of VDFB02257522.1, forward strand.
CTTGTAAGAATTGGGTGATTAAATTAATATGGATATAGATTCATCTACTAAACAAAGGTGTTATGGTTGGGTAATGGTCAGGTTAGTGCCTTTCTATTTTATACTTAATACCCATGTTTGAGATTTTTGAAATTAGTTATGTAGAGGGTAATTCTATCATTTTAAACTCTCTTGGTAATAGAAAGAAATCTTCTTGAGGCATTCTACAAGGTAGTTCATCCCACACACAAAGACATATCAAATCAATATCTCATATTTTCAATTGGGACTAATGTAAATAAATTTTATTATGTGTTTCTAATATCATACATCAAATTGATCTAAATGAAAGAAATTTATTTATTGGATTCTGCATATTGAATTCACACACAAAATTAAATAAAATGAAAGGAAATTCTCACAAGCAAGTTTGGTCTACTAAATTGGAAACTAGCTTGGCTAAGGCCCAAAAACAAGAACACATTTACCTTGATTGTTATATGTAGCTTTTGGTATAGTTGAACAAAAAAGGCTCAGTTTTGCAGCTCTACTTGGTTACTAGCTAAAAATTTCACTAGTACAAAATTTATACAAATGTATCAATGTAAATTAAAAAAGCGAGTTTTCTCTAGAATGGATCTTAGACGTGATGGTGATACAGGAGTGAATTTGGAATGAATAAGTAATGTGTACAGGCTGAGTCATGATGCTTGCTTTTTGGGCACTTAAATTCATGGGCAACTTAGATGTAATACTAATTATACTACAGGTAATTTTTCATGCTATCATCGATGTCGACCATAATAAATAGGTAGAGATTGTAGGAATTAAAAATCATTTATTGACATGTAATCTCAAGAGAAGCAACATCAAAAGTAAAGGAGATGAAAGACACACATTTAGACCACGTAGGCATGCACAAAACTATATAAAATTGAACAAAGGAGATGATTTTTATTGTCTTTCATGTTTGAAGAAGCAGTTTCAACCATTGATCATGGAAAGTAGATTGTCTATTTCATATAGGAAACCTCTTCGACATAAAAAAATGTTGCATGTTGCTACATACAATTTTTTTGTTATTTTTTTGTTATTTATGAATGTCTTTGTTGACTTCAAGTGTCAATTATCATTGAAAACCACTCTTTCCATTTTGGCATCATGCAAGTAGGAAACGGTATATGAAAAAAGAAAAAGAGGAGAAAGCATTGGGGTTGTACTTTAGGTTTACAAGTTAGCATTCCTTGTACAATATATTTTTATATATAAACTAAATAACCCTTGAAGCTTGTGAGGTCTTACACATTATGCCTCTCTAGAAGTGATAGATCAAGACCTAGTTCTTATTGATCCACAAGCATTTAAGGCTAAGAACCAAAGCTAGCAAGAAATGAAACAACTTGAACTGATTTCTCGATGTTTCATTGATAAGGGATAGTTTCATCTGTAATAGAGTAAGCACCACTAATAGAAATGGTAAAGGCCGAGGCCCAAGCAATAGAGAGAATGCAAGGAGTTCAACTCCTTTACCTTCTCCATCTATTAAATGCACCTGACATGATTTCCTCAAATATTTCGTTAATCTCCTTAGCATGCTATGGTTGGTTTAGTTATCCAATAGGGTTAGATGTATGGTGAGCATTTAAAAAAGGAGCAAATTGGATTCCACATAAATCCTCTGTCATCAGTGGTGTAACAGTGTAGATAATTATTTGGTGGACCAATTTAACTAATATCATAAATGATTGCAAGAGACATAGATGTGCATTACATTCTTAAATTTCATCAATTAGTTATTTGTGGAAGAGTAGAAAAACCAAGCTAAGTAATTGACTGATTATAAATGCAAAACCTAAGAAATATGCAATGTTTGAAAACATAATGTGATATGCAAGCATGAACTAAATATGAACAAATGAAAAATAGAAAAGAAGGTTGAATCAGAGTGCACCTAGGTAGAGAATAAAGAATCTGGATTGTCCTAAATGCTGACATAGATCACTAAAAATCACCAGTGGGACTCATTCGCCACTAATGGTGACTTAGTCCCGCTTTTGATGAAAACTTCTGAAAACAGATTTCTAAGTGTCAGGATTCAAAATCTAACAAAATCTAACTTTACTGCCTTAAGGTGGGACTCATTTTCCACTAATGGTGAATCAATCCTCTCCCAAAGTTTTATGAAATCAGGGACCAATTATGTAGCAGCAGATCTAAGGTTGTCTTCTTGTCGTGTTGATGGTGTCAAATCTACAAAAAATGGACAGTAGGTTATCTCCAAGCTTGAAATAGGTTTGATTTGACTTGAAACACTTTATTGAATTCTCCACTTTTCAACACCTAAATGCTTGATAAATATACATACATAAGTCTGCAAACACACATGAAGAAGGCATAAAATGGTTAAGGATTAGGTTATAGCGATTTGCCTTGGTCAAATCCCACTTTGGTAATAAAACCTTTAATGAAGAAATGGAATGGAATACACAAGGAAAGATGAATAAACAACATGCAAATGTCCTAAACTCACCAACCTTGTTGAAGAAATCTGAAGATATATTAATGGTTGCTCCAAAATACTTGATTAATACTTGATTGAATGATGCAAAGTGCTTGAATGCTTGAATGAATGAGTGAATTAGTGAACTTGATAAATGGGGGTTAAAATGAGAAGAAAAACACTTATTTATACACAATTGTGCCTTAGTAACCCAAATATACCTCATCACAGGCTGACATAAGGTGATTTTAAATAAAAACTCGAAAGAAAATTTGAAATATTTTGAATTTTTAGCCAAGAGGGACTCATTCACCACCCATGGTGAATGGGTCCCACCTTGGACTTGAAATTGGGTTTCGGGAATTATCTTGCATTTAATGTTGTTTGTCAGGTTTACATTCAAAAACACACTTAATTAAGCATTATGAGTGCATAAATGGGTCAAATAAAGCATAAGAAAGGTTTAAATAGTGAAATTGAGTCTAGAAAAACATGAAATCTTGTTACAAGACTTTACAACACTTCAAAATAGGACTTGATAAGTGATGAACAGGTGGTTTTTAGGTGAATTGTGATGAATAAAGTATAGAAAAGTGTAGAAATATTTTACAACACCTTGAAAAGATGCCATAATTTGAATTTTAAGGACCTAATGTGAATGTTTAAGTCACATTACAACATTAAATCAAAGCAAAATGGACCAATCATCATGAAGAAAAACCTAAAATACCATGAAAATGTCAAAGGGCCAATTTTCTATGGCACATTTAGCCCCCACTTTAGTGAGAGGATGTACTTGCTTCAAACTCACACTAAAGTAGCCATTCATATCTAGAAGGATCCCAATGCACTTATCTTAGCAAGATGGCATGCCAATGATCAAGAGGGAAGATGAAGCCCCCGGGATGAAGATCCCATCACAAAATAAACATAAGAACAAAGAAACACAACTGAGAAGAAAGAGAAGAATTGAGCTTTGATTGTCTGCCCAACTAGTTTTGGATTAGGTCTAGGTTGTTTATGAGAAAAAGAGAATGCATACTCACTCTGGGGTTACATAACTCATGGCAGTCCATCCAGTGAAATAACCCAAAAATTCAAGATACATACGCTAGTTGGTATGCACTCACAAACACATAGGTGGCTATGGGGAAAGTCATGCCACTGAATGGGCTTCCTGCTCAACCATATTTAAGTTATTCCTCTTCATAATTTTAAAAAGGAACCACAAGGTAAAATATTGGTTCTTTCTTCATGAGACAAGCTTTGTATGCTTAGAACCCATGAACAAAGAGCAAGGTACCATAGGCATGCAAGTTGCATTATGAAAGGTGGAAAAAATGTAAAATGCAAAAATGTAAAAATGTAACATGTAAAATGTAAAAGATGTTCAAAGGAATCTTGCTAAGTTCATGCAAGGTCTGTCACTTAGGGAACATTGTGTTTAATGTCTCCAAGAGAGTACCAATCAAAGAATAGAATATTCACAACTTAGGGGATGCAGTGCATCGCATTAGGACACTAAGAGGAATGTACTACGCTAAGATAGATCACACTTATGAAGGACATCAAACCTAATGTAGTCCACAAAGTCACGAACGTGTCATATGAATTGACAAGGTTGCACTAAGAACAAAAAATGCAAATGGAATTATGCCAAAGTATGCCCCCCACTTTAAAGGAATTGCTACACACCATTCTGTGAGCAATTACTTTGAAGTAGCAAAAGAAAACAAGACATGAGAGCCAACTTGGGAAGCCCCTATGCTAAGTCATATGTTTCCAAGTAAGGTTGTGTCATGTAAACAAAAAATAATACAAAAGAAATGGATTTTCCCCCCAAAAGGTAACACACCACATAGCTAAGGGATCTATGGATTTGGGGTCAGTATGTTCATTGCTGCAATTTTTTAATCAAAGAGCTTAGAACTGTCATCATTCCCCAAAGCACATAGAACTTGAAGAATGACACAAAGAGAGAGAAAAAAAGAAAGAAAAAAAAGCCCATTTTGGTTCAACATGGAAGAGACATTGCGGTCTCAATGCTTTGCATCATCCCCTAAAGGAAAGCACAAGAGAAAAGAAAAGGAAAAGGAAAAATAAAAGAAAAAGATTTTTGGTCAACATGAAGGAGACATTTCAGTCTCAATTCCTTATGCCATCCCCAAAAGGAAAACACAAGAAAAATAAATAAAGTAAAAGGAAAAGGGACTTGTTGGGTCAACATGGAAGAGACATTGCAATCTCAACGCTTTGCATCATCCCCAAAAGGAAAACACAAAACAAAAGTGAAAAATACAATGCAAACACAGAAGAATAGAGGTACAAATAGAGGAAGTGTACAAAGAGAGAGAAAGAACATCAAACACACATTATGGGGGAACACAATACACACAAGCACACTAAAGAAATATATGAAAAGGATAGCAAGGAAAATATAAGTTAGTTCCATCTAATAGGTCATCCGCCTCCCAATCATGTTTAGGATATTGTGAGGGTGGTTGATTGTCCAAAGGAAGAATTGCAAGTGCCAAATTAGGAGATGTACCAGGTTCTTCTTTTGGTATAGGATATTTTTCATTTAAGCTCATGGTACATGAAAACAAAGATTTTAGATCGTTATGCACTTCTTCATCTATTTTTATCATCTCCTCGTCATCATCATCATCAAGGTTGATTATGATAGGAGGACGAAGGGTTATTTCCAAGGAATGATGTATCAAAAGTTGTGGTTATTGGATCGGTTCATTTTGTTGTGAGGGATGGATTGTATTATCTTGCAGTGGGCTAGGAGGAAGAGGGTGATCATCTATTACTTTTGTTAAAGGTGGAGGTTGGTTTTCTTTGTTTTCTTCCATTCGAGACTGATGAGAAAGGAGATGACAACGACACCTACATTCTCTAGCACCGTGGTTTCATTTTATTTTATTTTGAAGTTGTTGATGTGTAAGAGTGAGGTGATATATCATAGGTTCTTTTTCTTATAGAGAGGGAATAACAGGAGAAACGAAAGAAGATGAGTCAATCACTTTCTCTTTAGCTTTATACACTTGTTTAATGCGAGGAGGCATGACAAGATTAGTTTCATTTTATCTTGGTCATTTAAATGATGGAGGGGAAGTGTCAATGGTAGGTTGCTCATGAGGCTGTATTGTTTGTTAATTGTTGGACTCAGACTGAAGCATGGTTTCATCAAAGATAGGAGTGGAAGTGGATGGGGACATGTTATGAAGAGACAATTCAGCTATGTGTTTGGCTTTGAACTTTTTATAGGCTATGAAGAAGAAATCCTTACGAGGAGTGATGGGCTTCATAGGTTCAAGCCAAAAATCTTCTAAGGAAAAATTACCTTTAGAAGATAATGGATTGAAGCCACTATGGTGTATGGTAAATATTTCATTTCCATGTGGAAACTTCAAACATTTGTGAACAACTAAGGGGACCACTTTCATCGAGCGAAGCCAAGGGTGACCTAGCCACAAATGAAATTGATCCAATTGTGGAATGACAAAAAATGTTACATCCAAAATTTTAAGTCCTCTTGTAATGGGAGTACGATCGATCCGATTGTAGGGCACGCAAAATTAGTATGTGTTTTAATCCATGCAGTTGGTTTGTTATAATCATCTTGATAGAGATTGTGTAATACTAAAAAGTCTTCCATGATCACATTTTCACCACAGGAGGGATCTATTAATATCCCATTAGTGGGCTTATCATAGATTCTATGGGCTATGAAAAGAGGACCACTGGGAAGGTTTTAAGTATATCATGAGAAGAAAAAGTAATATCAAGATATTTGTTGGTTGGGCCCTTACGAGGGATAATGTCTATAGTACCCAGAAGTTCATCCATAGGATTAACTTGGGTAACATTTGGAGTTATATTAGGGTGTCCAGTACTTGTATCTATGTGGTGTAAAAATATGTGTGAATCACTATCAAAACAAACACACATAGATGTGAAGTACTATATTAAAGAGTCTATCTAAATCAAACTATAGTTTAATAACAAAATTCTTTAAGAACTTCACATCCTTCTCTAGTCTTAAATGTCCTAGTAATTTGTGCTCTCAGAACTTATTCGTGCACAAATCCCTAAGATGTCATCTAAGAAATGAGTAGCCTATCTATTAGCAATGCAAATTATGAACCTACATCTATATGATTGAAATACTTAGATGTATAAAATGGTAAATGGACATGGTGAAGTGAGCTTATGTGTACCAAATGATATGAGATGAAAGACAATGCAAACTATGCTAATGATAATGGAATTTTAATAGATTATAAATGTTGAATTAAGCTATGAAATGCATGAAGGAGCCATGATCTACACAAAATTGACAAACTGATCTAAATGCTAAGCTACAAATGCAAATGAAGCTCTAAAGACTCAAGTAAAATTCTATAGAGTAAGATTATGCAATTGCTCCTTATGCCAAAGCTATAAATTGAGCTCAATTTATAGTTTTTTCCAAGGCTTGGGGTGATTTGGCAGCTATGAGTGATCAAGATTTAATCTAGAGAATCTGACAGAGAAGAATGGAGATGATGGAGAAACAAGGTAAATGTTCCCTTTAATAAAACCAATTTTCCAAGTGCAAGAGGGAATCATTTGGATGAAGAAGCCATGTGTCCTCAAGTTTGTTAAATTGTTGAGAATAATTATCCAATTTAGAAAATAATAATAATCATTTTCATATGACACGTGGTGAGTTGGAGGATGAGGTGGAAGGTGGTTATAGAAAAGTATGTAGAAATGTGTGGTAATTCAAATTTAAAAATTCAAATTAAGTGAGAGGGAAGATAATTAAAATAAAACAAATTATTTGGATTTTCTCATTTTAATTAAATCATGAAAGAGGTGAATTAGAATAGAAGAATTAAGAGGAAAGGAACTATGTAAATAAATTTGATTTATTTATTTAGTAGAGGAATACGAATTCAATTAATTAAATAATCAATATTTAATTAATGTTCTCAAGACCAATTTTGAGTGTATACATTTTTCCCCTCTTTGAAGTGATGTGTTTATGCCTTACTTCAAAGAAAATTTTATCAGCACTACCAAAAAATTTAAATGATGCCCTGAACAGTGTTCTCAGATGATTTACAACTGTATGCCCCCTCGGGAGATAAATCAAAAAAATTATGATGAAAAAGGATTTTTGATGATTTTTGAAAATTTCAATTGATTTGTGATGATGATGATGATAAAATCCTATTTAGGCGATATTCCAGCTATTTATCTCCTGATATGAAATATTTTCAAGCTGCCCCAATTAGTTGCCTCTCAAAAAAAAATTAAATGATGCCACGAAAAATAACCTCCTTTAATTACATTTATTAAGAGGTAAAAAGTGAAAAGCTAATTTATTTGTGCACATTGTTATTTTGAAATTGTTTTGGAGGGAGAAATCATTTTTTTTTGGAGTTTCTGAGCAAGATGGTGATCCCTCTGTAGCGGCATCAATTCAAGTGGGTACAATGATACCATCGGCCAACAAGATACAGACTAATGGTAAGATTTGAAACCTTTCTTTGTGATTTAGAAATGGATTTATTTGCACGTTTTAAATCATATTTTCAAATTTCAAAAATTGTTTTAGTGCTTTCAAAAAATTTAGTGGTGTCTAGGATAGTTGTTTCAGTGCTTTTGCCAAATATTTTGGAGCTTTGGAGAACTTCTCTGGTGCCTCTAGGGTATGTAATAGGGCTTCTAATTTTGGCACATCTGAGGTCTGAAATGGTGCTTTCAAGCCATTACAATTTAAGTTTTAGGGTTTTGGTGCTTTGACACCTTGTTCCAGCACTTCCAGGTGAAATGGCGCTCCTACCCATTTCTCCGACGCTTACAGGAAAAGTGGCACTTTGACACGATTGTTCGATGCATCAGCCAAAAATGGCACCTCTAAGAAATAAAATGGTGCTTTCAGTCAAAGTGGTGCCTCCACAATCTATTTTGGCACTTCCAAGACAGAATGAAGATTCTTTGTTATTTGCTCCTGAATTTTGATGTTTAATCGCTTCCAGATATTGATTAGGTTTTTGATGATAGGATAGATGATGTCATTTTGCTCTCATGATAGGAAAGAAGCAAAAAAAATGTTGATGAGATTTGATGACAATCTTAATAAGACTAATAGGTTGATTGATTTTGATGTTTGATTGCTTTGTTGATTTTGATTTGATTGATATCTTGATTTGTGATGTTTTCAAAATGATAGGAGACGGATTTAGATAATCTTCAATCTTGGGAGTAGTTTTCGCTGACATGGGAGATGATACCATAGTTGTCTCGAGTCAAAAGAGACATTGTTGAGACATGCGGTTTGTCCGCTTTGATTGATATGCCCTGGTTTAGGATTAACCGGGGATTGTTGATAGCATTAGCGGAGAGATGGCATAGTGACAACAACACTTTCCATCTACCACCAGAGAGATGACTATCACACCAAAGTGTGTGTACAGGATTTTGCATATTCCTATGGTTGGTGATATCATCAGTTATGATTCTACTAAGCAGGGAGGGATAGATGCACTATTCCGACTGTTTCATGATGATCAGATTGTAGGATGTTGCATGCCATGGTTAGAGATTTTTTCCAGTGATGTACCTTTTCCTTCCATTCTTGTGGGATTTGTCGGTGGCTTCTTATGTCTCGACAAGAGGGAAAAGGGATTTTGTATTGGTTGGGGGTGCACACTGGAGAAAATGGTTCAATATGGGACTCACTTTGCTTGGGGATCATCTATTCTTGCTCATCTATATTATGATTTTCACCAGGTGGTATACTTGGGAGGATCTAGCTTGTTTGTAGGAGTCGTGTTGCTCTAGGTTTGGGCCAAGGAGCATATTCTGGTTACACAGCCTGAGACTAGTAGATTCCAACCATTCGGCGGGCCATACATTTACTGCTGTGTTGGCGCAATTGTCCAAAATAAGTTGGGAAAACTAGAGTATTGGTGACGAGTTCTCAATGATTTGGATGCAGTCATCTAGCGACCATATGTGGATTGCGAGCAATGGGCAAAGGACCATTTGGAGGTTCCATATTTCATGACTTCCAAGTACCTGATTGGATGGACTCAGTATATTATCAAGAGATTTTTACTATTGAGAGTATTACGGAAGTATGGTCGAGTGCAGGGGATGCCATAGGGATCAGCCCTGTATGCATGTAGGCATCAGGATGTCACAGAGTGTAGACCAATGTCCTACGATGTTCCATGTGAGGAGTATATGCATTTACAGCCAGTGCTCTAGGATTATCATCCAGAGATAATTGAGGGATATCAAAGTGATGATTACACAATATATTGTAGCTAGCAGCTGTTTCTGATGATTTCGAGACTTGATGAGCCTATGTCTCCTTTTGAGGATGATGAAGACAGACCAATTGGATGGAGATGAGGCAAAGATGGCAGGGATGATGAGGAGAGAGAGGGTGATGATGATGATGGAGGGGATGAAGGAGGTGAGGGTGGTGATGGAGATGGAGGAGCCAGAGCACATCCTAGTTTAGACTTCAGAGTGCCTCATAGGAGGTGATCTTTAGTGGCAACATCACATTAGCGTGCACACATACGCTTTCCCTCATAGCAACAACAATCAAAAATTATTGCTTTTCATACACAAGTCTAGATATTTAGGGACAACTTACACAATTAAAGGGACAGTTGCAGACACAGACCCAGCTGTTGACCCAGGTATAGGCACAGGGTCAAATCTAGATAGTGATAGTTGAGAGAGACGTTGTTGGATAGTAGCTAGCATAGGTACAAGTCTAGCGTTAGGTATAGGGACAAACACAAGGATAGGTCACAACACTGATTGTAGATAGAGATGCCTTGAGATGACAGGTTGAGAAAGTAGAGGCCATCACAGAGAGATTACAATAGGTTGTCATGGCCACAGGAGTTGCAAATTATTTTAGAGAGATTTACCATACCTCCCAGGAGTTGCAGTTTTACAAGGATCGATATCATGAGTTGTTCCCACCTGAGTAGTGGCAGAGCTTCACCCGATCTCATACTAGCAACTCCTTGTCTCAAACTATGAGCATGGGTGTGACACAAACATTACCAGGAGATCAGAGGGATCTAGGATTAGGTCCCTTAGGTGCAGCAGGGGGTACAGGTCCAGTGATGTCGATAGCTTTGGGAGGCAATATGACATTGTTTCAGTCATTTTATGCTATGCCATGATGTATACACCAATTTTTTTGATGATATCACCCCTTTGATGTTATATTTCTTAACATGTAGACATCCTTGTACATTTGACATATTTTTAAGATATATATGTAGTGATGACGATGATCTTATGAGTTCATGTTGATTTGTGATGAATGCACTTAATTTCTATGTCATTCATGTTATGCAATGTTTTATGATTATGATATTATATGTTATGGATGCAATATGTGTTATGATCCTATGGTTTTTATGCAAATGTCTACATATTATTTTTTGTATTTTTCTGATGCAATGATGTATGATGTATGATGTATGATGTATGATGTATGATGTATGATATGCAAGATGATGCTAATGCAAAGAGGAATGATTTTGATAATGAATGTATTTATATGGTCAGGTATGATATGTATGGTAACTTATGTTTTTGTATTTTTGATGCAAATATTATGATCTAGTGCATGTGCATAATGAATGAATGATTATTCATGCCTAGGATGTATGAGTAAATACATATGGATGAAAATGATATGATAAATGCATTTATTTTTAGTTTTTTCATGATGCAAATATATGGTTATTGACCTAAATGAATGCCTAGATTATATGATAATTCCATGATTGGTGTCCTAATGCATATGCCTCTAAATGATATTTTTGGTTATGTCAAATGCACTCAATCTGTTAGTGATAAAAGCAGCATCAACCTTAGAAAAATCTATAAATTCCATTACAGCAACCAAACATGAATGCAACCTAGCCATGCAATACTAATAATGACATCTCAGTGATTTATTGTGCTTATTGTCATCATTGAGACCTTAAAAATGTTGAAATTTAGTACAAACACCGATGGTAAAATTGAACCATGATGACCTATGTACTACTTTCATGATATTTTGATAGTGCAAGTTAACACAAGCATCTAGGTATAATTAGACCATGATGACCCGAGCATTCCTTGCTTAAATAAACAAGTGTTAACCATTTTCCTATGTGAATCTAGAATATCATCAGTGATTCTTTGTAGAGCATGTCTTGCAATGATTCTCATAGTAATAATGACTAACTCACAGGCAATAGACAAAGAAAATATCATTCTCAATCATAGTTTTTCTAGTCCTTTGACTTCCTTGAATTGCTCTTGAGAAATTATAACATCAATCATAATGCAAAAAATTTGAACATTCATGTGATTAGTGGTAAACTGTGATTTAGAATAGCATCATCCTTGTAATCATGATTTTCTATTGTTTTTGAGATTTTTCAATTTTTCAATTTTTAGGTGTTTTCTGAAATTTTGATCAAGGAACTAACCTAAAGACCTATCCTAGGGGTCTCGGGGGCTGATAAAAAAAATCCTTTCCTATGTTATATACTCAGAGACCATGTAGTTCAACCAACATGGCCAATTTGTAGGACTAAGATATGAACAAACACTTAATTACAGCGAACTGCAACAGTGCAATTCAACAAGGTGACTCTATTTTTGGCTTTTTTGAATTTTTGATCTTTTTAGGGATTTTATGACGTGACAAGGATGTTTGATGCATTTCTGATGTTGATTGTTGTTCCATGTTTGATTTCCTTATTATTAATGCTTTCATCATGTTTGTTCTCCTGTTGTTTGTTTGTTGGTTTAAGCTCAAGATTTGTTGCCCCCAGCGAGGTCAGGATTTTTCCCCCAGTGGACACAAGCCAATTTATTATGGACATGTACAATGATCAAGAAGCCAAGGTGAGACATGACCGACATGGAAATGTATGCATATGTAGCTTAGATGAAGGATAAAGATGGTAATAATACTAAGCTAGTGATCATCATATGTTCCCATAGAGGAAGACGCCAGCCTACCATAAATAGCACCTGTTGCCAAGTTTTCACCACTTGCTTTTATTGCACTTTTTCATATTTTATGATTTTTTTGATCTTTTTGCATTTTTCTGATTTTTTTGTATTTTTGACTTTATTTTATTTTTTTATTTTTATTTTTTTTGTCATTACCAAGATGCCTGTTTGCCAGGTTTTCACCAGGTAACCATTTTTTCAAGACATTTTATGATGTTTTTGGATTTTTTTCAAGACTTTTTTTTTATGTTTTTGGATTTCTTTAGGACTTTTTCTAATGTTTTTGGATTTTTTCAAGAATTTTTCTAATTTTTTTGGATTTTTCCAGGACTTTTTACCAATGCAATAGTTGAATTATGCATAGAATTTCTTGAGATGAAGACTATTCATAGGTTCGTCAAACTGATCACCTTCTGGTGTGAATGGTTGATATGCTCCTAAACCATAGACTAACACAATGATAAAAGGCCCCAACCAATTAGGTTCAAATTTTCCTTTCTTTTCTCTGTCTTGTTGATTGCGGGGGTTCTCCTTCAACACTAAGTCATCAACTTGGAAAGTTCTAGGTTTGACCTTGTGATTGTAACTTCTGGACATACGTTGTTGGTAGGCCTTCAAGTGATTCACTACATGTTGTCATCACTCATCTAACAGTTCTAGTTCTTGCAATCTTAAAACCTGATAGTCTTCATCAAAGATGATCCCTTTCAAGGAAACCCAGAGCAATGGTATTTCAACTTCAATGGGTACAATGGCCTCAAATCCATATACCAAAGCATATGGTGTAGCTCATGTTGGTGTGTGAATACTGGTGCGATACGCCCACAAGGAAGGGTTTAAATAGATATTCCAATCACGTTTAGCATCATTGACAGTCTTTTTAAAAATCTTCATAAAAGTCTTGTTGGAAGCCTCTGCTTGACCATTCCCCTGGGGATAATATGGTGTAGAGAAGCAATGTTGTATATTCAACTTCTCACACAATTCTTGCATGTCTTGATTTTTGAATGGTCTTCTATTATTAGTGACTATGGACTGGGGAATGCCATATCTACAAGTGATGTAGCTGAGGATGAATGATGAAATTTTATTTCTTGTGATGTTGGTTAAAGGAACAGCCTCAATCCACTTCGTAAAGTATTTTGTAGCTATGATGATAAACTTGTGTCTGTTTGATGAAGATGGATGAATTTTACCAACAAGATCTAATCCCCACTAAAAAAATGGTCAGGTGGATGCAAAAGGTTGAAGTTCTTGTGCTGGTGCATGGATAAGGTTTCCATGAATATGACATTTCTGAAATTTCTTCACAAACTAGAAAGACTCTTTTTCCATAGTTGGCCAATAATATCCCAAATGAAGAAGTTTCTTGGCTAAGGTTAGGCCACTTGAATGCATTCCATAGACACCCTCATGGACTTCTTGTAAATCCAATTCAGACTCATCAGGTTCTAGACACCGTAAGAGAATTTTGTCAAGACCTCATCAGTATAGTACATCCACTATAAGTGTATGTCAGGCAGCTTGGAAAATGAGGTTGCATTTTTAGCTTTGTGACAAGTTAGGTGGAAGAGTGTTATCTTTTAGGTAGGCATAAATATCACTATATATTGAGGTGTTGGTATCGGCTAAGTGACAGATGACATGGGATTTGATATTGTCATATGCAGGGGAAAATAGTTGTTCCACCAAAAATTTGTAACGACTTATTTTCTCTACAATTTGCAACAAGGAAGCAATAGAATCCATGGCGTCAATAGCTTTATCGTCCCCTCTTGAGATCTGTTCAAATTTGATATCCACAAAGTATTTCTTGAAATCATCTAACATTCTCTTGTAAGGCATCAGTTTGTCATCTTTTGTTTAATAATCATCATTGACTTGATTAATGACAAACAAAGAATCCCCATACACTTACAATTCTAGGTCTTCTACTCCACTACTATTTTGATACCAATGATTAATGCCTCATATTCTGCCATGCTGTTGGTACAAGGAAACATTAGTCTATATGATTTTAGTATAGTATGTCATTGTGGGGTGACAAATAGTATTTCGGCTCCTGATCTGTGTTCTGTATGTGATCCATCAAAGTATAGTGTCCATTGTTTTGTGGCCACAACAAGAACATCAGCATCTAGAAATTCAATATGCAAAGATGATTATCTAGTAATGGTGCCTCTTCTAACTGATCAACAATCACTTGTCCTTTTATGGCCTTCTTTTCTACATATTGGATATAAAATTCACTGAGTATTATGATCCATTTAGCTAATCTCCATGTTAAGTTAGCTTTGCCGAGGAGATATTTGAGAGGATCAATTTTAGCTATCAACTTGATGGTGTGGGTTAGCATGTAGTTTCGTAGCTGTAGAGTAGAAAATACTACTACTAGACAAGCCTTTTCAATGGAGGTATAGTTGATTTCATAACCATTTAGTGTCTTGCTGATGTAATAGACTACTCATTCTTTTCCTATTGAATCTTCTTGTGCTAATAAGGCTCCTAATGATTTCTTTGTTGTGGCAATATATAGCAGTAGTGGCTTCCCTTTTGATGGTGGTACTAGGATAGGAAAATTCATTAAATATTGTTTCAAATGGTTGAATGCTTCTTCGCATTTCTCATCCCATCGGAAGGGAACATTTTTATTTAGCAGGTGAGTGAAGGGATGGGTCTTCTCTGCTTGTTGTGAAATGAATCTACGAATTCATTGAAACCTCCCTTATAGAGAACAAAGTTGAACAATGTTCTTTGGTGGTGGAATTTCCATAATAGCTTTGACTTTGGCCAGATCTACCTCAATCCCTTTTTCTAATACTATGTAACCCAGGAGTTTCGTTGATGTCACCACAAACACACATTTCTTGGGATTTAGCCTTATGTTGAATTTCTCCAGACTGGTGAAGATTTTATCTAGGATCTCTAGATGTCCTTCCCTGCTCTATGATTTGGCTAATAAATCATCCACATAGTCTTCCATGAAAGTGTGTATCATATCATGAAAGATTGTTGTCATTGCATGTTGGTATGTAGCGCCTACATTCTTTAAGCTGAATGACATGACGTTTGAGCAAAAGGTTCCCCAAGGACAAGTAAAATTTGATTTATCCTAATCTTCTGGAGCTATTTTGATTTGATTATACCTAGAAAAGCCATGGATTCATCAATGATAGCATGCCATGCCCTATTGTCAAGTCTACTATGATATTTGTATTGGGCAAGAGAAAATCATCCTTAGGACAAGCTCTGTTAAGGTCTCAGAAATCAATGTATATGAGAATGCTTTTGTTAGGTTTTGAAACTGGTACTATATTGGAGATCCATTCAGCATAGTTAATGGGTGTAATGAATCCAACATCTAACAATTTCTTCAATTTTGCCTTTACCAATAGTGCAATATAGGGGTGCATTTTTCTCAACTTCTGTTTGACTGGTCTCACTCCTGGAGGCAATGATATATGATGCATGATGAGTTATGGATCAATTCCTGGCATGTATGCATATGACCAAGAAAATTTGATTTGTTTCTCAATGAAAAATTGGAGAAAGCTTGGCTTTTCCTGTTCTATCAGAGATGCTACCAGATGGATATTCTTTGCCATTTCTTGATTGTCGATGTTGATAGATTGTGTAGGCTCAATCAAAAAATTTGATCTTTCCTCAAAATGTTTTGCGAGGGTATCAAATCTTCCATCCTTTCATGCCTCAAAGAGGTTTTCGCCATTGGATGTGCTCTTTGTTTCTACTTTTTCCAGATCTGGTAATTTCATTAAATGGTTTTCACTATCAAACCTATTTCCTGTATTATTCATTTTGCAGCTAGAAGATTTGATACTCCTCAGTGTGGAAGCCTTGTTATGATGTTCATTGGCAGAGTTTTTTTTAGGATCATTAGCACAAAGGAAATTGACAATGGCTTCATCATTTGAAAATGTAGGGATGTCAAATGGTTCGGCTAGGTCCTAGTCTATAAGTTTAGGATGTACCAAGGGTAAACAGTTGCCTAACAGGTTAAGGTCAAAAATGGTAAGGGTTCAGATAGCAGTTTCTTTCATTAATCCAATAGAAAAATTGAGGTCTAGCAGGTAACTCTCTTCTAAATTATTTGTTTCACTTTAAGTTAAAACATCTTCACTAGTTTCATCAAGATGTTGCAACCTAAATTCAAACGGTCTAGCACCTGACCTTTTCCTTCTTCAAGTAGGGGTGTATATTTATGTACCACATCAATGTATTTGTCATGACAGGACTCTTCTAATAGAGAATACCACTCATATTCATTGGAATCAGTTTCATGCTCTTCGTTGGCATGTAATTGTAGGATCCTTTCAACCATATTTTCTTTTGTTTCCTCTTTATAGCCCAATCTAGTCTTATCTTTTAGATTGATTAAAAATGGTTGAATTGGCTCTATAATTCCCTCTTTTCTTTTACCCATGGAACCTTTCCCCTTATATCCCATCTTGTCTAAGATAGTGAAACCTTTTCCATATTTAGTTTTTTGTATAGTGGTAGTTGTTGCTTGGGATTCTTCCTCATCTTTATAAAACCAGTTTAGAATATCATTATCAAATCTCTAGTGCTTTCTTTTATGAATCATCCATCAAATTTGGTAACTGGTTGTGGGATCTGTTGTGTTGATGTAGAGGGTTGTCCATAGACCTTCAAAGAAGAAAAGTGTGAAAGACATAGGGACTGTTCAAAGAAGTATTCACCAACACCCTTATCTTTGACTTGGACCTTTTCATCAAATTTTTTTGAAAAGGAATTCAATTCGGCTTCAAGATTTGAGGATGTGGAGGGAGAAACTTCTTTCTTCTTAGACTGTTTAGATGTGGAAGTGGATTGAATTTCATGATTTGTGGAGATGACCAACAATTTGGGAGGAACTTGACTGGCTCTACTAATTGGAAGTACTGGAAATGGAAGCTTCTCTATTATGAGGTATAAAGATATCTTGGACAAGTTTCAGGGTATTGCAATACTAAGGACTGTTTCAATCAGCAGAGATGGTGACTTCTTGGCCACCACAAGGAAATTTTAGACATTGGTGATATGTTGAAGGGACCACCTGCATTTCATGGATCCATGGTCGACCCAATAGTATGTTATACGTTAGATCCTTATCTAAAACTTGACAAACTACATCTTTCTGGATTGGTCCGACTTGTATGGGTAAGATGATTAACCCCTATGAAGCTCTTTCCTCATCATCATATACTTTTATTGTAATCTTTTTCTTTGAATCAATTGCATTCTCATAAAATCCCAAGGCACGAACAAGCGTTAAAGTACATATATTGAGGCTAGTTTTTCAATCTATTAGGATGTGTATGACACGATGTTTATGGATTAGGACTTCAATATGAAGGGAAACATTATGTGGATGAGAGATGGATGCATCATCATTTTTCAGAAAATGATGGGCAATGAGGCATGGTTAAATGTCCCACCATGGCTTCAAATTTATAAACTTCCAAATTTGTTGGCACCATTGTGTCCACTAGGGCTTTTTTCAAGATCTCTTTATGAGAAGGAGAAATCTTGAGCAATTCCAATATTGATATGTGTGCAAGGATCTTTTGTAATTGTTCCACTATGTTGTATTAATTAGGAAATGTTACAAATGTTTTAGAGGAACCTCCTTTTAAGGCATATTTGGCCTGTGCTCGGGTGGTCACATTCACTGGTATGTTTTCTTGTTTCCCATTGATTTTGATAACATTGATTTGAGTATCATTTGCATTTATGTTAGGTTTTGTGTCAGATTTGATTTTCAAGGATAACCATATCTTGCTCTTGTTCAATTGGAACGTCATAAATCAGATCATTGTTCATGGTAATGTCTCGGTGATCATTCGTTTCAATGGTATTCTTTTGGATTTCTGTTGCCGAGATATGATTTATGATGGTATCGTGGACATAGTTTACATTCTTTTCCTTTTTATTTGTCGTAGAGGATTCCCCTTTTTCATAATTTGGTAAGGGATTTTTGAATGCTTCGTGATCTGCATTTGTTTGGAGTCCCTCTATTCGTATGATTTTGGCATCTATCAACTCTTGTATTTTATGTTTCAATTGCATGTGGCTCTTTGTTAGGTGGCCTTTGAATTGATGAAAATCATAGTAATGGGCATCATTCCACCATGATGGTTTTACTTTGGGTTCAAAGCCTCAAGTGTCAAGTAATGTTATGAGGTTATTCTCGATAAGTTCCCTCAATGCAAATTCATGTGATTGACCCAAAGGAGTGAATTTTCAGTGGTTTGATTATGTTTGATACAGTGGAAATTTCGATGGGGTGTTACTTTGATTGTGACTGCTTTGATTGTTGGATGAGGGGATATTCTAATTTGTTCATTGATTGATGTTTTGATCCACCTTGCTTGTAGTTCCTGACAAGTTAAAGATGGGTTTTGCATTATGTGTTTCGGCATTACCATCATTGGAATTTTTGTTCCTTGTCCAGAATTTGGGTTTTTCATTGTTATGATGGTTGGATGAACTAGCATTGTTTGATCCTTCATTATGAATTTTCAACACCCCTCTTTTGACTAAGGCTTCCTCAATTTCAACACCATTTTCTACCAACTTCTCAAAGTTGGGAGGACATTGCAATTGCAATCTATAGCTCATCTCGTTGTTAAGGTTATTAATAAAGATTTTCATCTTTTCTTGTTTGGGTATTGGATGAGCAGAACGAGTGAATAACCTTCTCCACCTTTTAAGGAATACAAGAAAAGATTCTCCTTGCTTTTTTTTTGTATTACAAAGGTCCTTCATGGTTATCTCATGTGCAATGTTATAAGAATATTGTGTGATGAATCTGTTGACTAGTTCTTGGAAGGATTTTATGCCTGGTTGTAACTTCGAGAACCATTCCATGCAATGGCCCCCTAGACTAAAAGGACAAAGTCTCATTAAGTATGTGTCCTCATGGGTGAATTCAAGACTCATTGTTTGAAATTCTCGTGCGTGGTCTATAGGGTCTAATTTCTCATTATATTTGTTGTATTTTGGCAATTCACAATTTTGAGGAAATGGTATCATGTTTAACCTTCTATCAAAGGGATAGGGACAAATATCTTGTAACAAGTATCTTTTTGGAGTCCCACCTTTCATATCTTGGAGTTGTTGTTGAAGATTTTGCATTTGATTCTTCAAGGTAGTCATTTGATCAACAATGGGCATTTCAGTTTCAATTTTCTTTGGGATACTCTTTAATTTGTTAACATCATATTCATTAGGTAACTTAGCCCCTAGGTTAGCCAACATCAAAAGGTATTTCTCCCCATATTTTTCAAAGACTTTTTCTAAGAATTTATGGAAATTTGGGTCTTGATTCTCTTGTTCGACATCTTATTTTGTTATCTCATCAGTTTCTTTGTGAGAAAATTGGTGAAATGGGTTCACCTCTAGTTCAGCCATGATATTTAGAGTTTCGGTTACTTTGTCCTTAAATTTTTGCTTTTGGGATCTTGTTAAAACAGGCATACAAGTGATGAATGTTTTGCAAAATTTTGATCGTTATTTGAGAGTGCCAAGAAAAATACCTAGGTCGAATAGAATGATGGATTCTATCAATATAACCAAGGTGATGAAATTTGATACAAAGTGTGTTGTTTCGATGATGAAGGATAATAAACCCTTGATGGGGAAACTAAACTTTCATGATCAAATTTGTGTGTTGATGGTGGTTGGCACTATTAGATAGTTGATCAAATTTTAGGTAAAAATGTTTCACTTCGATAGGTCAATTTTAACAAAGTTGTGGACTTTAAAGGACAATTTTGAATTTGAGAATATTTAGAAATTTTGGCTCCAGTTGTGAAAGGGGGATGAATTTTTCTTTCCTAAAAAAGTTGTTCAAATCTTTGGAAGAGTCTTGGACTTTGGAATATTAAAACGAATAAAAACTGGGGTTGTTCATGGAAGCTTTTCTATAAAAATTGAAGAGCAATCTATCCCTAAAATCATAAAGCATGGAAAGACATTTTCTACAGTCTTCTGAACTAAGAGCTATGCATTTTGGTTTTCGAATCTTGATTTTTCTTGAAGCCTATTATGCCTTGCATAACCACCCCACTTTGGTTTGGGTCAAAATGGGTCCCCCCTTCTCTTTTGGTTTCTTTGGCCTTTGGTTTTCTGCCTTAGGCATTTTTCCTTTAAGTTTTTTCAGAAGCTTAACTGGGACCAATCCCGAACTTAGAAATTCCTTCTAAGTTCGGGTTTTGATCTGTTCCCGGTTCTGACAGTTCTTTGACTTCATCTTTGGTTCTTTCTCGGAGCCAGGCCTATGTCTAAATCAGAAGGTTAAACCTTTTGAAAAAGTTTCTCATTCAGGTTCCATCCCGGCCCCGACTCCACCTGTTTGCTTTTCTTTCTCCTTTGTTGGTCTTTTGTTGGTTTTTTGTGTCTTGTGCTTTGGGTGTTTTCGTCCCCAGGCATCTCTTTCTTTTTGTTCTGGTGGGTCCAAAACCAGGTTGGATTTTGAACTTGGAATTCCTTCCAAGTTTAGTTTTCTTTTTCTTCTCGGGTCCCGATTCCGCCACTTTCATCTTTTTCTACCTTGTGCGTCTTGTTCCGGCGGACTCGGAACCAGAACGGGAACTGGACCCTAAAATCTGAAAAGGTTTCTGGTTCGGGTTTCGCTCTGATCCCGATTTTGCATCTTGTCATTCTTTGGCTTTTTTTTTGTTTTACTTTGTCCTAGGGTTTTCCTTCCCCTTCCTCTTTCTCTCTCTTGACCTTCCTTTTTATCTTTTCGAATGATGTCAAGGTCGGACCTTGAATGAAATCTAAACCCGAGACTTTAAAAAGTTTTTTGGTTCGGGTTTGGATTTGGTCCCGGTTCTGCTTTATCCATTTTTTTCCTGCCTTGGTTCTCATCGTTTGGTCGGGGGGTGTTGTTTTTCCTTCCTTTCCCCTTCCTTTTTGTCTTTGTATTTTCAGAGGCGGGATTGGGATGGAATCCAAAACTGAAACTTTGAAGAAGTTTCAATTTCTGCTTTTGTTCTTCCCCCACCCCCATTGAGCTTTGCCCGAGGTCTATTTTTGTTCTGACCCCGCTGGTGTTTGCTTCCATCCTGGGTGTTTTGGCTTCTTTTGTAGATGCGGAGCTAGGACGGGGTACGAACTTGGAAATGTTGTTTATTTCCATGGCTTGTTCCCATTCCGACTCCGGTCCCGGTTCTGATTTTCTTTTGGCAACGTCCCCACCAGTTTTGAAGGCGAGGGATGTCATTTTTGGGTCATGTTTTGTCCTGATCCCAGTTCTGCTAGGAATCGTTTTGTTTTTTCCGCTCGGTCCCAGTTGTGTTTTTCTTTCGCTTCTGCCAGTTACACTGGGGCAGTGTTTTCTCGTTTTGAT
This sequence comes from Sequoia sempervirens, assembly GCA_007258455.2. NCBI lineage: Eukaryota > Viridiplantae > Streptophyta > Pinopsida > Cupressales > Cupressaceae > Sequoia > Sequoia sempervirens. The sequence continues at coordinate 50,973 of VDFB02257522.1, forward strand.
TCTGCCTCCTCCAGAGTAAAGTTTCTTTTTGGTAAGAGGCATGATATTAATGTATTGTTTTAACGAAGACCTTGTTTTGTAGGATCAAGTCATGTGCATGAGGATATTTCTTGGAGATCTCGATGAAAGTTCTTGCAGACCAGATAGGGTCTCACCAACATGTTTTGTGCCCTCGGTGTGACGCGTTGAGCTCACTGAAACGTCTTCCTGACTAATGTTGTTCTTGTCGATAGAAACAAACCCACCAATGAAAGAATATATTGCTATAGCTCTTAGCACCCACCATAACGTAATGCCGAATGTAGATTAACTATTGACAGAAAGAGGACCCCACTGGGAGAAATAGAGCTTGCCAAGAGAAAGACTTCGCCATGTGGTCTTGCTGAAAGGATACAGTCTTGCCGATGGTCTTTGCAAGATCAGTATGACCTCTAAGGCTCGCTAAAACATCTCACCAACTGGCCCAGGCTACACTGACAACTTGCAGAAGAACAGATCTAGAGCGGGAAGAGCACCAAAGGAAGAAGATAAAGTCATGAAAAGAGGGGACAATTGTGGGATCTGTTAGCAAAAGTAGACTAGCATTAATGATGATATTTTTGAGCATTCAAGATGGCTTCGCTAGATTTTGAAAATGGACACGGAGGCGTGGGAGTTAATACGATAGCTGCAAAAGATCTACAAATCATTCTAGGAGACAATCTTCACCAACATGGACAACAGGAGTGTGCATTTAATGCAGAATTGATTCCCTTCAAAAGATCTAAATACTAAACCTCTAACATCGTAGATATTTTGTAGACCCTAAAAATGGGCATCGACATTCTTTTCTGGAGGCGGTGTATATATGGCATTCTTGCCTCTTTGTAAAAGGGCTCTTTTTTTAGAATTAGAACTTTTAGGACTAGTAGAGAAAAGAAGAGAGGAGAACTGTTAGAACAGATAGTCAGAAGGAGATAGAGTTGTATCCTGATTCTTTGTAATAGGAGCTTCTTTTGTCTTCTCAGTTAGGAATTAGACTCAACATAGGACATAATGTATCTTTCCAGTTTCTTTAGTGTAAATGGAAGCAGTCTAAAGACATGGGTTTTATGTACACTAGTGGTTGTGCCAGATTTGTAAATGTTGCTTATCTGTCTCACCCATAGTAGAAGCAACCAGATTCAAATCTACTTCATATTGTGTTTTAGAATGGTATTTATCTTAAGTTAATCATTTTAATTTTGAAAGCTTTCAAGGAATTAAATCTTATTTTGTGTTTTGTTTAAATGGTAACCTATAATTAGTTGTTGAAATCAGCACTGTGAATGAATGCAACTATGTGTTAATCGTAAGTTAATTTTGTTCTTCAATTTTTTTTAGTTAGCAATTCCTTGAGAGGTAATAAGTCTAGTTAATTCATATGAAGTATCATTCTTTTCTATCCCAAGGCCCTAATCCATCTTTTTCTATTTCTTTCAAAACCCCAGTTAGAGTAGGTTTAAATTTCTATTTAACCCAAAACAATCCAAAACTTCAACACCAGCAGGCCCCTTGAATATTACTATTGCATTGACCATTGAGTAACATCATCACAGTTGAGACCCAACTACAAAGACCTTGGGAGCTAAGGCATCCATGTGTTTCCTTTCTCTTTCAGGAGAAACAGAGTAGCAGTACTTTGTTTGCATGTTGTTGTGCCAAAATTGCCATCAACAAGAACTGGTGCTAGAAGGAGGGCCTAAAAGGGAAAACTGGATAAAACTAGATTTTTCTCCCTAGAAAGGCCCCACAGAGTTCTTCGATCAGCTGGAAATCCATCACCTTTCATAGAACTAAAGACCCCAACAAGACACAAGAATCATAAGGCTGGGGCAACCATTATTCCACCCTTATCAGCTCCACTCACTCCACTAGGATTTTCACCAATACCCCAGTGGATACCCATCAATCCACCATCCAATTCATCTCAATTGTCATCATAGTTGATTCATTCCATACAACAACTAGCTCAACCACCACCCCCACCAATGGCATTCTTTCAGAATAATCCCTCTCCATTGGGGACTATCCCTGGAGGTTTTCACGATATGCCTAAAAACCCTAAGAAATTTTACCCTAAGTACATTCATGGTGAGTCAAGGAGCGCTAAAGAACATATACAAGCTTTTAAGGATGCTTTTACTAGAGCTTAAATAGCTCACCACGATGTAGTCTGCAGATTATTCCCTTACTATTTAGGGGACATGGCATACAATTGGTACCTTAATCTTCCTCAAGGTTCCATTCTGACTTAGACACATTTGGAAAATGCTTTCATCAACCAATTCAGGGTCTATGTGGATCCAGCTCTTTTATATCATCAGTTTGCAACCATAAGGAAGGAACCGGGTGAATCTTTTCCTTTATTCAATACTAGGTTCCAATGAATGTATACGAGATTGCAAGATCCCTATCTAGTTACTAAGAATAGTGTTATTCAAGCATATTTCAGGGTTATAGACCCTTTGCTTGGCTTGTTCTTGCAAAGGACATATCAAGCACCTAATATTGATTCTCTATCCAAAGTCTATCACTTGGCTATTAAGCTCTAGCAGTAGACTAGTTCTCAGCAAGGGAGCCTAGGAGGGGGTTTCCCTTCAATGGGATATCATATGCATAGCTCAACTCCTCTATTCAACACTGTCCCAAGGATTTCTCCTTCCCACTATGGACCTATGTCAGAACTACAAACCCAACCAACTATCCCATTTTTTTTCTTCTAGAACTTCTGATCTCTTTCAACAACCGCAGGTTCGTCCAAGTTCTCATGGTTATCATAACCAAATTGGAACTCCAAGTCATGTTGATCAACCACTTGTTGTTAAGAGCATGAAAAGTGAGAAGACAGTTCAACTTACCAATGAGGTAGAGACCCTAAAGAAAATGCTATCTCAAGTTACCAACAACATGGCTCAGCTTCGACTGAATCCCCCTCAAAGCCAAGGGAACTACCCTAATCAAAACAACAATAACTAGGGTACTTATCCGAATAACAACTACAACCAAAGAGGTTATCAAAGCCAAAAAAGAGAGTATAATCAAAGGCTAAACAACAACAGACAATGGAATACAGGGCCCAATAATGGTGGAGTTCCTCATAACTATCAAGCAAGTGAGGAAAGATCACATACTACGAACGTGGTTGACCTAAATTTCATGACTAACTAGTGTAGGCTGCATGATACGATGACCCATTTTGAGGTAAAATTCCCTCAGATGGAGAAAGTTGTCAAGATGGCACACGAAGATGCCCACACATTCCAGGGGAATTCCAACAAAGGGGGTGACTCAATGGATACTGTAATGACCTATGACATTTTTGAAGAGGAATCTTCATTCCCAAGGCAAGAAGAGAATGAACCAAAGGAGGATTCATATGATGCCCAAGTGTTTCAGACGAAGGGAGGACACTTCCTGAGAAATCAAAGTAAGGAGCCATTCACTACATCAGCACCTCCTAATCACATGGTGCCTCCAAATCAAGGTGCTGATAATAATCCTCCTCCACCATAAGGCCCGCCTGATTTCCATAAAAAGGGTAATTCTTTTGGTGTTTTCAAAGGTAGTGCAGAATTTGACATCATTTCTGAGATGCAGAAATAGAAAACTTCTTTGTCATATTTTGACATTCTAAAGGTATGCCCTGCCCAAAGGGAAATAGTGCTAAAATCCTTGGAGCAAGCTGACAAGTCGAAAGGAAAGAGAAAGGTGGCACCTACTGGGGACGTGAATGCAACCTTATAGAAATAAGGTAGGTACTCCACCTTTCCTTTTAAGTTTAAGGGAAAGAACCTACATAACTGTTTATTGGACTCGGGGGCTTCATGAAATGTCATGCCATTTTCTGTATGTAAGAAGTTGGGATTGGACCCCATTCAGACAAATAAGAAGGTCATTCAACTTGACAAAACAGAGGTTAATGTTGTAGGGGAATTAAGAAATATACATGTTCAAGTAGGATCTGACCCTAGGATCCTAACAAACATAGATATTCAAGTGGCAGACATTCTCGGGACCTTTGGTATGCTGCTGAGCAGAGATCTGATGAAAAGTCTAGGGGGATACCTCTCCCTTGACTTTTCACATATGTGGCTACCATGGAGAGGGATCCCAACTCAAATTAGGATTGAAAGTGAGCCTCGCCTCAAGCATATCATTACTGAGTATGATTGCCACAATGAGGTAGCCTATTTTGAAATTGGGATAGGTGTTTATAAAAAAGAAGAAGCTTTAACCTTTTCTATTTTTGATCATAAAGAACTGCCCATACAAAAGCCCCCTGATCTTGTGATTGATGAAAATCAGCAAGCATTAGTCAGAAAACTGCAACAAGATTAACTGGTCTTAGGGGAGGATATTGATCTACAAAGCCTCCTACTTCCTAATTGGTATAGGGTACATTATCAAAACCATTCTGAATTAACATGCCAACCCTGTATTGACATTTTAAAAAATGTTGCCCAAGCTGAGGAAGCTAGCTCAAGTTATCCTGAGACCATTGCAGACCACTTCCCATTCGAAGCTCAAGAAGCAACAATGCTAATTAGGGATGGGATGCCTTCAAAGGGAGCTCTTTCTCAAATTGAGCATACCCCAGATATATTCCTGAACCAACATATTGATAAAGAGCAACCTCAGTGCTTGTTTGATACCCCTGTGCTTACAAATGAGACAAAACCCAAGGAATCAACAGAAGGGACAAGTGACTGCCAGGAAGATAACCATAGGATGTATCATATAACTAGGTAGGAACTGCAAAGTATACCTAAAGAACCTATAAAGGATCCTTTCCCTACGTCTGGTCCAAAAGATCAAGAATTCCCACCTTTGGTTGATCCTATTCAAATATCCATGAAAACTTCAAAAGGATTAACCCCTGCCTGTGATCAGTTGTGGACCCTTACCCTTGATGGATCCAAGTCCAAGACCGGTTGTGGTGTTGGGATTGTACTAACTTGCCCGAAAGGGAAAACCTTCTTTGCTTCTTACAGGTTGCAATTTGGATGCACAAACAACGTGGCAGAATATGAAGCTCTGGCACGCAGACTGATGTTTGCACACAAGAAGGTCACTACCTTGGTGGTCAAAGGAGATTCAAAAATTGTGGTCAAGCAAGTGTGCAGCCAGTATACATGTCACAACAGAAGGCTGGCAGCATATAGAAATAGGGTATAGAACCTGATTGAAGATTTTGATGCCTCTGGGATCAACTTAATTCGTAGAGAAGAAAATCAAGTAGCTGATTCATTGGTTGTTGCTGCAAGCACCTTGGAACCTATGCAAGGCTCCAAGTTTAAAAGATTCTCAGTGGAACTGATGTCCACCCCAGTTGTTCCTAACAATATCAAGAATTTTCAAGTCTTTGATGATGATCAGCACATTCTGGCTTTCTTGGCAAGCTCGGATGTCTTTGAGGGGCAAATTATTGATGAGTCCAACAAAGATCAAGGGGATTGGAACCCTAAAGAATGTGATACAAAAGGGGTCCTTAATCTGAAAAGTAATAGCATTCCCAAGGGAATGGTGGCCTTGGAGATAATTTTTGACTCAGATCCGAGGCTCAAGAGAAGATACCAGCTAAAGAAAAGGGAGGCGAATATGAGACAGCTAACTTAGCTTATTCTAGCCCCGCAAGGAATGTCTACATAGGGAAAACCTACCCTGAAGCAATCAGGGAAGACATATTAATGGCACTGAAGAAAGATATTTTTTCAATTGCCTAGGGATATGAAGACTTAAAGACATTCGATGCTACTATAATGACTCATACTATTCCCTTGAAGCCCAAGGCTAAACCCTTCCAACAGAAGCAACGCCCTGTCAACGCCCTGATTGAGCCATTGATTTATAAAGAGGTTCAGAAATTGTTGTCTGCAAGGATAATATTCCTTGTGTACCATTCAACGTGGGTGGCTAACTTAGTTCCAGACCGTAAGAAGAACAGGGAGATTAGGCTATGTGTTGACTTCAGAAAATTGAATAGAGCTTCAGAAAAGGATAACTACCTGCTTCCTTCTTTGGATGAAGTCTTGCAGACTGTCAATGGGTCTCAGATGATGTCATTCTTGGATGGTTACTCTAGATACAATTAGGTTATGGTCAACTTTGAAGACAGGATGAAGACAACTTTCACTACCAAGTGGGGGACGTTTGCATACAGAAGGATGCCATTCGGCCTGATAAATGTTGGAGCAACTTTCTAGCATGCCATGGACATAGCTTTCAAGGATCTAATTGGAAAATGCATTATTGTTTACATAGATGACCTGACAGTGTTCTCCAAGGATCGACTGAACCATGCTAAGGACTTAGCCAAAGTTCTCGAGAGATGCATCCAATATGGAGTCTCCTTAAATCCCAAAAGTGTGTGTTTGGAGTTTCCAAAGGGAAGCTCTTGGGACACGTAATTTCAGAAAGAGGAATATCCATCAACTCAGATCGAGCTGAGTCCATCTTCAAGATAGCCATGCTAGGAAGCAAGAAGGAGATGAGATCCTTCTTTGGAAATATCAACTTCATGAGGAAGTTTATCACAGGCTTTGCAGAAATTGTGAAGCCCTTGAATGAGATGATGAGGAAGGATGCCAAAATAGAGTGGAGTGATGAGGCGAAGGCTGCATTTTCTCAAGTCAAGTGATCCATTTTAGAAGCTCCAGTCCTCACTAGCCCTGACTATTTGAGGCCGTTTTATAGTTATCCTTTTGCCTCCAAGCATTCTTGTGCAGTTGTTCTAGCTTAGCAGAGAGAAGAGGGGGAAGAAAGGCCAATTGATTTCATGAGCTCTCCATTCAAAAATGCTAAAGTTAAATACCCATCTCTTGAGAAGCAAGCTTTTGTGCTGGTCCGAGCTGTTAAAAAATTCAGGCATTACATCCTCTGAAGCCAAATTATTGTTGTAGTTTCTGACGCTGCTGTAAAGTCTCTACTTATGCAGAGCAAGCTGGGAGAAAGAAGAGGGAAATGGATGGCCATCTTGCAAGAGTTTGATTTAGAGATAAACCATATGAAACTTGTCTAAGGTTTGGGTCTGTCTAAATCTATGGATAATGCTGGTAACAACATTATTTGTCAACAATATGCTACTCAGTCCTTCTCAAACGACCTGTGGTATGCTGATCTCATTTGTTTCATGCTCAATAACCGGTGTCCAGAGGGAATGAACACCACTCAGAGGAGAGCACTCAGACTGAAAAGTTCACACTATATGTTTAAAGGAGGGCTCCTATACAGGATGAATTTTGAAAGAGTATACCTGAGATGCCTTGATCATCAAGAGGCTAAACATGTGATCTCTGAGTTTCATGGGAAACATGGCATAGAGCATGGTTCTGCAGATTCACTGGCACACCAAATCCTTTGATCTGGTTATTAATGGCCCTATGTATTCAAGGATGCCCATTGGCATGTGAGGACGTGTCACACCTATCATATTACTGCACCAAGGGAATGCCATTCAGCTATGCCACTACAACCTGTCTATGCAGTAAGGCCATTTTCCCAATGGGCATTGGATTTCATTGGGGTTATCAACCCAAACTCTACTATAGGGCATAAATTCATCTTGACTGCTATTGACTATTGCATGAGATGGACAAAGGCTATACCTTACAAAAATAGCACAACAGAGGAAGTGATCAAGTTCCTCACTGAGTGTATCACTACAAGGTTTGGGGTACCCTTCGCTCTGGTATGTGACAATGGCTCTACCTTTTCTTCTGCTGAGTTTATTTCCTGGGCATATGATCACAAGATTGTCTTGAAGTATTCATCAAATTATTATCCACAAGGCAATAGAGTTACAGAATCTACCAATAAGAATCTCTTAGGGGTCATTAAGAAACTGTTAAAGCATAACCCTAGAGACTGGCATACCCAGCTTAGATTCGCATTATGGGTAGAAAGGACTAGGATTAAGGTTGCCTTAAATACCTCACCATTAAAGCTGGTATATGGCCAAGAGCCCATCTTTCCCATCCATCTGCAAATACCTATCCTTGAGTTCATGCAAAAATTCTACTCTAAGGACAATAGGATAGAAGTCAGATTAGCTACTTTGTTGAAGTTAGAAGAATAGAGAGATGTCGCATTACAACAATTCTTCAGGCACCAAGCTATTGTCAACATTGGTTTGACAAAAGAGCCAAAATCAAAGCTTTTAGGATATCTGACCTCGTATTGTTATGGGACAAAGCCAGTGAAAATAAGGGCAGTCACCAGAAATTTCACAAACTTTGGCTGGGTCCTTATCAAATTGTTGAGATCTTAGGAGAAAATGCTTTCCGATTGGGTAGTCTAACTGGAGAATCTGTCCCCTTTCCTGTCAATGGATAGTTTCTTAAACACTATTTTGAATCATGAAGTTGGCATTTTGCTAGGTGGTGCATTTGTAAAAATAATTTATTCTTGTAAATAGTCTTTGAGTATAATCTACTGCTCTTTGTGTAAGTAATTTTCTTTTTGTTTGTTCTCTCCTTCTGTCCTTTGTTTTTCTTTTTCTGTTTGTTTTATTTTGTTTTGTTCTTTGGGGTTGATCTGTTTCTTTCCATCTTGAAATGATGGGTTGTTATCTAAAGCTTACTTTGGTTGTTAGGAAGAGAAGTGGTTTAGATATTTTCAGGCTTTCTAATCGGATGATTTTGTCCTCAATTCATTGTTTCATGCTTGTTGTCAATAAAATTTGTGGAAAGTTTTGAAAGCAAGGTTCCAAGTAAGAAATCCTTCATCAGCTCCCCTGAGTCTATCACAAATCATTAAAATCATCTCCTCTTCTAGTAGTGTATTTGTACTAGGATGACAGTGTTGTAAGATTTGAGTGAAAAATCTAACTTCCAAGTGTTGTTATGAGGTCCATTGTAGTTTTCAACATAGATCAGATATTAATTTATCTGACATATTGAAAAGAAAAAAGAGAATTAACTGAGATATCTAAAACTTCAAGAGAAAAAGAAAAGAATTATCAAAAGAAAAAGAGGATTCAATATGAATGGGTAATTCCAGTATCTCTACCGGGGCTATGGACGCCTAACTCGAAGTAGAGAAATGATGTGAGAGAACTAGAGGTATCTCCGTTGGGGCTATGGATGCCTGACTAGCAGTAGAGCAATGCCTAGGATATCATTGCATGAAGGAAATCAACTCATGTAGCTCAAATCTTACACATTATTGTCCAAAAGATGAGGAAAACTTCATGAGAGAGTGATGCACAATCAAGCACACCCGTTGATTTAGGGGTAGCCATTGATTGACTTACATTTGAGATTCTAGCTCTACCTTGCTTGTTATAGCTGACCCAACTAAATTTGTAATGTTCATGAACCAGGAGTTCTAGGTAGCTGAATCCTTCAGATTCATGAAAATGGTTAAACCATTTTCCCAACCGAGTTGCCATTTGTTATGCCTTGCATAACTACCCCACTTTTATTTGGGTCAAAATGGGTCCTCCCCTTCTCTTTTGGTTTCTTTGGCCTTTGGTTTTCTGCCTTAGGCATTTTTCCTTTAAGTTATGTCGGAAGCGGAACCGGGACCAATCCTGGACTTAGAAATTCCTTCTAAGTTTGGGCTTCGATCCGTTCCCAGTCTTGGTTTTGACGGTTCTTTGTCTTCATCTTTGGTTCTTTCTCAAAGTTGGGTCCGGGTCCGTATCGGAAGGTTAAACCTTTTGAAAAAGTTTCTCATTCGGGTTCCATCCCAACCCCAACTCTACCTCTTCACTTTTCTTTCTCCTTTGTTGGTCTTTTGTTGGTTTTTGTGTCTTGTGCCTTCAGTGTTTTCGGCCCTAGGCATCTCTTTCTTTTTGTTCTGGCCGGTCCGAAATCGGGTCGGATTCCAAACTTGGAATTCCTTCCAAGTTCGGTTTTCTTTTTCTTCCCGGGTCCCGGTTCCATTGCTTTGGTCTTTTTCTGCCTTGCGCGTCTTTTCATCTTGTTCTGGTGGACTCGAAACCGGAACGAGAACCGGAACCTGAAATCTGAAAAGGTTTTTGGTTTAGGTTATGTTCCAATCCCAATTCTGCATCTTGTCATTCTTTGGCTTTTGTTTTGTTTTACTTTGTCCTAGGGTTTTCCTTCCCCTTCCTCTTTCTCTCTCTTGACCTTCCTTTTTATCTTTTTGGATCACATCGGGGGCGAACCCGGAACGAAATTTGAACCCAAGACTTGAAAAAGTTTCTGGTTCGGGTTTGGATCCAGTCCCAGTTCTGCTTTATCCATTTTTTTCCTACCCCGGTTCTAATCATTTGGTCGCGGGGTGTTGTTTTTCCTTCCTTTCCCCTTCCTTTTTGTCTTTGTATTGTTGGAGGTGGGATTGGGATGGAATCTGAAACTAAAACTTTGAAGAAGTTTCAATTTTAGATTTTGTTCCACCCCCGCACCCGTTGAGCTTTGCCTGAGGTTTGTTTTTGTTCTGACCCTACTGGCATTTGCTTCCGTCCTAGGTGTTTTGGTTTCTTTTACGGATGTGGAGCTAGGATGGGGTATGAACTTGGAAATGTTGTTTATTTCCATTGCTGGTTCTCATCCCGACTCTGGTCCTGGCTCTAATTTTCTTTTGGCCCCACCCCTACCAGTTTTGAAGGCGAGGGATGTCATTTCTGGGTCATGTTTTGTCCCGATCCCGGTTCAGCTGAGACTCATTTTGTTTTTGCCGCTCGGTCCCAGTCACGTTTTGGTTTCGCTTCGGCCAGCCGGGGGAGTGTTTTCCCGTTTTGGTTCCGCCTCTGCCTGAGTTAAGTTTCTTTTTAGTAAGAGGCATGATATTAATGTATTGTTTTAATGAAGACCTTGTTTTGTAGGATCAAGTCGTGTGCATGAGGATATTTCTTGGAGATCTTGAGGAAAGGTCTTGTCGACCTGATAGGGTCTCACCGACATGTTTTGTGCCCTCTGTGTGACACGTTGAGCTCGCTGAAACATCTTCCCGACTAATGTTTTTCTTGCCGATAGCAATGAACCCACCAATGAAAGAACATATCACTATAGCTCTTAGTGCCTACCATAACGTCTTGCCGAATGCAGATGTCCTATCGATAGAAAGAGGACCCCACCAGGAGAAATAGAGCTTGCCGAGAGAAAGACTTCACCATGCGGTCTTGCCGAAGGATGCAGTCTTGCCGATGGTCTTTGCAAGATTGGTATGACCTCTATGGCTTGCTGAAACATCTCATTGACTAGCCCAGGCTACATCGACAACTTGCAGAAGAGCAGATCTGAAGCAGGAAGAGTGTCAAAGGAAGAAGATAAAGCTGTGAAAAGCCGGGACAGTTGTGGGATCTGTTAGCAAAAGTAGACCAACATTAATCATGATATTTTTGAGCATTCAAGATGGCTCCGCTGGATTTCAAAAATGGACACGAAGGCGTGGGAGTTAATACAGTAGCTGCAAAAGATCTATAGATCATTCCAAGAGACAATCTTCACCAACATGGACGATAGGAGTGCACATTTAATGCAAAACTAATTCCCTTCAAAAGATCTAAACGCCTACCCTCTAATACCGCGGATATTTTGTAGACCCTAAAAACGGGCGCCAACATTCTTTTCAAGAGGTGGTGTATATATGGCATTCTTTCCTCTTTGTAAAAGGGCTCTTTTTTAAGAATTAGAACTTTTAGGACTAGTAGAGAGAAGAATAGAGGAGAACTGTTAGAACAGATAGTTAGAAGGAGATAGAGTTGTATCCTGATTCTTTGTAATAGAGCTTCTTTTGTCTTCTCAACTAGGAATTAGACTCAGCATAGGACGAAATGTATCTTTCCAGTTTCTTTAGTGTAAATGGAAGCAGTCTAAAGACATGGGTTTTTTGTACACTGGTGATTGTGCCAGATTTGTAAATGTTGCTTATCTGTCTCACCCACAATAGAAGCAACCAGATTCAAATCTACTTCATATTGTGTTTCAGAATGGTATTTATCTTAAGTTAATCATTTTAATTTTGAAATCTTTTAATGAATTAAATCTTAATTTGTGTTTTGTTTAAATGGTAACCTATAATTAGTTGTTGAAATTAGCACTATGAATGAATACAACTATGTGTTAATCGCAAGTTAATTTGTTCTTCAATTTTTTTAGTTATAAATTCCTTGAGAGGTAATAATTCTGGTTAATTCGGATGAAGTATCATTCTTTTCTATCTCAAGGCCCTGATCCATTTTTTTCTATTTCTTTGAAAACCCTAGTTAGAGTAGGTTTAAATTTTTGTTTAACCTAGAACAATCCAAAAGATCAACACCAGTAGGCCCCTTGAATATTACTATTGCATTGACCACTAAGTAACATCAGCACAATTGAGACCCAACTACAAAGACCTTGGGAGCTAAGGCATCCATGTGTTTCCTTTCTCTTTAAGGAGAAATAGAGTAGCAATACTTTGTTTGCATGTTGCTATGCCAAAATCGCCATCAACAAAGCCATTGGATAAAAACCATGTTTAGACTATTGTCGAGGCTAGAAATGACTTTAGACTGGAAAAATGCTTGAATTTTGGTTTCAAAATGGTGGATGGTGATTGCATTCAACTCTTTGTTTTTTGGGTTTTTTGGTGGAAGCATCGTTACAGTGGGCGAAAGCATAAAAAAGATAGAAGCGCTACATAAAAGGTCAGAGGCTCCAATGAATAACTTAGAAGTGCCACAGAAACAGGTGGATGCACCACAGAAAAAGGTCAAAACGCTATAGAATGACTGGTAGGCACCAAAGTTTTGGGAAAATGCACTGGTAAATATGTTGGAAGCACTGAAACAGAGGGTGAAAGCATTGGAAAATTTGGTGAAAGTACTACAGAAAGCAGTAGAAGCTCTGAATAGAGTATGCAAAAGGGTGTTTCTAGTTTGATTTTTTTTGGTTTTGGTCAAAAGATGTTTTGTTCCAAATGATGTATTCTAAATCAGAGTGTCTGTAATTTTTCTAGTGTGAAAAGTTTCATTTGAGGTTTGTTTGGAGAACAATTTGACAAGCATAATCAAGCACAATGTACATTCCCTAGGGCTATGATGGACTATATTTTCTTGGATTCCATACAGGTTTTATCCCTACCGCACTTATCTTTAGCGAATGAAGTCAAAAGCTTGGCCACACGGGCTCCCCCTTACATTGCACTCTATTCTTAGGTCAACCAAGCTTCCAACCTCCATGAAAATTCCATGGAAAACTAATCATCTCTACTAAAGACTGGGAGAATGTGGATGCCTTCATACCGACCGATGTTGTACCAAGAAAATAGATAAAGGATTTTGCCAATTCTAAAACAAGGGTTCTAGTAAGGACTTTTCGTTCATAGGATTTGACCCAACGTGGCAAGAGACCATTGTTGCCTTCTCGTTGGAGCCAACCACATGATATTGGCGTTTACTCCAATATCCACATTTATATCTCAGTTGGAAATACTCTTGGCTTTAGAGTGTTACTGGTTGAGTCGTTCCCTTGGGTGAGTACTTTTTCCCTAAGGTAGGCCCTCTAGGATAAACAAAAGTAAGAGAGTATACAAGTAGTTTGATCCTCTTTATTCTGCATGAATAAAGAGAGAACCCTCACCATATACCCTACTCAAACTTGTAGAATAACAAAGAATGGGTTTGGCTTTTTCATCACCCAGTTAAGGGGAGAGCATATGCCTACCACTCAAAACACACCACAAAATAAATGAAAAGGAAGGGGTCTAAATTTTTGGTCACCTAATTAAGGGGAGAACATATTCCTACCCTTCCAAAAAAGGTGTTCATTTCTAAATTAATTAATCTATGTTCCTAATTTAAGCAAGAAGGAAAGATATAAATCCCACTCCTGCATCAAATTCATTAGTAGTTTATCATAGATTATCTTTGGAAAGAATTCTAGAGTTTCAACATGATCTTTGACAGTGTTTTATGCAACCTATAAAATAAAATAGCCAACATTAGTTTTCATTCTTAGGAAAATTACATAAACAGATAAAAGTGCCAAAATAGTAAGCAAAAGTGCCAAAACAACCAAAGCACAACAAAATTAATGGAAAGTGCAACATAATTAATGGAAAGTGCCACATAATTAGGTCAAAACACCAATAAAAATGGTGAAAGTGCCACAAAAACCCCCTAAAGCGCCACAGGATGGCTTGGAAGTGCTAGAAAATTGCTCAAAAGCATCAGAACAGAAGGTCTAGGCACCAAAGAATCTTTCGTTAGCGCCAGAAAAATAGGCAGTTGCATTAGAAAACTATACGTCTAAGCCTACAAAATAGAACTTCCAGAAAATTTTAAAACAATAAGGGCTAGGCCCTTCGATCAATGCCAATTAAAGTGTGGTGTAAAAATATGTGTGAATCACTATCAAAACAAACACAGATAGATGGGAACTATTATATTAAAGAATCTATCTAAATCAAACACAGTTTAATAAAAAAAATCTTTAAGAATTTTGCATCCTCCTCTAATCTTAAATTTCCTAGCAATTTGTGCTCTCAGAACTTATTCATGCACAAATCCCTAAAATTTCATCTATGAAATGAGTAGCCTATCAATTAGCAATGCAGATTATGAGTGTACATCTATATGATTGAAAAACTCAGCTGTATAAAATGGTAAATGGACATGGTGAAATGAGTTGATTTGTACCAAATGATATGAAATGAAAGACAATGCAAACTATGCTAATTATAATGGAATTGTAATATATTCTACATGTTGAATTAAGCTATGAAATGCATGAAGGAGCCATTATCTAAACAAAATTGACAAACTAATCTAAATACTAAGCTACAAATGCAAATTAAGCTCTAAAGACTCAAGTAAAATTCTGTAGAGTAATATTATGCAATTGCTCCTTATGCCAAAGTTGTAAATTGAGCTCAATTTATATATTTTTCCAAGGCTTGGGGCTATGAGTGATCAAGATTTAATTTGTATAATCCGACGAAGAAGAATGGAGAAGATGGAGAAAACAAGGTAAATGTTCCCTTTAATAAAAACAATTTGCCAAGTGCAAGAGGGAATCATTTGGATGAAGAAGCCATGTGTCCTCAAGTTTGTTAAATTTTTGAGAATAATTATCCAAATTAGAAAATAATAATAATCATTTTCATGTGACACATGATGAGTTGGAGGATGAGGTGGAAGGTGGTTATAGAAAATATGTAGAAATGTGCGGTAATTCAAATTTAAAAATTTGAATTAAGTGAGAAGGAAGATGATTAAAATAAAAAAATATATTATTAAGAGGAAAGGAACTATGTAAATAAATTTTATTTATTTATATAGTAGAGGAATAAGAATTTAATTAATTAAATATTCAATATTTAATTAATGTTCTCTAGACCAATTTTTAGTGTATACAGTGTCAACATTCATTACATCAGTGTTTGAAGGTTCACTAGCCTTGACAAATGAAACATTGTGTTTAGGCACAGGATTGGTAAAAATTTGTAAATTTTGGTTAAGGGGTGCAATGGACTTATTGCCTTGATCATTGACACCCGCAATGGACAAACGACCAGAATCAATGAGGTCTTGAACTAAGTTTTTTAGATTATTGTTTAGTGTCATCTCCATTTTGGTGATGAAAATAACAAAAAGCATTAGGTTTAAATTTGGGTGGTAAAGGCTTGGTGGTATCAAGTGGTTTAATGGTAGTCAAGGTGGTTTTTTTTTGTTGGAGTAATTGGTTCAATGTATTATGGAGGGTATCGCGTAAGGGAGTAAATTATCTCCTCGAGTCCCCATAGATAAAGGGTATCGTTGCTTTAATGACTTCCACTTGATTGGGATAGGTTGGGTTGGTTGTAGAGAATGCGGAATGAACTGTAAAAATCCACCGTTTGGTTTTCTAAAGTTTTGTGCATTGTTCTAGTTGTTTTTCTCAGGATTCTTAGCTCAATTAGAAGCGGTCTTTGAATCACGACTAGAAACCGAATTGTGATAATCACAAAGGACCATGCATAAATGCATGAATGAAGGAAATTTCATCATAGTTAACTTATCCTTAAGGTGAGTGTACAATTTTTTGATAAACATATTATGTATCTAAGTGAAACAAGAATCTTGACATCAATTTGAGCATACAATGATGGATAACATGAAATGAAGTTAGTGAATTCTTTATCATAATTTTGTTTACATCACATTAAATCAACCATTATCTTTTTAGGAGTCATATGGACTTGGAAGTGACTTATGAAAGCATCCACGAGTTCATTAAAGGATCAGATGGAATGATTAGGGAGGTTTGGAAACCACTCTTATGCAATGTCTTTTAAGGTCCTAGGAATGTTTTTGGCTAATAGCTTATCATCGAGGAAAAATCACTACACAAGGTTGTGTAAGCATTGACATGATTAGTAGGGCCTCCTTTGCCTCCATATTTCTCAAACCTAGGCATTTTAATTCCTTGTGGCATCTATATGTGTAAGATTTCTAAGCATAATAGACTACTACAAACATGATATGTGGGTGGAGCATTTTGACTCTGGCTAATGGTGGAGAGTTGTTGTTGCATGGATGAAACGGTGTTAAATATTTGTGTAATGATAGAATCAATGTAAGTGGTATGAGGTGGAAGGGGAAATGGTGATGGGTGTATGTAATGTTAGGGGAAGTGAAAGCGCCACTACGAGGGGTGAAGGTGGTGTAGGATGGAACATTCAATGCCACAAAGGAACTAGGAATTCTAGCTGGAATAGTGAAACGAGTCACATGACTAACCTATGGTATAGTTGTAATTTGAGGAGTGGTATAAGTTGGTATGGATGCTATGGTTGAAGGAGGAGGAACGTGAGGTCCTCCTTGGCTTGAAACTATGTTTGTTGATTGAGATGTGTAAGGAGCATGTATATAATTATATGTCTCAACTATCTTTTTCATAACTTAACCATCATCACTTTTAATCAAACGATGAAGGTTTTCTATTGCAAGTATGGCAGTGGTGGAAATGTTTTCAAGAGATAAATCTTGTTGTAAATGTGCAAAATATTCATGAATACTACTAACTTTTTTCTTGTGGAATGGAATTGTTTTGTGTGTCAACATTCATTGGATGGAAAGGTGAAGGCATAGTAGTGGTAGTATCCATGCCTATGCACCATTGTCCATACTAGGAGTAGGAGCTCTTGAGATCCCAAGGTCCACAACGAAAGTGCTATCGCGGGAAGCCATGAGTCTAGAACTTCATCTAACTAATGTATTATCAATGGAGCACCAAACACTCATACAAGTACCACAAAAGATGGGGTGAATGCAAATGAAAGGAAATCTAGGAGTGAAAAATGCAAATAATAAAAATTCTGCAAACTAAAATACAAAAATAAAAATAGAGAACAAAAATGCAATATAAAATGTGCAAGTGGATTGATTCACCTAGGGTGGTGAATGAGTCCAAGTATGAATTTATTTTGTGTTTTTCTAAAAATTTAAAGTGATTTTAATGCTTTTTTGATGCAAACTAAGGATGCAAATGAAAATTTTCAGTTTTTCAATGATATGATATGCAAAAATGAAATCTAAATGAGTCTTTCACTAATGCAATTTTAAGAAACCCTAGGATGCAAAAACAAAACAAAACCTAAATGAATGTTGATGCAAATGAAGCCTAGGATGCAAGATGCAATTGAAATCAGAAAGATAAAGTGCTCACTAAGCAGGTTCACCAAAATGAACTGTAGATTTTTGGGTGTGAGGCTTATGGGCTACTCTTGTACTCTTAGGATGTTTCACCTAAAAGGAGAGAGATAAACCTCATGAAAAATCAATGTGGTTCACTCAAATTAAGATAAGTATGATATTATTAAGGCTAAATGAGATGATCTAAATGAAACTAACCTAAGTAATTGATTGATTATGAATGCAAAACCTAAGAAATATGCAATGTTTAAAAACACAATGTGATATGCAAGCATGGACTAAATATGAACAAATGCAAAACAGAAAAGAAGGCTGAATTAGAGTGCACCTGGGCAAAGAATGAAGAATCTAGAGTGTCTTGAATGCTGATAGAGATCACTGAAAAATCACTAGTGGGACTCATTCACCACTGGTAGTGAATCAATCCTACTTATGATGAAAATTTCTAAAAATAGATTTTTGAGTGTCGGGATCCAAAATCTGACAAAATCTAACTTTCCAACCTTAAGGTGGGACTAATTTTCCACTGATGGCGAATCAATCCTCTCCCAAAATTCTATGAAATCAGGGACCAATTCTGTAGCACTAGATCTATGGTTGTCTTCTTGTCGGGTTGATGGAGTCAAATCTGCAGAAAATGGACTATAGGTTATCTCCAAGCTTGAAATAGGTTTTATTTTACTTGAAACACTTTGTTGACTTCTTCTCCACTTTTCAACACCTTAATTCTTGATAAATTTTCATACAAAAGTATGCAAACACGCATGCAAAAGGGGGAAAATGGTTAAGGGTTAGGTTATAGCAATTTTCCTTAGTCAAATCCCACTTTGGTAATCAAACCTTTAATGAAAAAACATAATGAAATGAACAAGGAAAGATGAATAAACAACATGCAAATATCCTACACTCACCAACCTTTTTGAAGAAATCTGAAGATATATCAATGGCTACTCCAAAATACTTGATTGATGCTTGATTAAATTATGCAAAGTGCTTGAATGCTTGAATGAATGAGTGAATTAGTGAACTTGATGAATGGGGGTTAAAATGAGAAGAAAAACACTTATTTATACACAATTGTTCCTTAGTAACTCGAAGTACCTCATCACAGGCCGACATAAGCTGATTTTAAATAAAAACCCGAAAGAAATTTTGAAATATTTTGAATTTTGAGCCAAGAAGGACTCATTTGCCACCCATGGCGAATGGGTCCCACCTTGGACTTGAAAGTGGCTGTTGGGAACTATCTTGCATTTAATGTTGTTTGTTGGGTTTACATTCAAAAAAACACTTAATTAAGCCTTATGAGTGCATAAAGGGGTCAAATAAAGCATACAAAAGGTGTAAATAGGAAATTGAGTCTAAAAAAGTGTGAAATCTTGTTACAAGACTTTACAACACTTCAAAATAGGACTTGATAAGTGATGAAAAGGTGATTTTTTAGGTGAATTGTGATGAATAGAGTCTAGAAAAGTGTAGAAATGTTTTACAACATTTCACAACATCTTCACATGGATGTCATAATTTAAATTTTAAGGACCTAATGTGAATGTTTAAGCCACAATGCAACATTAAATCAAAGAGAAATGGACCAAGCATCATGAAGAAAGACCTAAAAGACCATGAAAATGTCAAAGGGTGATTTTTCTATGGCACAATAATGATTTGGACCTCTCTTCTTGAGATGGATTATATAAGCCATTTAGTGGCATCTTTATAATATCTTGTTATGTGCCTTGGAGTTGGAGCTAGACACATATATAATCTTATATATGCATTCAATGTTTCATGTAATGGTAAAATGAATAGTTTAGGAATGTTTATTATGGGTTTAAAATAAATTTAGGAGTCTTCCAGTGAGTTTGGGCCCATCCTAGTGTTGCATCTAGGTGACATGGTCAAGCTAGAATTGATCAAACTCAACCTAGATGTTTCTAAGTATGTTTTGGTGGCCTTGTTAGTAGTGGGGAAACCTTGTTTTAAGTGTTGGCAGTATCAAAATTATCTAACTCTATTTGGGAAACCTCATTATATACCAGGGAAAAATAATTCCCCATATAAAACCATAATATCAATGCTTCCTACCTTAGTTAGCTAGTGGTTTTCCTAGCCTAAAACCACAATTGGATAATTTTTATGCCTATTATCTTGCCCATGATGACCTATTTTGTCATATAAACCTTCATAACCTTGTCAAAATTTATTTCTCTTAGAACAAGAACATCACATATGCCTAATACCTCAAAAAGGATCCATTGTCATGACTAGGCAAATGAAGATGGAGATGGAGATGGGGAAAGATATGGAAACATAACTTGAATTTCAATACATTCAAGGCCTAACATTGCTAGGTGAATAGTTTTCTTCAACCATCCCAAACATTGAAAATTAATAATGACGTTCACAAGCTCAGGGCCTCTTAACCTGAGAAAAACTGAGCATGTTCTAGTAGAAATTAATGGAGTCTTCAAGTCACTTATGTCACTTTTTCTTCTTGGATATGTTGTTTAAGAATTTTCTTTGCATGGACTATAGGGTGTGATTTTTTTTACCCATATTCTTTTGAAGATGATATTATTATCTCCATACAAAATAATAGAAAAGACATTTTGAGTCATACAACACTCACTAGGATAGTAACACTAAATTGTTGTAATCTTAGGTAAAAATTTATGGTTAAACATCCTTGAGCCAGATTAGTATGAAGATGAATGACCTATAGAGAAACTGAAATGCTTCATCTTTGTGAACATCACCTACATATAATTAATTATAATTGAGCTATTTATACTCATAAAATGGATGGCCATGGATGCAAAAAACAATATTTAATAATAACCTTCATACTTATTGTAATTTTATATTCAATTAATATTTTATTTTTTCAAATAAATATTTAATAAGGTTGAAGTTTTTAAATTAAAATGTCAAAGTCAAAAACAAGAGGAATACTAAGATAAACTCCAAATTACAAGTTTTTTACACAGTCATTCTTTTAAGTGTATATATACCCAAACAACTTCTTACTCACCCACTCCTGTGGTGTTAGGATTATGAACAATCAAATTCAAAGTCTAGGAAGAGATCCTTTGTTAGCTGGAGCAGCATATCTACTCACCACCTCCAAATTCAAAAGCACCTCTGCCACAACTTACCATTTCATTTTATTTAGGTACTTTTTCTTCCTTTCTTTTCTGCTTCATTACTTCTTTCCTTCTCCATGTACAACTTGTGTTTGGGGTTCCTTTGCTAAATCTGAGTTGCTTTTTATGCATTGATTAATAAAAGATTTGATCTATTGGGATCAATTTATCATAAACCTAATGTGTAGATTTTTGTTGTGTTGCAAGGTCTAAACATAAACCATCTAAAAGAGAGACCATGGTTATAGGAAAAGGTGTCAAAGGCCTGCTTACTGGGAAATCCTCCACCCCTACTCCTATTTCTGCTAATAATGGTAGAAAATATATCAGTCATGGCAATGCTAATAAGAAGTGCATATGACATTCATCTCATACAGGCCTCTATGTTTTTACCTTTTTGTACTACTTAGCATGCTTTTTAGGAGTACCTCTAATAAATGCATTTCCTCTAATAAATCACAAGCTAATTTCCAAGTCAAAAGGAAACCATTGAAATTCAAACTAGCCAAACTATTGCAATATTACCTAGCACTAGAGATCTTGATATAAATCAAACTAATTTTACTTTTAACAATGAGTCAAACATTGAGGTCACACCAATTTCTATTTATGACAATAGTAAGAAATTGCTATTAATTAGTTTGGGACTTTTGTCTTGTACACACGTCTCATTTACCTCCCTCTTCTTGGTTTTGTTTTGAGTATATTTTTCTAGTTTCTCTTTTTAAGTCATCAAATAAGATTCATATGTTTCATATTCCATTCTTTTGTAAAAGGATTTAAATCAAATCTCTTAATAAAATTGTAAATTTTAAATATTTTTTTGAAATTTTGAGATTTTTGCATTTTTGTCTAGATCATTTAATGTTTTAATTTTTTAATGTTCTAATCATTTTTACATAATTTTTCATAACATGATATAATGTTAAGTATGTTTGAAAATTGGTTTTGCAAAGTTTTAATTTAGAGTTGGGAATTCAATATATGCTATTCATGCCTCCCAATGTGTTGTTTACTTTCGCATACCTTTTAATCATGACATAAAATTGAAAAATATCCATTCATTTTACCACTTTGATCCTAAAATCTTATGAGCACTAATAATCAAAAACCCTCATGTAATCTCAAACAATATACAAGTACAAAATAAATGAATTTGGACACCAAATTTTACATATGAATGTAATCTCAATGTTAGCTAAACACTTTGAAGTTTAATTGCTACCATTTGAACCTTCAATAAAAGCTAAGACTTCTCAATTCAAACTGTATACACCTAAAAATGGTCACATCACAATAGTCTGGTAATTAATTAAATATTTTTAATATTTAATTAAATCTCTAAATTCAATCTGTGTATAAATAAATCTAAATAATTTATTTATATTGTTCATTCTTTCATCTCGATTAAATAAATAAGTTTATTTAATTACTTTTCTTATCCATTTCTTGATTAATTAAATAAACATCATATAATCTTGGCTTGAATATTTTATTCAAATAAAGATTAAAAATTCTTCTCTTCTAAAAATTCTTCTAAATTCCATTCACAATTAAATATTTCAAATATTTAATTAATTCTTCTAAAGTCCATTCACAATTAAATATTTCAAATATGTAATTAATTCTTCTAAAGTCCATTCGCAATTAAATATTTCAAATATTTAATTGAATCTTCTATAGTCCTAAAATCAAAAAATAAAACTCACGTGAAATTAAATAAATCTATTTATTTAATATTGAATTATCTTCAACAACCATGAAACAAACTTCCAAAACAGAAAATTAATTTCTCTGTTCCTGTGCAAGCTTGTTCCCGTGGGTTGAAGACAAGCCTCCATTCTTCTCTCCAACCTCCCAACATCTTCCATCTTCCTCTCAACCTCTCCATCTCTCACCATTCAAAATTATCAAACAATCTCACAGCCATTGATCTTTCCCAACCAGGCTCTTGCCTGCAAAAATCTATAAATGGGACTGTTGGGTCTCTGAAAAACATAGAAGCTTTCATACAAGAAAACTCTAGTCAAATAGCCTTCCAACATACATAGCCTTTAGAATCATAGTATAGCATAGTTTAGCATATTAGCATTCCATATCATGGCCTATCATCCTCATATCATAGTTTCAGAAGCATCCATAATCCACAGCCCCTGTGCATATCCGTATCAACATTTCACTCCACCAGCATATAGGATAGAGAAGCATTCTCCCTTTTCATACTCGTTCTACAAGTTGCCATTCTGAGAAGTTTTGCTTATACAATCTGAGAGCAGCAGCTTCAAGAGAATCACTGGAGATAGAGAACAATGGAACGATTCTGAAAAAGCTCTGTTTGTTATCTTTGATTTCAATTTATCTTGATTTCTTTAGTTTAATGTTGCATTGGTGTGTTTATATTGTTTCATTTTGATACTAACATTTCTCACACACATTTTTGGCACCCACCGTGGGGCACTTGCCCCAATTTTAACATCTTTTCGCAGGTTTTTCTGACAGGTTACGGCTAAAAGAGTGTATTAGTGCATTAAACACGCTTCAGCGCACTTCACACCCAGTTCAGTGCCCGTGATAGATTCCACAGTGCCCTTGACTTATTTCATAGTGCCCCTGACTCATTTCATAGCACCCTTGACTTTTTTCATAGCGCCCTTGACTTGTTTCATAGTGCCCTTGACTCATTTCATAGCGCCCTTGACTCATTTCATAGCACCCTTGACTTGTTTCATAGCACCCTTGACTTGTTTCATAGCGCCCTTGACTGACTTCATAGCGCCCTTGATTGACTATGCAGCACTTTTGATTAATTTTGTAGCACCCATTAACTCTGTTTTAGCACCCTTGATGTCTGTTTGAGCGCATTTTTAAAAAGGCTACAATTGTAATTTGTAACTTAAGTAAGGTTTGATTGGATCTGACGCGACCGCAACCAGTAAGGGTTTTAAAAGAATGAAGCAATCCTAGGATAGTCACTTAATTTAAAAGAATGAAGCAATCCTAGGATAGTCACTGATGAGCTTAAAATGTACTCATAATTTGGATGTTATGATAAACTTTTAAATGCCTTTACTTTTGTTATTTCATGGCTGTTTAAACTCTGTTGAAACCTTTTATTGGGATATCCTGTAGCAAGATACTTTTATATTCCTACAGCTCATTATGTTGACTTGATTGCATTTATTGCCCCATTGACTCCCTAAAATGACTGGTATATCGTATACAGTTTTTGAATGATGAAGTAGATTTAAAATGTGTGATTAATGAATAGATATCGTGTATGTGCCATACGCTTTTTCTTTCGCATCTGTTACCTTTTGTTTTGCAGGTTGTTGAAGAATGATCGAGTCAAGCACAGCAGATCTCAGCCTTGCAGTAAAGTCCATTTCCTGCACGACTTCGAGGAAGCTCCGGTGAAGACTCTTTGACCGAAACCATGGGAAAGATTTTTAATGACAGTCAATCTGGAAAGAGTGGAGCACTAGATTCTCTCCGGATCGGGTTGAACGCATAAATTCATTATGAAGTTTGTTCCTTGATTTGGGGATATACTTTACTTCCACGTCTTTCTTTGATAGGGTTAGTTAGTTAGTTGCTCTCCTGTTTTTAAATAAAGTTCTCCTCCTGCACAAGTGAGAAGGGAGAGAAAAGAGAGATGATAGTTAGAATAAGATAGAAACAGAGTAGCAGATATCATGTAAGAATCAATATGATAATGAAAGACAGAATCTATTTGATAAGAGACAGAGTTTGTTGTTAGTCTCCATATCAACAAAACAATGTATATCATTATGTTTTCATGAATAAAGTTAAATGAAGTTCTGAGTTTAGCATTTGCGTAATCAATAGATGCTTGCTAAGGAGGCCCACTTAGTAAGTGTATGTAGCTAGTTAGTTAGTTGTTCTTTTCTATTGATCTTCAGTTAGCTTTCATCTTTGAAATTTTCATACAAACTCAGTCTTATAGTGCTCCTACAGCATAGAGAGTCCATCCCTGTGACTGTTCCTGCAGCATAAGGATAGTTCATAGTTTGTGTTTCAGTCGTAGTTGTTATGGTTTCTATCATAGTTGAGTTAAATAATTTTGCATTACCTTCCTGTGGCGTAGATAGAATTCCTTTCCAATATGTATTTCTACTAAGATTTGACCAAAACTAGTTCCTAGTGCATATATTTTGCCGTGCCATTTAAATTATACATCCCCTGGTTTGACAAGTAAATGAATGTCCACAGAGAGATATTAGTCACCTGTTGGAATGTCCAATTCCCAGGAAAGGTTTTACTATGATTTTCATATCCTTTTGTGGGCGCAGCCATTTTTGGCGCCGTTGTCGGGGATGGCATCCAGCTAGGAGTTTGTCAGAAGTCATTTTTAGTATTAGTTTAGCTTATTAGTCAAAAAATTTCTAGATCCTTCAAGCCACTACTCACCGTATTGCATGCATAGAAGAAGAAGAGATGCACTGGGAATGTTCCTCCCTGAAAATCTGTTTATTGAACTACCATTTGACCCAGCCGACAACAAACCTGAGAAAAATCCATTCACTCTGTTATTACAGCAACCAAACATGGCAAATAATCCACCTCATAATCCACCTCCTACATTTGAGTTCCTTATTGTTCCCCAGCGAGAGGATATATATCAAAGAAGATTGTTCACCGGTTAGACAACCTCAAAGAAGAGTAAATCCAGCACTTAGAGAAATAGTTAAAAGTGAGCTTCAAAAGTTGCTTGATGCTGGTTTTATTTATCCAATCTTTGATAGTCAATGGGTTTCTCCATTAGTCATTGTATCTAAGAAAGGTGGAAAATGGAGAGTGTGTGTAGATTACAGAGAGTTGAACAGTGCCACTAAAAAAGATCACTTTCCACCACCTTTTGTCGACCAAGTACTAGACTCACTGTCTAGCAAAAGATATTTTTCCTTTTTGGATGGTTACAGTGGGTACAATAAGATAAAAATTTCCCCTGAAGATCAAGACAAGACCACTTTTACCTGTCCATGGGGAACATTTGCTTATTCGGTCTTGCCTTTTGGCCTATGCAATGCACCAACAACATTTCAGAGAGCAGTAATTAGTATCTTTGCTGATATATCTTATGAATGTATGGAGATTTATATGGATGATTTCACTACCTATGGAGTCACATTTGAAGAAGTAATGGTGAATTTAGAAAAGGTATTGAAAAGGTGTAGAGAGCAAAATTTGTCTCTAAACAATGAAAAGTGTTTTCTAATGATGGAAGAAGGTATTGTTCTAGGTCATCATGTTTCAAAGAATGGAATTCAGGTCGACCCTGCTAAAATTGAAGTTATTCAGAATTTACAAATTCTTACAAAACAAAAAGATGACAGAAGTTTTCTTGGTCATGCAGGTTATTATAGAAGGTTTATAAAAGACTTCAGTAAAATTATCAGTCCAATTTATGCCTTGTTAACAAAGGATTCTCAATTTGAGTGGACAGAGGCCTGTGAAAAATCCTTCCTACAACTAAAGGACTTGCTTACTAAAGCC
The DNA here is from genome assembly GCA_007258455.2 of Sequoia sempervirens. NCBI lineage: Eukaryota > Viridiplantae > Streptophyta > Pinopsida > Cupressales > Cupressaceae > Sequoia > Sequoia sempervirens. The sequence continues at coordinate 77,232 of VDFB02257522.1, forward strand.
CCTATTCTTCAATGTCCAAAATGGAATTTTTCTTCTCACATACATGCTGATGCCTCTGATTTTGGCATAGGAGTAGTTATGAGTCAAAAAAAAATCAATTGAACATACTATTTACTTTATCAGCAAGAACCTTCAAGGTCATGAGCTCAACTATACTATCACAGAAAAGGAGTTTCTTGCAGTAGTGTATGCTTTGAATAAATTTAGGCATTATGTCACAGGTTATCAGATATTCGTTCATACTAACTATGCAGTATTCAAGTATCTGATGAACAAACCTGCCATCTCTGGTAAGTTGGCACGATGGCTCCTATTGTTACAAGAGTTTGACATTACAATAATTGACAAACCAGGAAGAGCTAATGTTGTAGCTGACTTTTTATCAAGACTTCAATCAGCTGCACCTGTTGAACATGAGGTCATTGATGATAAGTTACCAGATGAAAACTTGTTTTTCATTGCTGCACATACACCATGGTATGCAGACATTGCCAATTATCTAGTAGCAAACAGAATACCAGCCCACTTTTCTCCAAAAGAAAAGAAATTGTTAATAGAGAAAAGTTTTAATTTTTCCTGGATTGCAAATTGTTTGTTTTATATTGGACCTGATCAAGTAATGCGAAGATGTGTAAGAGAAGATGAAACTTATGACATATTGCATGCTTACCATGATGAACCATGTGGAGAAAATTTTGCAGCAAAAAGAATGTCAATGAAAGTTCTTACAATAGGGTACTACTAGCCAACATTACACAAGGATGTTGTGGCCTATACAAGAAAATGTGACAGATGCCAGCGTATGGGAAGACCAACTAAGTCTGATGAAATTCCACTATATCCGCAGATAATAGTCACCCCTTTTGATAAATGGAGGATGGATTTTGTGGGGCCAATTGATCCACCATCAAATGGCAAGTCATACATTCTAGTTTGCACAGACTATGTAACAAAATAGGTCAAGGTAAAAGCTATGACTCATGCCCGATATAATAAAGTTGCTGAATTTCTATATGAATAAATTTTCACAAGATTTAGAGTTCCCAGAGAACTTGTAACTGATCAAGGAGCTCAGTTTACGTCGAATCTGATCACTGCACTAATGAATGACTATAAAATCAAACATAGGAAGTCCAGCCCCTATCACCCTCAAGCCAATGGTCAGGCAGAGGTAACAAATAGAGAAATTGAGGCGATCCTCACAAAGACAGTGCAAATCCATAAGAAAGATTGGAGCAATAGACTTCTTGAAGCAGTTTGGGCCTACAGAACTACATGGAAGACAACAACTGGGTTTACACCTTTTGAGCTGCTTTATGGGAAAACAGCTATGTTACTCATAGAATTTGAGCACAAAACTTTGAGGACAGCTCTTGAACTCAATATGGACATATCTGAAGCACAAAAGGACCGTCTCCTACAGCTAAATACTTTGGATGAAATGAGAAAAGCCGCCCTGCAACATACAGAAGCAATCCAACAACAAAGAAAAAAATGGCATGATCAACACATCAAAACCAGAAAATTTTTTGCTGGTGATTGGGCTCTATTATATGATTCCAGATATCAAGAAAACTAGGGTAAGCTCACAACATGCTGGCTTGGCCCCTATGAAGTTGAAAATGTGTTCGACAATGGAGCTGTACAGCTGGTGACAATTGATCCAGTCTGTTTCAAATTGCTAGTTAATGGCCACCGACTCCAGTTGTACCATAAACCAGTCTCAAAGGAAGAATTCATGCAACAGTTCATTCAGGTTCCTCCCGCTACTCTTCCTGCAGCCAAAGGCTTTAGCCTTTCTCCTGCAACTTTACCGTAATTTTCAAAAAAACATGCCCATAATAAAGGTTTTCTTTTTAAAAAAGGAAACCCCTTTTTCTCCATTTTCATTTATCGCCCCCATCTCACTTCTTTGTCTTCCATCCATCCATCACATCCATCCATTCCATCCGTTCATCTCATCCGCCCACATCACCCATCCACTTCATTCGTCTGCATCAACCTTAATTAAGATATCTTTCCCACTTGTCAATTCATGCAGACGTCGTCATCTTTCTTCACAAGTATGTGCAATTATCAAAGGTACGACATATCTTTTCTTATCGCATATTTTATTTATTTCATTCTATTCATTTACTGCTATGCATGTACCGGTCATTATTACCCGAATCTCTACCTATTCTTTAGTACATGTAAGGACACATGTCATACTTTAAGTAGGGGGTGGGGTAATCCATCTTTTAAAACCTGTCTTTTCGCCACTACCATAACTACACAAATAATCTTTCTTTAATACTTTTCTGGTACTTTACAAATATGATCACATGTCCTTCTTTATTGCATGTTTTTCTTGTAAACTACGATTAAGACTGCTTGTTCAAAAATTTTATTTTTGGAAAAAAGAAAAGAAATGTGACGGCACGACAGAAGAAAAACTAGAGTAGAAAGGGAAACAGAGAATTTGAATCTTCAGCAAGGAATTGAGTTCAGCTAAAGGAAAATTGCAAAAATGGGTGGTCAGTTGGTGCGACATGAGCCTGTAACTCATGAATTGTTATTGCAAAATCCGCAAACAGTCCATGCATTCAACCTCTATGGATGGTTAAATTATTTCTTGAGCTTAAATGATTTTGATGAGGAGGCTACTAGAGAATTTTTGAGAACCCTTTCTGAAGGGGAAGCCACCGTATGGGGTCTAACGGTTGTTGCAATTGAAGACAGAATTGCTAAAGTAACTGGGCTTCTAGTCGTTGGAGAAAACTTTTCTTCAGACGCTACAGCTGCAAGGGCTAAGTTTTCAATGCCCACTGATGGACCTCTGGAAGTCTCTAAGCAGGGATGTAAGCGCGTATCGTTGCCTCCTTATTTAGAGTATGTCGCTTATATAATCAGGTATTTAACTTGTGAAGGCCATTTTTCCTACCTGCATTCTCATCATTTTAAATTATTAAACCATATGAAGCATGGGTTAGTTGTAAATGTTATGAATTTCTTATTAAAATTTTTAGAACAAAGTGCCCACAGAACTCAACAGGGGAAAGATAATTTTGTCGCTCATCATGGCCTTATCAAATTACTGATTGAGCGCTCTTTGAGAGACGTCTCACCTCTCTCCTGGAAACAATTTGTTGCCCAAAAGAGTTTGCAAATTCCACACCCCCCTAGGGTACTTACCCCACGGCCTCAGAGAAAGAAGAAATAAATTGCATCTACCAGTAGAACAGGGCAAGGGTCATCTACTCCTGTAGCACCTGGTCCTACAGCTTTCACACCTGAATCCTCTGCTAGGGTACAAACTGGGTCTGCCACTAGGAGAAAGAAGGGAAAAACAAAGGTAGAAGGGCCCCTAGAATCTGAACCTCATTCTCAGAAAAGGCAATGCTCTTCTCTTACAGCACCTTCCCCTACAACCGTTTCTCCTACAGCAACACCTGTTGCTATCACTAGTTCACCGTCATCCTCTGGTAGGGCAGAGCCCTCTAAACAAACAAGAAAGAGGAAAGCTATCAGAACACCTCCTGCAGCTGCATCTGTGCCAAGAAGGGTTTCCATAAGGAAACAATCTAAGACCTCCCCTGCTTCACCGCAACCAGAGGTGATTGTAATTTCAGAAGGGACTATTGAGTATGAATTTCATGTTTACCAGAATGTGTCTGAGAATGCTACTCAGAGTTCATTCGTTCCTGAAGAGGAACAAGTTGAGACAAAAGAAATAGAGTATAATGAGCAAGGGTTACCAAATCTTGATGATTTGGCTATTGCTGCTATGAAATTTTCAAAGGAAGCACAAATTTCTCCACCGCAACAACGAGAAGAATTTATCTTGCAGCAAGAGCAAGAATAGACTGAACAATTGAATGTTCCTAGTGAAGTTGTATTTCACCCTGCAATTTGTAAAGCTATTGTTGTGTATAAGAGGACGTTTTTAATTGAGTTTCTAGAATATGTTAAAGCTAATTGGGAAATAGTTACATTGCAAACCTTGACTTTCTGACACATAGCCTAGACTGACATGCAACAAAGTCTATGGGAAGTAGAAAAGAGGAAATTGAAAAAGAAAATTGAAAGTCAGAAACAGGAAATTGCTGAGTTGAAAGCAAAAATGGACGAAATGTTAAAAGTAACTGGTCAGATTATGGAATGCAGACCGCCACCCAGATTTTATGCTCTGCGCCTTAAAGAACAATTTTTATGGTTTCAGTTGATGAGAATTTCCAGAAACCAAGATCCTATACTTCACATTGCCAAAGAGTTTTATGAAGCATACCAGGCAGCCCCTAACTGGTTAAGGAATTCTCTGTGTGAATTCTATTTGCATGGCTTTTTAATTCCATTTGAAACGGAATGGAATCCTCTTCTATATATTGGTGATATTCATTTGAGAGCATTTATGTCATGGGCAACAAATAAGGTGAATTATGGCAAGCAGTGGGAAACATATGAGGAAGCTAAGAAAACTGAGCCTATTCCATTACGCTCTCAAAGTGCAAACCCCCATGCAATGTTGAAAGATTGGTTTGCTCTGACATATGGTATTAATAATGTTTCAGCCAGAGAGAAAATATTTGATATTAGAAAACAAGTATATGATGAATTCCAAGCACAACCATATTCATTTTGGAGACTGGCATACACCAAAAGTGAGAAAAGATGGGACAGATTAACTGTTGGGTTAAGAAAGTCAGAACCACATGGTCCCTAAATTTCACAGCAACTCTCAAACAAACCAGCAGATATATTCAATTGGGACTTCAAACAAGATTTGAACTGTGGCTACCACTGACATTCAGACCCCCTATGCTAATGTGGCCCCTCTATCCTCACCAGGCTACAAATCTTAATAATGAATTAGAAGATCGAAGGTATGAAAGGTGCCGAGATTTCAGAGGATTTTATTACAAGTTTGGAAATCCATTCCAGAGTCATGTAGCCACCACTGACTTTAGAGAAACCACCAGGAAAGTTAATGCTGGAGGACCAGCATTGGGCTAAGTAGGGGGCAGCGATGAGCTTAAAATGTGCTCATAATTTGGATGTTATGATAAACTTTTAAATGCCTTTACTTTTGTTATTTCATGGTTGTTTAAACTCTATTGAAACCTTTTATTGGGATATCCTGTAGCAAGATACTTTTATATTCCTGCAGCTCATTGTGTTGACTTGATTGCATTTATTGCCCTGTTGACTCCCTAAAATGATTGGTATATCATATACAGTTTTTGAATGATGAAGTAGATTTAAAATGTGTGATTAATGAATAGATATCGTGTATGTGCCATACGCCTTTTCTTTCACATCTGTTACCTTTTGTTTTGCAGGTTGTTGAAGAATGATCGAGTCAAGTGCAGCCAATCTCGGCCTTGCAGTAAAGTCCATTTCCTGCATGACTTCAAGGAAGCTCCGGTGAAGACTCTTTGACCGAAACCATGGGAAATATTTTTAATGACAGTCAATCTGGAAAGAGTGGAGCGCTAGATTCTCTCCGGATCGGGTTGAATGCATAAATTCATTATGAAGTTTGTTCCTTGATTCGGGGATATACTTTACTTTCACATCTTTCTTTGATAGGGTTAGTTAGCTAGTTGCTCTCCTAATTTTAAATAAAGTTCTCCTCTTGCGCGAGTGAGAAGGGAGAGAAAAGAGAGATGATAGTTAGAGTAAGATAGAAACAAAGTAGCAGATATCATGTAAGAATCATTATGATAATGAAAGACAGAATCTGTTTGACAAGAGACAGAGTTTGTTGTTAGTCTCCATATCAACAAAACAATGTATATCATTATGTTTTCATGAATAAAGTTCAATGAAGTTCTGAGTTTAGCATCTGCGTAATCAGTAGATGCTTGCTAAGGGGGGCCACTTAGTAAGTGTTTGTAGCTAGTTAGTTAGTTGTTCTTTTCTGTTGATCTTCAGTTAGCTTTCATCTTTGAAGTTTTCATACAAACTCAGTCTTATAGTGCTCCTGCAGCATAGAGAGTCCATCCCTATGACTATTCTTGCAGCATAAGGCCAGTTCATAGTTTGTGTTTCAGTCGTAGTTGTTATGGTTTTTATCATAGTTGAGTTAAAGAATTTTGCATTACCTTCCTGTGGCGTAGATAGAATGCCTTTCCAGTATGTATTTCTGCTAAGATTTGACTAAAACTAGTTCCTAGTGCATATATTTTTCCGCGCCATTTAAAGTATATGTCCCCTGGTTTGACAAGTAAATGCACATCCACAGAGAGATATTAGTCACCTATTGGAATGTCCAATTCCCAGGAAAGGTTTTACTATTATTTTCATATCCTTTTTTGGGTGCGGCTAGTCACTTCATTTTTATTTTGGACTAAAAAGAACACCATGTCTTTGTGAAGCAACATCTTCACTTAGAGTAGATCATTGTGATTTGGGTTTTAAAAAGAACATATGTTTGCTTTGTCTGTGGCAATAGGTCTATGCTCTCCCCTTAACTGGGTGATCAAAATACCAAACTTGCCTTTTCAATTTCATGCAAATTTACTGTTTTGATTACATCCTTTAGAGAGCCTGCTCTTGTGGGAAAAAGTACTCACCCAAGAGGAACGACTCAAGTGCGTTCAAGCCAAAGCTAGGATATTCCGCCCCACTATAAAACTTAAAGAAAATTTGGGGAAACCCTTTTTTGATGGTAGTGTGCAAGATAACCATCCCCAAAGCCTTTGTTCTAAAGGTTGGGAGGTTTCCTGAGGGAGTATATCATTTTCCACACAGAATGGAAACCCTTACTACGAACTTAGTGTAGTATCTAACCGAAGTCAATTTTTGAACATCATAATAATCACAGTGCAGGGGAGGGAAGAATCTACCCCCAAGATACTCACCATATAACTGCCAAGGAGCGTTTGCTCAAGAGATCCAGTATCCACTTTCGTCACTCTAAGTACGTGCCTGGAAAAGACAAAAACACAGGTGCCCCTTTGAGGGTGACACAGCTGTGTAAGCCGACACAGTTCTAAGATGTGGGTTGTTGATTGTTATGATGACCTACCTGAGTACTAAGAGTGAGTCTGTTTGATCTATCTATCATGTATGAAACCTGTGAAAATAATTTTTGAAAAACATTTTGATCATACACTTAATGTTTAGAATAGGACTTAAAAACAACTATTCTACAACTTGCTTGATGTGTTTTCAAAACATTAATTCAGTAAAGATCATCTAAAACTCACGATTACATTGATTACTCTCATGTTATGAGATTGGAAATCCACAATCTTTGTTAAGAAATCCATTCTCAAACGAATCAAAAAGCCAAAGAAACCACTAAGTTACAAGAAACTATTGAAGAAAAGACAATTTTTGTACCAAAGCCGAAAGGTTTTACTTAAACATAGAACCTTTCTCCATCGATATCATGATTGTGTTAGAGGTTTCGCTGATGATTATGCTATAGAACCATTATACTCATGAACTTTCTTTCAAAGAAGAGCCCTTTCTCAAAGGCACAACCATAGTCAACGCATTCATTTTTGTTATATTCCCCAACCTGCAATTGAATATTCTACTCATTCAAATCAATTTCTGCAATAGAGAACTCAATCACATTAGGCATTTATCATAGAACCATCTTTTTACAAAGCTACGATCAAACTTCATAAAGTGCAAAATCATCCTTTTCTTGATCTTTTGCTTAAATTCCCGCCAATAGGATTTTCATCCTTTCAATTAGGGAACAACATAAGCTAAAGACTAGAAATCTTTCAAGTCATAGAATCTTCATTCTATCCTGACTTTCATATCTATCACAAATTGCACTATTTCATTCTTTTGATCAAAAGTTAGTAGATTTTGGAACAAAGCTTATGCCTGTTGTCACGAGATCTCAAAAACACATAGAAAAGGACGAAGGAGAAAGTACCACAAGCAAAATGGGTCATAATAGTGAAAAAGAAGAGAATACATTTAATATTGAAGAATTAACAAAAGAAAAGCTTCAAGAAGTCGAACAAGATCCCTGATTCCATAATATTATGGAAAGTATTTTAGAACGAAACAAAGAAAGATGTTTTCTTTCATTAGCTAATCAAGGAGCTAAATTACCTTCCAATTTTGATATAGAAGGGATTAAAGAGAATCTTGAAACTCCTCCTAATGATTTTAGTGCCCTTACTCAACAGATACAAGAATTACAAGGGCAAATAAAGGAGATGCAAGGGGGCACAACAAAGAAGTATGTTTTGGATGACATATCTCCTTATCCATTTGATAGGAGTCTTCAAATGATCCCTTTTCCAAAACATTGTGAAATCCCTAAATTTGATAGGTACAATGGAAAAACTGACCCCATTGAACATGTGAGGGATTTTTGAAATATGAATCTAGAATTCGCTTATGATGATACCTACTTAATGTGATTGTTTCCATGAATTCTGGGTGGAAAATCCATGGGGTGGCTTTCCAAGATCACCCCCCCCATCAAAAACTTTGAGGAGTTAATAAATCAATTTATATCACAATACGCCTACAACATCCAACACCAGATAACAATGCTTGATCTTTGTAAAGTGAAACAAAAAGTAGGGGAATCTTTCACTAAATTTTTGCAAAGGTGGAGAAGGTTGTTTGCACGATATTCCTGTCCTATTCCTAAAAAGGAAAAGATGGATATCTTCATCAATAGCCTAGATCAAGAATTAAGGTACAGGCTTAATCTTCATTGTCCTCATAACTTTGAAAAACTGATTGAAAATGCAATCACCATTGAAGGGGCCTTGGTTAAATGAGTGATAAAACTTGATAATCCAAGTTCATCCAACCAAGACAACAATGATAAAACAAGGTTTTGGAATAGAAATAAAATTTTTGTTAATGATGGTATAGTGGATGCAAACAATCTACGAATGAGACCATCTATCTCCAACCTATCAAGTGCTCCACGAAACAACCAACAAGGAAATACCAACCAACAAGGAAACAACAAACAACAAGGACAAAACTCTAGTCAAGAAAACATGACCAATCAAAATACCAATCAAAATCATGGTAATTTCAATAACAATATTGGCAATACCCAAACATCAAATCTGTCCAGACCTCCATTCTTTTCAAATCGACAGAATTTTACAACTTTGGGTCAATCTCTTGAGTCTGCTCTCAAGGAGCTTCTCGATAATAAGGTTATCACCTTACCACCACAAAGAGATTATGAGCCACGAGTCAAACCACCATCATGGAATGACTAGTATTATTGCAATTATCATCAATGTAAAGGTCATAGAATGAATAACTGTCAAGCATTGTGAAATCTAGTACAAGATTTAATTGACAATGGCACCATCAAAATTGAAGGACATCATACCAATGGCGATTATCAAGCATTCAAAGATCCTTTACCAAACTATCAAAAGGGGGAAACATCAGGTACCAAAGCAAAGAGCATAAATAATGTTGAAGACAACATAATCCGCCACATCTATGCAGATGATCAGTGGATTAATGTTATCAAAATCAAGGAAAAACAAGAATATCAACAGGTTAATGTGACTACAAGAGGACAAGCAAAAGTTATCCTAAAAGGTAGTTCATCTAAGGCAGCTATTCCTTCTCCAAGTCATTATAATCTAGTTGATCAACTAAGAAAAACATCAGCTCAAATTTCCATTCTTGAACTTCTCAAAATATCCCCCATACATAAGAATATTTTGGAAGAAGCTCTTATAAACACAACGGTCGACACAGATCTAGATGTAAACAAATTTCAAGCCATGGTGGGACATTTGTCTTCCCTCACTTGTCTTTCATTCTCTGAAAAAGATGATGCCTCCATGACACATCTGCATAATTCATCGCTTTATCTTGAAGTTATGATCCATAAACACTGAATCAGACGTGTCTTGATAGATGGAGGAGCCGGTTTAAACATTTGTACCTTAAAACTTATACATGCCTTAGGAATATCATAAAATTCCATTGATCCACAAAGGAAAATAACTATCAAGGCATATGATGATGAAGAAAGAGCTTCTAAAGGATTAATAATGCTACCTATCAGAGTGGGACCTGTTGTGAAAAATACATTTTGTCAGGTTCTAGATCGGGATCTTTCCTATAACATACTTTTGGGTCATCCATGGATTCATGATATGCAAGAAGTTCCTTCAATGTATCATCAATGCCTTAAGTTTCCATATGATGGACAGGAAATAACTATACAAGCTGATTACAATAGTACCCAAACTTGTTCAAATCTTTGAACAACTCAAGATGCCTTTGTGCCACATTATAGGGAGGCTCTTACTATTTCTTCTTCCAATCTACAAAGCCAATTGCAAGAATAGACAAAGAATCTTGACACCAAGCTACATTTTAAAAACAAAGGAATGGGCCAATATTCACTATCCCTTTCTAGCTTACCTCCTTCTTCGAGGTCACATGGTTAGCCAACCCTATCAAATCAAAAGATCGCAACAACCTCTACATCCCAAACTTTTGTGCCAATCACAAAGTTTGATGGACAATTCATTAAAGCTAACACCATAGAGAAAGAAGCCGAAGATAGGGACATCCTAAGCTGGCTATACAAAGATGAAGATGAATCTCTCTTGCACATCAAGTTACCTACCGAACAATATGGCAAAGGGTATACTATCATGCAAAGGATGGGCTATGAAGGAAGTGGTCCTATAGGAAAAAGAAAAGAAGGAATCATTAAGCCAATTCAACCTATTTCAATACATCCAAATGATAAAACAAGACTTGGATATGCTAAATATACAGAAGGGTCAACTTCACAACAAACACAATAAAATCATGAAGGAGAATCAATTACAAATAAACCCCATGAAGATGTCGCTCTATAAAAATTTTATGGATCACTTTTCTAATTGCAGAATAGTTCAGACATTGATTCCAATGAATATGAATGGGATGATGTCTCTGATGATACATTCTTAACAGAGAAAAGGGTGGATGTCATACACAAATTCGCACCCACGTTCTTACAAGGAGAAGGCTCAAGGCGTCCACTTGATTATGTTTTACAAAGCGATCATGACTCAAGTGACGACGATTCAAATTTTAACGAGATTGATCATTGACAGGAGAATACCATCATAGACCTTGTCCATCATGAAAATGACAACCATATCATGACTTTGACAGCACAAGATCTTATCCAACCTAATGATCCCATGCCTTTAGTCTATCTAGAACTTATTGATTGGGACAATGATGCACCTATCCATATCCCTACATTCCATGATGATGAGGATATTGTAAATTTCCTTTGTTCATCTAGTCAAGAAAACAATTGTTCCATCACAGAATCTCATACTCAAGATCTTGATAGGGAGGGTGTCAAGTCTCTTAGTTGCAAAATAAATGAAATAAAAGATAGATCTATCGATGAAAACCAAAAAATGGCAGTGGTAGATCACAACAAGAGAAAAATAAAGAGTGAATCTGATGGTGAAAACTGTTTTGAGGCACTGAAGCATGAGAAAATTGACACTCTTTCCAAACATTATCAAGCAAGATCTTCTATTTTGATTGAGCCAACAGAATCCATCAACATAAGTACAGCAGAGCAGCCAAAAATCTTGCAACTTGCAACATCATTAACAGTTGAAGAAGTACTGAAATTCATAGAGTTCCTGAAGGAGAATCAAATCAACTTTGCTTGGTCATATGCTGATATGCCAGGGTTAGATCCTACTCTAATAATGCATCATTTATCTATCAACACAGGGGCAAAACCCGTGAAGCAAAAAATCAAAAAAATGCATCCACATGTTGCATTATTGGTTAAAGAAGAGTTAAAGAAGCTTTCAGATGTTGGATTCATTCGGTCTATTGACTATGTAGAATGGATCTCTAATATCATACCTGTTTCAAATCTGGATGGAAGGATTAGAATTTGTACATATTTCAAAGATTTGAACAAAGCATGTCCTAAAGATGACTTCCCTTTGCCAAACATAGATATGATTGTTGATTTAACTACTGGTCATGTAATGTATTCATTAATGGATGGGTTTTCAGGATACAACCAGATCAAGATTGCACCAGAAAATCAAGATAAAACAACGTTCACATGCCCTTGGGGTACCTATTGTTGGAATTTCATGCCATTTGGGCTTAAGAATGCAGGAGCTACATATCGACGGGCAATGACAACAATTTTTCATGATATGATGCATACATTCATGGAAGATTATGTTGATGATCTTGCTAAATCCAACACAAGACAAGGACATCTAGAAATCTTGTCAAAGATTTTTGTCAGAATGGAGAAGTTCAATGTTCGACTCAATCCAAAGAAATGTGTCTTCGGCGTTAAATCTGGAAAACTCCTAGGATACATTGTTTCAAAAAAGGGCATAGAGGTTGATCCAAAAAAGGTACAAGCTATAATGGACATGCCACCACCATGAAATATCAGTCAACTTTGATCACTGCAAGGACACCTACAATTCATTAGGAGGTTTATAGCTCAACTGGTAGACAAAAGTTTACCATTTACACACCTATTGCATAAAAATGTCCCATTAAAATGGGAGGAAAAGTGTGAAGCAGCATTCAATCAGATCAAACAATATCTCATAAATCCACCAGTCCTAATTCCACCAGTTCCAGGAAAGCCACTCATACTTTATATTTTAGTAACAAAAGTATCTTTGGGAGCATTGCTAGCACAAGAGGATTCTATAGGCAAAGAAAGGGCCATATACTATATCAGCGAAACTTTAACAAGTCATGAACTAAACTACACTTTCATTGAAAAAGCTTGCCTAGCAGTAGTGTTTGCTTCTCAAAAGTTGCGACACTATATGTTGGCTCATAAAATTAAGTTGATAAATAAAATTGATCCACTAAAATACATTTTCAAGCAAAGCTACCTTAACAGGAAGACTTGCAAAATGGGTAATGGTCTTAAGTGAGTTTGACATTCACTATGTAGATCGAAGAGCTATAAAAGGACAGGTCATCGCAGATCAGTTAGCTGAAGCACCTTTACAAGAAGAAAAACCAATGCACACTGAATTTCCTGATGCAGATGTCTTCACAGCAACGATTAAGAAATCATGGACATTGTACTTTGATGGATCTTATATGCAACATGGTTTGGGGGTAGGGATTCTTTTTTTCACACCTGAAGGACATACAATTCCAAAATCATATCAATTGATGTTTCCTTGCACAAATAACATGGCTAAATATGAAGCATTGCTCACAGGAATGAAGATAGCATTAGACTGGTGGATTACAGAATTACAAGTCTACGGTGATTCACAACTTGTCATTAATCAAATTAATGATGATTATCAGACTAAATATGATAAGCTGCTACCTTACAAGAACATGGTGGATGATTATAAAAAGTATTTTGTGGCAATCAAATTTTCACAAATCCCAAGGATTGATAATAAAGTTGTAGATGCAATGGCTACAATTGCTTCCTTGTTACAATTATTATAAAATCAAAAATGGTACGAATTCTTGGTGGAACAATTGTTTTCTCCCACCTATGATAATTCTGAGACCCAAGTCATATGCCATTTAACTGGTTCTGATTCACCTTTATATGGAAATACTTATACCTATCTTAAAGATAACATCTTACCTCCAGATTTATCTCAAAACCAAAAAAGGAATTTCATACGCCAATCATCCCGCTATACCTTGATCGCTGATATCCTTAATTGACATGGTCTTGATGGTATACTCCTTCGATGTCTTGAATGTGACGAATCTTAAAAAGCCTTACAAGAGGTTCATGGTGGTATTTGTGGAACTCATTCAAGTGGTTTAACCTTAGCCAAGAAACTTGTTAGAATGGGATATTACTGGCTTACCATGGAGAGAGAATCTTTTACTTTTTTCAAGAAGTGTTCTAAATGCTAGAACCATGGGAATCTTATTCATGCACCTGCACAGGAACTACAACCTTTCACTCCGACATGGAATTTTTCTCAATGGGGACTAGATCTTGTTGGTAAAATTCATCCTTCATCATCAAATGGGCATAAATTCATCATCATGACTACATAATATTTTACAAAATGGATTGAAGCTATTCCTTTGACGACCATGACCGGTAAACAAATCTCTTCATTTATCCTGAATTACATCATTTGTCGATATGGAATTCCTAATTCTATTATCACTGATAATGGGAGGCCTTTTAAGAATCAGGATGTTGACAAACTTTGTGAAAGATTTCACATCCAACACAAGTTCTCTACACCTTATTATTCACAAGGCAATGGTCAAGAAGAAGCTTCAAACAAAACAATCTTGAAGAAGACGGTAAATGATGTTGGTCATGATTGGCATGTCCAGTTAAATCCAACTTTATGGGCATACAAAACCAACATTCACACACCAACAGGAGCTACCCCATATGCCTTGGTATATGGAGCAGAAGTGATTTTATCACTAGAGGTTGAAATACCTTCACTTAGGGTCTCACTCAAGGGATTGATAAATGATGAAGACTATAGAGTATCTCGTCTGTAAGAACTTGAATTGTTAGATGAAAGATGTCAACATGCAGCTGATCATTTGAAGGGTTATCAACAGATTATGTCATGTAGCTACAATCACAAAGTTAAACCACAAACATTTCAAGTGGGTGACTTAGTCTTGAGAGAAAATCCATGTAATCAGCAAGACAAAGAAAAAAAAAGAAAATTTGAACCCAACTGGCTTGGTCCATTTGTTATCATTGCAGCATACGGTTCTGGAGCATATCAGTTATCGACGTTAGAAGGGGACCTGTTTGAAGAGTCGATCAACAACATTCATTTGAAGAAGTTCTATGTCTGAATCATCAAAACTTAAGAAATCTAAAAAAATCATAAAAATTCCTTAAAAAATCCATAAAAAATCAGAAAAAGTCCTAAAAAAATCCATAAAAAATCATAAAAAGTCCTAAAAAATCCATAAAATCAAAAAAAGTCCTAAAAAATTCATAAAAATCAGAAAAAGTCCTAAAAAATCCATGAAAATAAAAAAAAGTCTTGAAAAAGTGCATTAAAAACAAGTGGTGAAAACTTGGCAAACAGGCGCTACTTGTGATCAAAATGGGCTCCTCTATTTATTAGCTTATGTCTTGCATTCGCTTTACAGAATCATCTATCCACATCTATACATATCTATCATTTGTACATATCTATCATATCCATATCATGCAACGGGAATCCTTGTGTTTCATCATGGCTTGATGAAATTTGTACATATCCATCATATTTAGGTTATGTTTATAGTGGGGGAAAAAACAAAACAAAGACTTGATAAGAGAGGGGCAACGAGCTCTTAGAACATCACAAACGGACAAATGATGGTTTGCCAAAATGCAACATACATTGACTCATCAAATCAACCACAATACCACAACGATCATTCAATGCCAATGACATCAAACAACATGGTCAAAACAAGGTTCATCAAAACACAAACATCAGTGTTGATAACCAAGTTGGATGATCTTAATCTAAATAATGTTTGGAATACTTTAAGCAAAATTTGAATTGTTGGTTGATTTTCTATCATATCTCTAGAGCAATTCGATGATGTACTGAACTAGAAATGCAAGGAAGGAGTGATTTTTCTTTGTCTGCTATTTATGAGCGAATCATTAGTACTATGCAAATTGGTCGTGGGACATGCTCTACTATGTATCATTGATGACATTTTGGAATTTGCATAGGAAATGGGTTAACTCTTGTCTATTTATGCAAGTGATACTCAGGTCATCTCGGTTCAATTATACCTAGATGATTGTATTATCTTGCTATATCAAAATTCATGAAAGCAATACTTAGGTCATCACTGGTGCTAATATACCCTTTGATGCTTGTATTAAATTTCAACATTTCAATGCTCTATGATGACACAAAAAGAACAAATAAGCTCTCAGAATGGCAATATTGTACAGATATCCTGCATGGTTAGTATAGATTACATCCATTCTAGAATTTGCATTTTGCATTTATAGATTTTTTTTCCAAAAGCTAGCAAAGTATCAAAATGTTTCATATCTTTTCGAATACATGACTGAGTACATTTTGACATTCACAAAAACATCATTTCATACATCTTTCATACATGTTTGCATCAAAAATTCATAAAAATAAAGCATACATCATAATAAGCATTCATAAGTTGTACCATCCATCATTTCACATTAATATTCATAAAATCATTCATCAATAGCTTGCAATCATATCATGACATTACACTTTCATAAATCATATCATAAACATCATGCATATAGAAAATAGATGCATTCATCACATAAGGAATCATCGTTGCATTTCATATATCTCAAAAATGAATGTCAAAATGTACAAAGTTGTCCACTATGCATGACAAAGTGTGTATACAAATGTCTCAACAGAGTATCAATAAGACATCATGCAAAAAGCACTATGCCATGCTATCCTCTGATGGTGCTGGTTTGGGACCTATCCCACCTACACCTGATGGACCCGCTCCACCTACCCCTGATGATCCTCCTAGCAGTAATGGCTACGATACACCCCTACTAGTAGCCTGAGAGTGACTATGCGTAGACCGAGACTGTGTATAACTCACTCTCTACTTGGATGGCACTGCATCATGATATCTGATCCTATAGAACTCTGCCTCTCAGATGGCTCTGGTCAGCTCTCTCGTCATACTATCACCTGTTGCTGCTCTCTACAGACTATCAGCTAAGGCCATGGCCTCCGCACCCTATCATCTAGCTATGTCTCTCTTAGCCGTCACTGAAGTCAACTATCCCTGAAGCTATGTAATTAAGGCCTGTGTCTGTACTAGCTAACCCTGTAAGCTCTGCACTATACTCTACAAGGGAGATATCTAACTTGGGACCACCAAATCTACTAAATACAATGGATCTGAATGTCTCATCCGTGGTACACCTCTGCCACCACCTCTGCCACTACCTCTGCTGACACCTCTGCCACTACCTCTGACACCTCTGCTGCTACCTCTGCCACCTCCTCCACCACTATCATCCCCACTCTCCTCATCACTACCATCTCCATCCCCCTCTGAGTCATCATCATCATCCTCCTTGGAGTCATCACCCTTTGACGCTGTCTCTCACTGTCATCTATGTCTAGCTCTATGTGGTCCCTAGTCTGCAACTGGAGCGGCAGGCTCATCAGGATCAAATAATCACGGCGCAGGGTGCTCCAACACATACTGACCATACTCTAGAGTCATCCCCCTGTCAATAATATCCGCTCTGTATTCCCACATCTGTACTCCCAAACTGGTAAACTCTGCCACTGCTGCATCATAAGAAATTTGTGGACCCCACACTGTCAACTCCTACTGCCAATGCACATAAATAGCCAAACCCTATGGCATACTCTGAGGCCAACCATACTGTCGCCACACTCGGCTAAGAAAAAATCTCTCAATAATCCAAGGAGTACGCCCAATCAGATATCTGGAAGTGAAGACAAAAAGGCATCTCCCTAGCATCCTTTGGCCATGCCTCACAATCTACATAGGGCTGCCAACATACTGTCTCGAGATCATCCAGAAGATGTTGCCAATGATCCAGTTTTCCCAACCGTGGTTGAGCAATGATATTAGTATATCTGAATCTATACGGTCAACCGGTAGGTCGTCGTCCACGAGTCAATGGATGCATAACAACAAAGTGCTCCCATGCCCATATCTGTAACAACGAACAACCAACAGCAAAACTCTGGCCTCCACCGTACACAATATGGTGTAGCTCATCATATAAGTGTGCAAGCATGTATGATCCCCAAGCATATTGTGTACCCTGCATCACCATATTCTCAATTACATGACACCCCGACTGCAAAACCCTTCGACCTATGGTCGGGGCACGAAACACCTCCAATGAAACCTGCAAGTACCGAGGGTAAAGGCGCATATGAATCTGTCATCTCTGCCCATGAGATATAATATCCTGCAATCTAATCATCTCTGAATATCCACCTCAAAGCATCCGTACCTCCTACCTCCCGGCCGTCAAATCTCACTATCCCGCCCATCACTGGAATCCTCAAGATGTGATATACGTCCTCTGGAGTTACAGTAATCTCTACTGTCGGCAAATGAAAGGTGTTCGTATCACTATGCCACCTCTCTGCAAGTGTTGTCAATAAACCTCTATTGAGACGTACCTCATGCATCTCAAGTAACGAGTTCATTCCACAAGCCTCGATCACATCTCTATCTGCCTGTACAAGCTGTGGAATCAATCTCCATGTCTTCGGGAATGTCTCCCATAACTGCAAAACGCCCAATCTCTCCTATTGAAACATCATCATGTCAAAGTACAATCAATATCAAATCATCATGACACATCAATCAAATCTAAATATCAATCAATCTATTTGTTTTTCATTTTTGGGTATGTGTAGGATCATCATGGAAAAAATAGGCCCTTAAGTGGCAAAAAATTTAGAAAAATCAATGTTAGGCAACTTGACGTAAAAATTTGAATAAGTTATCTATATTATTTCAAAAATATGTAAAAATAGAATCTGTAGAAAATTGAATGTAGTTTCTAAACTACTAGGTTTATTTAAAAATAAATAAAATCTATTTAGTGAAAAATTTGAAATTTCAATGCAAGAGTACTTAAATTTTAGGGAAAAATAAGAAGTGTGTCTATCAATTCACCCTAACCATAATAAAATTATAATATTTTTTATAAGATTTTATATATAAGTAGAGGACTCATGTATGGATGTGATGCATATTTTTATAATTTTTCCAAGCAAATAATTAATTATGATTTTTTATTACAAATTTTAAAAAATATAAAAACTTGTATGTCTAACCACCTTAACTTGGTCAAACTTAATGAAATTTAATTTTTCTTTTTTAATCCCATTGTATGTGAAGCATAGAATGTGATGCATGTTTTGGATTCAAAAAATGTGATACCGTTTGAAATTTATAGATGTTTTTCAATCAACCTATCGATCAGGACTTTAGTCGTAATTCTAATAGAAAATAAATAATAATTATTTATTAAATTCAAATTAAAGTATAATTTATATTGGTGGAAAGCTGAGAATCTCCTCTAAAAACCCTTTTCATTTCATCAATTTTGGATAAAAATAAAATCGTCATCCACATACCCTACAAATACCCATAATATTGCCACTTTTTGGCCCTTCATGATCCTGCACATACCCTTTCATGAGAACAAATTTATCAACATCATGTTTGTTTTTAACAACCTTAGAAGAAAACATATCAACCTATTTGTTTTTCATTTTCATGGAAAACAGATCTATCAAAATCCTGTTTGTTTTAACAACTTTAGAAGTAAACATATCAACCTGTTTGTTTTTCATTTTCATGAGAACAAATTTATCAAATCATGTTTGTTTTTAACAACCTTAGAAGCAAACATATCAATCAACTATTTATTTTTCATCATCATGGAAAACAAATTTATCAATATCCTGTTTGTTTTTAACAACTTTAGAAGCAAACTTATCAACAACTATTTGTTTTTAACGACTTTAAAAGCAAATTTATCAACTACTATTTGTTTTCCAACAACCTTGGGAACAAATTTATTAGACAAACATCATCAAATCAGAGCAATGCAATACATAAAAAATCAATACAAAGTCATGCATTTTATCACATTTTATCATAGCAGGGGCAATTTTGATCATCAATTTTCATCTCACATCTTTTCACGTCAATTTCTTCACATCATAATTTTTGAACGATGAATCAATATCTTAAAAATCATAAAAATTGAAAAATTGCAAAAAAATTTCAAAAATTCAAAATCTAACATTCGCCAAAGTCAAAATCTTATCGATTCATTATTCGAGGGGGCATATACCTATCAACATTCGACAATTAACATCTGAGGAAAATTTCTGGGGCAAATTTCAAAATTCTTTGAAGCAAAGTGTAAAACACATCACTTCAAAGAGGGGCAAAATGTATACACCTAAAAATGGTCACATCACAATAGTCTGGTAATTAATTAAATATTTTTTAATATTTAATTAAATCTCTGAATTCAATCTGCATATAAATAAATCTAAATAATTTATTTATATTGTTCATTCTTTCATCTCGATTAAATAAATAAGTTTATTTAATCACTTTTTTTATCCATTTCTTAATTAATTAAATAAACATCATATAATCTTGGCTTGAATATTTTATTTAAAAATAAAGATTAAATATTCTTCTCTTCTAAAAATTCTTCTAAATTCCATTCACAATTAAATATTTCAAATATTTAATTAATTCTTCTAAAGTCCATTCACAATTAAATATTTCAAATATTTAATTAATTCTTCTAAAGTCCATTCGCAATTAAATATTTCAAATATTTAATTGAATCTTCTATAGTCCTAAAATCAAAAATCAAACTCACATGAAATTAAATAAATCCATTTATTTAATATTGGATTATCTTCAACAACCGTGAAACAAACTTCCAAAATAGAAAATTAATTTCTCTGTTCCTATGCAAGCTTGTTCCCGTGGGTTGAAGACAAGCCTCCATTCTTCTCTCCAACCTCCCAACATCTTCCATCTTCCTCTCAACCTCTCCATCTCTCACCATTCAAAATTACCAGACAATCTCACAGCCATTGATCTTTGCCAGCTAGGCTCTTGCTTGCAAAAATCTATAAAAGGGACTGTCGGGTCTCTGAAAAACATAGAAGCTTTCATACAGGAAAACTATAGTCAAATAGCCTTCCAACATACATAGCCTTTAGAATCATAGTATAGCATAGTTTAGCATATTAGCATTCCATATCATGGCCTATCATCCTCATATCATAGTTTCAGAAGCATCCATAATCCACAACCCCTGTGCATAATTTACAGCCCCTGTGCATATCCGTATCAACATTTCACTCCACTAGCATATAGGATAGAGAAACATTCTCCCTTTGCATACTCGTTCTACAGGTTGCCATTGTAAGAAGCTTTGCTTATACAATCTTAGAGCAGCAGTTTCAAGAGAATCATTGGAGATAGAGAACAATGGAACAATTCTGAAAAAGCTCTATTTGTTATCTTTGATTTCAATTTATCTTGCTTTCTTTAGTTTAATGTTGCATTGGTGTGTTTATACTGTTTCATTTTGATACTAACATTCCTCACACACAAAAACTATTTCAATATCCTCACTAGGTTTCTCAAACTAGCAGTTGAATTTTCTTGTTTAAATTTGAGAATATGATAATTTGAATGATGAATTGTGGTAGTTTTTTAATTTTTCTTGCAATTCACTTTGAATCATTGATACAACATGGTTTTTAAAAATAGATTATTTCATTAAGTCATTGAAAGATAAGTTTTTTCTCTCATTTAATGGTAAACCAACTACCATTTAATGATAAAAGCCTCCAAAATATTAGGTGAAAGCCTCCAAAATCTCACCTATCACATAAAATCCAGTTGGATGGAAACATTTTATTTCCATTTGCAATGTTTTTGTCAATTTGATGACAACTTTCTTGGGTGCTAGCAAGAAGTTGAGTCCACTTTTTTGCCAAAAAAGTGGTGATTTTCCTAATTTTTAGAATTTGACACATTTGACCTTAAAATTTGAAGCATTTAGAGATGGAATCTTCAAAAAAGTCATTAATCCTAAAATGTAGTACTCGGAGTCTAGTTTCCAAATATGTAATTTATTTCAATACCTGGATGGTACAAATTGAGTTTCAATGGGCGTTTCTAAAAACCAGTTTAAAGGTCACTTTTTTTTACCATACCATGCATGTGTATGACATCCATATTTTGACCTAAATGATCGTATTTTTTTAAATCCTTTTGTGAAAAGATTTGTGACTCACTAAAGCTTGTTCTTGATATTTTTTTGTAATTTTTATTTGAATTTTTTTTAGTTAAATTTTTATTAGGCATATTTGTTGTTTTGAAAAATTGTCGTGTACGACACATAAGATGACCTAAACTTATTATTATTATTTTTTTAAATTGAAAAGAATTTTCTAAATTTTGTTCTCATGCAATCCATTCGTTAAAATGTTATGTTGATAAAAAATTATTAAAATAGTGAAAAACCCTGATATTTAAAGTTTATGGACCAATTTTATCAGAAATTAATTGAAAAATATAAAATATAATCCAATTGTAAAAAAAATTACATATTTGGAATTTGCATTGTCTCATCTAAAATGGATTTTAATTTTGTGAAAAAAAATTACAAAAAAAGTCGTCAGCCATATGTCCAAACTCGGTATTTTTCTCTGACATTGTTAGGACCTTCAACTTGCAGGTCAAACTAGGTTGAAGGCCTAGGTTTAGATTCCCAATGCTTTTCCCAAACCAAAATACAAAGCAAAACTTGACCACAAAGCAAATCCAATTTCAAATTTTTGGAAACAGGATCCCATTTCATAATTTTTTTTTTTATGGTTCTACAATATGGGATCCCATTTTCAACATTGCCAAAAGTATAAAATTTCCATTTTTGAAAATTTTAAAAACGAGATCCCATTCCAAAAATGAAAATTTTAAGAAATGGGATCTCGTTTTTAATTTAGGCTTGGGATCCCGTTTCTTAAAAAGCAGGATCCCATTTTTGCAATGTTGATTTCTTTTTTTTGGCTAAAGAAAAAACTTCCACATTTCATGCACTCAACTTCTTGCACTTACCCTCTTTTTCATTTCAATTTCTTTATGTTTTAAATTGATATGCAATATTTTAAAATCAGATAATACTTAATTTCTTTAAGGAAAAAATCTAGATTTATATAAAAGTACATATTTCATTCCATTATTTAGCACTTATTATTTAATTGTTTAATCTAGCCACATACAACTATAATTTTTAACACATGGCATCCATACACACCATACACAAATTCCTACTTTCTAACATATTAACATACATATAGTTTTCTATTGGCTTATCCTTGAACCTCCTTTAGGTGCAAGTGATAGTTTACTTAATGGATGAAAAATATATGTAAGCTTTGTTTTAAGCAGTAATAATGGATATATGGGACAAGCCCAGAAGATTCTAGTTGTACAACCTAATTTCATGTTTATGTAGTATTTATGTGATTATAGCAAATAATTTTTTTTTTGAATTGTTTTTCTAAATTATTAGAATTGAGAATAAAATTGAGTTAACAAGCGTTATGCATTGGTTAGTATGTATTTTTGTAATATTGTGATAGTAGTATGTTTTGTAATTAAAAAGATTAAGGGAAATGTGATTTTGATTTATGTTGGTGAGGTTCACTAGAGATAATCTACATTTCATTCTAGTAATTTATATAGGGTGGAAGGGAGATAAGAGTGCTTTGTTGAATCTATTTTTTTGTTTAATATTATAACATGGTGTATGTAACTTGATATATTTTTATAATAGTATTAAAAATAATTTATTGATTTTTAAATTTATAATGTAAATATTTTTGAAATTATAGTTTAGAGTAGATTTACAAAATTCGTAAAAATTTTCTGTTTAGAAAGAGTTGAATATTGTATGTTAAAAATTATTTAATTTATAAATGATTTATAAAGGTTTAATTATAATTTATAAAATATCCAATTATAATGATAGCAAGAGAGGTGCAACAAAGTGAGTAGATTATAAAAAATTCTTAATATAAAATTGGCATTCATTTATACATTGAATTTAACAAGGTTGTGTTGTTGCAAAGTTCTTGCCAAATGTTGATAGGATGTTTTGTTCTTTGATTTGTAGGAAAATTGACAGTAGTGGTGGTTTGATCAAACTAGCAAGATAGCAATTGCTAGTTGTATTCTCAAAGTAGTTTTACTTGACAATATAGATAGAAAAATGAATGACTAAGACATAGTTGATTTGAATAGATATTTAGGTGAATTAAAGTAAGCAATTTATTACCTAAGTTATTGTTATGCATTGGCATTAAGTACTATTTCTAGGACATCACTGATGAAGACAGATATTTAAGTGAACTAAATAAGCAAATTTTCATTAAGTTATTGTTGTGCATTGATAGTGACAATTATTGCATTGGTTGATATGCATAGATAACTTAAGTAAGTTGTATATGTAAAAATAGTCTTGTATAGGTTCCCTTTGTTCTTTATGTCAAAGGGGGAGAGTATTGGAGAGATTTTTAGAGATTTTTGGCATGTTTCCATCAATTCCAAAGGGGGAGTTTGTTGGAAGTTTGAGGAGATTGTCATTGATGATGTTGTTTGGCAACATAAGCATGAATGACTCTTAACGACATGATACATTGTTTTCATTGATGTCAACATTGTTGTGGATCACTGTGGGTAAATCTAATAGGTTTTGGAGGTGTTTAGGAAGTCATTTTGGCAAGTTGATTTGGTCCAAACAGTTTAGTTGTGTGAAAATTTGATTGTGTCAAAACTACTAGTTTAGTGTTGCAATGCATCAATTTTTGGGTCCACGCCACTTTGCATAAGAATATTTTTTTCTTTGATTATAACACTAATTTTGTGGATGTTAGATGCATCTAATCCAAGATTTCTTCTTGATTGGACATATAGGTTGAGAGATAAGAGTAACAGAGTTCAACTTGGCATACTATAGTCATTCTCTATATAGTGTGTTTGTGTGGGAGATTCCACACTTCTCCATGGATGAGTTTTTGGTTTTGTGGTGTTGAAGAAAAGTTTCCATATGCCAATTGAGTTTGAATTCCATATAGTATCAAGTTTTTAAGTGCACATGTGGATGCACAAATGAAGATTTTTGTATTTAGGTCTTATTTGGAGCCAACCTAACACATTTGATGTTGTGCGAAGGATGAATAAGTATTTTCATCTTATGTGGGATCTATTATAGGTCTATGCTAACCTATATTAAGGTATTTTGAGATTTGAATTGTGGCATGTGGTATGGATGATAAGTCTTTGAACCAAAAAGTTATATTTTTGGTGTTACATCTAATTAGGCCAACATAATTAATGTTACCCTTGATGCCGATATATATGTTGGATTGTTTTTGGTATTTTGAAGAGAGATGTAGCACGTAATGTGTGTAGTGTGAATCTGAGTAGAGCAGTGTTGTGAATGATAAGTTGTTGATATAAGTTATGTGAATGAAGAGCATTGTAGAGTGTTGAATTAGAATCAACACAAAAATTGTTATTGTGCTTCATTGAAGTTATATTCCTGCATGTTGTAGATGCATTTGTAATAGTTCAAAATAGGTTGTGATCCCCCTTCTCACTTCTATCTTTTCTCTATGGACAGTGAGTCTATCTATAGTGAGCATTTATGTAATATGTACTATAACTGGTTATAATATGTTGTGAGCTAACCCTCACTATGGTTTTTCCCATTTTGGGTTTTCCACATAAAAATCTTGGTGTTCATGTGTTATGTGATATTGTGGATGTTTCATGCTTTCTTTCCTTACTGCAATTGAATATGCATTAGTGATTGGATGTTTAATGTTTGAATGGTTTAAGAGAATATTAATTCACCCCCCTCTTAGTATTCTAGGTGTTCAACAAATTGTCTATATCCACAAGATTATTTTAGTGTTTATGTATACTTGTTATTTGGCCTTATCTATGGTCATTTTTGCATTGGTATGTTGCATGGAGATAGGAGGATGGATATATAAAGACCTGATTGCAAATTTTGGGTTTGTATGTTGATTGCATGAAGTGTTATCTATATTTTGTATACCTTGGTTTGAGGTATGGTTAGCTTGGATGAGTTGCAATTTTTTGTGGTTGCTAGTATAGGTGGTATGAGTAAGGCATCTACTTAGAGCCATTGTTATCATTTGAATTTCTTGCTTGTGTTCATGTAAATATTAGTGCAGGTTGTAGTGACAGTTGATATGTTTCACCTTGGCATGTGTTCCTTTTTTCCTCCATAGGTAGCATATTGAAGGATGTGAAGGATTTTTTTGCTTGATTGTGGTTATCATGGTTGCTTTTGCAGGTATCTTGTTGGAGCATGAGAGCATGGTGAAGATTCAAATAGTACATGTTTGGCTAAGGGATGTTTTTCCCTTGTTTGTGATTTCTATAGGCATATTTACAATGTTGATTTCAAGGGCCCAAAAATGTTAGGGTTACATGCCATCCACCTTGTAAATCCTATGTCATGGTTCCAACATCCTTGGAAAGTGTCTCTTGGCACTTAGAGTGTATTGGAAAAATATTTTGTAATATTAATTCTCACCATTGTTTTTAATATACTCAAAAGGGGTGATGAGTCCACTAACAATGATAAAGGTGGGTTGTGGACATAAATATTTAAAATTGTTTCCCCACAAGTGGACACCTAAAATGGGATAGTAAAAGATAAAGGAAATGATAAATAAGTGACTGTTGCGATTCTCCAAGTGGATGCTTGGAAAGAGGCAACGTGTCCCTTAATTTTCTATCATTTATAACAATTAATGTAATGTTTATCTTCTCAAGTTTGGGCACCCAAGTTGGAGGGAATGTATTGGAGCCAAAACTAGTGTCTTTTCACATTCTGAGGAGTTGCTCCAAAGGTTGGGGACATTTGGACATTTGAAGGTTCATATATTAGGCGCCATGTTTGGTGTATTAGATGCCTTCACAAGTCTATAAACTCACCCTCTTGGATGTAGAATTAGTTAGGAATAGTTGAATATATAGTTCATACCCTTGGGTAGCTCAAATAATCCATTTGGTAGTCAAGCAAAATCCTTGAGTTCTTGTATCTAAAAGCCCAAATCCACCTTTGCATTTATGTTGAATACAATGGGCCCATAATGTAGATATAAACCCTCTATTTCCATTCCATTTAGCCCACAAAAATTGACAAATAATTTTGATTAAACTATCATACCCCTTTTTTGAAGGCATCCAACAAGAAGAAGAATAAACATGCATAGAAAGAAATATTTTATTAACAATATGTATTTTTCCAACTAAAGAAATTTATTTGGCATCAGGGTTTCTCTTTCAGACGTGGAAACACTATAGTTTTTACATTTAATAC
This sequence comes from Sequoia sempervirens, assembly GCA_007258455.2. Classification (NCBI taxonomy): domain Eukaryota; kingdom Viridiplantae; phylum Streptophyta; class Pinopsida; order Cupressales; family Cupressaceae; genus Sequoia; species Sequoia sempervirens. The sequence goes on from VDFB02257522.1 coordinate 104,167, forward strand.
CATGTAAGCTTATTTGTTGGATCTATAGTCATCACTGTAGTTGCCTTGCAGGCTAGTTTGATTTGGGCACTTCCATAACTAGCAACAAGCTCTCAAAAACTAGTATACTCCTCAACATCCAAGAGCTTCACTATCATGTACACCCCAAATAGTCATATCCTCCACCTCTACTACATTTTTGGTGTTGTCTTATAATAAAATATAGTGTCAATGCTAAAGAATCAAGAATCTACTTCCTCATCTACACTTTGAATAGTTTGTTAGCAATAAAGGTAGGGATCATATATGCACTAGAAATACAAGGTGACCATTCCAAGTGACTTATTTTATTAATTCTAATTGATGTAATAAATAACTTACATAATTTAAACACATTTTATTTTCAAATTTTGTATCCTTCATGTGATGTAATAGTTGATGTTATATAAAGGCCCACTACCTATTGTATATGTGACAAAATTATAATGAATTTTTAGAATTTTTTTATGACCATTGACAAAAATGTGAAACAAATAGTGATGTAGGATTTGATGGTATTCATGCCCTTGGTGAAGCCTACTTAAGATAGAAAAAAAAAAAAGTCAATTTATATCATTAGATAAAATTATTGCACACAATATAGCTACATGGTATTTATTTGCATTAGATAAAAATATTGCATCAAGGCTAAGGGAGAAAATTTTCAGCTTATTTTCTTAGTTTGATGAAATATTATGAATCTAAGTGGGACTAATAGCACATCATTGTAAATTCCTTGTAATGATTTTGTAGTATAGAATCTTGATGTTAGGTAATAGTATTGTAGGTAACTTTACTATTTGTTATTTGAGAAACATGTCTTTATAAGACAATTTTATATTCCATGAATCAAAAGTGCTAATGCTATTTATGTTCATTTTCCTACCATTCATGTGCCTTCCATCTTCATTGTCTTTACCTCTTGCGTTAATGTCATTTTATGCAAAAAAAAAAAAAAAAATGCCTACTATTGCAAGTAGATAAATATTGTTGTATATTACTATAGATAAGATCTACTAGATTCTTTACACTAATTTGAATTATATGCTCAAATTAGGATTTTAGAGAATATTAATTTATGATATATGTTTTCTTTCTTTGTAATAAATGCACATTTAGTAAGTGGATTAACAAAAAATAAAAAATTAAGTTAAATATTCTTTTGTCAATGTAGTTTATGCTTAAGATCATAGCTATGTAATACCTCCAATATGCATTTATATTTGTGTTTCTTTTTTGTAATTGAAAAAAATAAATTTCGTATAACACTCTTCTCTAAATATTAGATTAAGAGGCATTTTTGTATACCATGCTTGCTCACATCATGTTTATTTTCCTACCATTCATGTGATTGTCCATCTTTTATGTCTTTATCTCATTTGCTAATGTCACTTTATGAACATATTTGACTAATGTTGTAATTAGATCAATATTGTTGTACATAACTGATAAGACATTAGGTTCTTGAATTGACTTGAATTATATGTTAGAATTAAGATATTAGAGAACATAAATTTATAGGATATGCTTTCTTCCTTCATAATAAATATTAATTTTGTGAGTAGATTAGTAAATTGATTTTTATATATCTGAAATATCTTTAAATCAATATAGTTGATGCTTAAAGACCATTATAAATTTAAAATAATACTTATTATTTTTAAAAATAAAAAATAAATAATAAATAATAAACAATAATTATTATTAATATAATTGAAGAATTAAAATGTAGACTAATTTGAATCCCCTCAAATTTGTATTTCTTAAGATCATTTCTATTTTTTTCAATTATTATGACATCTTCCTCGTACAAATCAGAAAAAAAATTGATTTGTACGAGGAAGATGTCATAATAATTGATACGAATATGTCAAAAGACTTCTGACTATGCCAAAAAACTGTCAGGCCACTTGGTGTAAAGTGTTTTGTTTTGTATTTTCAACGAAGAAGAGTAGGGGAAATTTGGAGGGAAGTGCAGTGATATTCCGTACAAAATCAGAAGAAAGTTGTGGAAAATGGAAGCAATTTTATAGTTGATATTACCTATTAATTGTTATTGCCTAGTTGGGATGCAGGCCACATGAAAGGCTATGGCGCCTGTCCCCACGCAGATATCCCGAATCTTCCATTTGAAGTTGTTTTTTTGTTCCCTTCCTACGTCTGTAAAAGGTTCGAAACAAGTTAGGCTAAAACCAAATCTAGAAAAGCAGTCAGTCCCTCATTTCTTCCTCTTTCTCTTGCCATGAGATGACAGGAGCAGCCTGCCAACCTTTTCCTTCACATGCTATTATGCTAGATGTTGCACTATGATTGGTCTGACACGAATGAAAGGTACAATAAGCAGTCAGTCCCTCATTGCTTCCTCTGCCCACCTGGCATCATCATCTAACTCTGGTAGATGATATTATTCTCACTTTACCAGTCTGCTATTATTTGTATCCTAGGGTTTAGGTACTGTGTTTTGAATTCGGAGTGATGGAATTTTGCTACTCTTGTAATGCTCGAGGATATTTCTTCTAACTCTTGCTGTTCGAGGCAGCTTAGAAACGGCATGTTGAAAATAAAAGATTGTTGAGGAAACATATCTCGAGTTTTTGGGCTCGCTGAATTTAGGGGCTTTTGTTTCAGCAAATCATGACCTTGTCTACAAGGTATAACCTAATCCACTGTAGCTTGTTTTGAGTGATTCGCTTGCACGATTAGTAGTTTGCTGACTTAAAGCCCTCCCCTCACCAGCTGGTTAACTTGATACTCCTCAATGAAAAAACATATTAATTTAAGCTATGAATATACTCATCTGCATATTGTGTTCATTGTGTATTATTTTTTAATAGAGTCAGAGCAAATGTAAGTGTAATTCATCATTACACAGAAAGCTTCAAAGGGTTTTCTGCATTGCTAACTCCAGATGAAGCTACTACTCTATCAGGTAAGTAGGAAATCTCACATAGATGCAGAGTACATCTCGTGTAAATTTGAGATCTGCAAAATGAAGTATTTGTTTAACCACTGTAATGTCTGCAGAAATGGATGAGATAGTTTTGGTCTTTGAAAGTAAAACATAGATCGTGCACACAATGCATTCTTGGGAGTTTCTAGGAATAGATAAGATATATTCTAGGACTAAATATAACAACAATACGAAAGATTATTCGAAAGCTCAGGCTTATGTTATTGTAGGAGTCATTGATACCGGTAAGATTTTTGGGCTGCATGAAGGTGAGAACCACCTGGTTCAAAATTTCTTATGAATAAAACTCGAACTCTTAAATTTAGTTAGCATGATCATGTTGTTGCTTACAGAAAATAATACAATACATAGGTGTTTGGCCAAAACCAAAGAGCTTCAGTGATAAGGGCTTGCCACCAGTTCCAAGTCGTTTCAAGGGAATACGTCAGACTGGGGATAAGTTCAGTGCCTATACTTGTAACAGGTGAAGTGCAAATAATATGGAGACCAGTAAGAAACATAGAAAGCTTATTATCACATAAATGTGAGCTGACTAGAAACTGAAAACTCATATGAATGTTTCTCATGTCGTTTGCTGCATAACATCTTCTGCCTGGAGAACACACTTGATCCTGCAAAAGTTAAGGGGAAGATAGTGTTGTGTGCAATTTCTAGCCTAATGGATAATAAAACTCTAAAGAGCGTAGTTGTAAGAGAAACTGGTGGAGTGGGTATCATAGTGGTCGATCCCATTGCAAAGGATGTTGTATTTCAGTTTGTAATAGCTTGAGAAGATGTAGGACTAGAGGAAGGGCAAAGCCTTATGGCATACTTGCTCTAGAAAAGTAGGTAATTTACAATTCATTTTGTCTTTGTTATCCTTGTTTTTAATGACAAATACCTTGATGAGCTGAGCTAGGCTTAACGCTTAGGTGGCGTTGGTGGGCCCGCTTAGCCTATTCCGTTCCCCTACCCATTTCTATTCCAGTAAACACTCTCTGTTACAGGTTGAACACTCGCCATTACAGTCAGCGGTCAGCAGTTCCCACGCGTGGAAGAAAATTAAGCTCAAAACTCAAACACTGCTCCTGTGCAGCTGCAGAAGTTTGGTGGATGCCGTAAAGTGTCCTCAGAGGCTGTCACACTATTTCACCGTATGCCCATATTCCCGGCTGTTGTTTTTGAAAGGGGGGGATAAAACAAAAACAAACAGAAATGGAAACATTACATACTGTTTGAGCTTCAGCTCTTCATAGAGACATCAAGATACTGCTGTTACAACTTTTTACTCTTATAAACTGAGCTTCAGCTCTTACAAAGACAGAGATGCCATTACAACTTCTTACAGCTCTGAGAGCTACTAATCCATGACAAACATTTAACTTCTAACACCTGGACTCTCAAAAGAGTGAGTGCTAACAAAACAGATTTAGAAATATATAGAAATCCTAGCAGCTACGGTGTACATAAAATGATATATTTCTTATCACCCATAAAGCATGTGAAACCTGCATAGGAGTTAATGTAAAATCTATTCAAATTTTTTCAAAATCTTACTTCAGAATTTTCTTTTAATGCTGGGACTGATTGCAATCCAATACTGATACGAAGAGGACAAGTTTAGCTGGAGAATTCAATGAAGCGGGTGAGATTATATTTCCAACACCAGCCTGTGCCAAAACGGGAGCGTTGGAATAAGGTTTAGGTATCTTTAAAAGAGTAAAGGATATGCGACTTTTATCAGATGTAGTTGGATATGCACAAAACGATTTTTTGGAAAAGGCTTTAGAAATGTTCATTTCAAGCAAATGCAATTGGCAAGTGTGAAGCCAGCCTCTACAACCTTTACTGGTATCCTCCCAGCCTGCACCAAATTGAGAGCTTTGGAGCAACGTATGGACATCCATCAAAGCATAAAGGATAGAGGAATTTTGTTAGATGTTTATGACTTTACTGTGAATAAAATTGTTCACTTTACCTTTATTTATTAAATAATTTATTCCTTTTTTATTTTCAAAATTAAAAAGAAGATTTCAGCAACATAAATAGTTTATAGTGCCTGCAGTAACATAAATAGGTTATCCTCTGAAAAAAGATTTAACGACTGGAAAAAGTTCAAAGCATGCCTGTACGTGAACAGGAGTGCAGAGAGTGGGAAATGGTTGATATAATATAATTACAAAAAAGTATCTAGTTTCACATTTATCCACCATTATGCCATAATATTTATTACGAGAAAACAACAGTAGTATCTTAGGTATAGATAGTATTATGCCATAATTTCTTTAGTATAGCATGGCAGGTTCACCGTAGCTTGCGTTGGTAATTATGGAGGCTTTTTTAGAATGTCAGTTGGGCATGTAATGATGTTCCTGAGGTGAATAAACATTGATTTAAATGTTGTGTTTGTCTATAAATGCTCTGAATAAATACTTTTCCACTTACTAATTGTGCACTGTAACTTCTAGATTATTGGATATGATGTCTATCAGAAAAATAATAAAAGCAATAAAAATAAATTTACTAGAGTAAATCTCGCTGTTTCCAGTACATCCTCGTTGAGGGAATCAAATTTGTCAAAATCTGTAATCAAAACTCATTTTTTAGTGTTAGGCCTGGCTTTTGAGAGCACAAAAAGCTTCTCTTCTTCCAAATGCTTATGTTTTAACACGCTTTCAATCTTTCATACTTTTAATTTAGTTTGCAAATTTGTTAAAAAATCTATACATTAGTTTGGTGCAGTTCCAATCTTTATGGCTTGTTCAACAAACTTTCCAAAATTTCTGTCTTCCTCTCTCAAATTTTATAAATATTTTGAAGTACAGCTGTCTTACAGAAATCTTCTAGTGTCGTAGGACCTTTGCATTAAATAGTTTCAATAATTTCTATAAAAGGAATTGAAACGAGTATTTAAGTAATAGTCAGGACTCAAATTAAAGAACTGCGCTGTGCAAACCTCTGTGCTACACGAAGTACTCTGGCTGCCTTAATGTGGAAAACTATTTCTATATCACAGATTTTTGATCAAAATTATTTAGCTTTTCGGGTTATTCTCATCAACAGTAAATCATAGTACATGTTTTTTTCGTTTCTTTTTAGGCCTGTTCTCATCATACTGTCGCTTAACTTCAAAAATTTGTCCTTTCCATCATGTTTCTGTAAAAATTTTAGTGTAATCTCCGAAATCTGTCTCTAAATCTTTAAATTGATCTACTTTGTTGATATTTTCGGTGTGTTTACAAAGTGCCTTTAAAGTTCGAACTACCAGGTCTTTACTCCGCATTTCTTTTATTTTTCTGGCTTTTACAAATATTCTTCAAAGAATATGATGGGATTCTTAATTTTAGCCCGGTGAAGCGCTGAAATGTATTCTTTATTTCTCAAATACTCAGAGCGAGAATTTCTCAAAATCTTATTCCTATTTTGGGAAAATATTCAAGGACGATTCCTAATATTTAAGATACTATGTCTATTTTTGAAAGAACGCTAAAATTCTCAATTAATATCTACAAATTTATAGAAATTTATTTCCTCTTTCCTCAAGTGTTAACACTATATCCCAACCTATCTTCAAAAATACTGCATTTCCACTTCAAAGATTGATCCGTTCTTCGAAATTATCCAGAAAATGACAAAACACTTAAATTCATATCGAGCTGAGATTCATCCCTATCCCACCATGCCTCGCAAATAATTTTATTAAAATGATACGATTATTTAATATTTGTCTAGACTCTACTTTACTACCTAATTTCTCACATACTGTAAATAAACTACATAAACCAGAGATCTGAAAATCTGGCCCAAAATGGACAACGCAATACAACTGCACAATAAGAACTATAAGCAGTTTGAGGGGCACCCAAACAATATTTTTCTTTATTTGGTTACAGATATTCACAATAAGAAACAATATAAAACCTGTATATATGCGGTTAATTGTTTTTCTTAAAAACAAGGGGCAGTCAATTGATTTTCGAAGGAAAAACTGGATAGGAGATGGTTTTATTATTAAGAGTGAAAAGGAAATTGCAACAGAGAGGTCAACGATTGCTGTAAAGAAACTAAGCAAGTAGAAAATAATGCAGTAGTAGCATTAGGAAATACAGAGGTAAAGGAGTAGTGCAAGCAATTTAGAAGAGTATAAAAGGAGGAACAAATTACAAAGGGGGCATGAGAAGAGATAAGAAATAGTAAATGAGACAAAAGAAAAATGATATAAATTTAAAATCTACAAAAGAATGTGGTTAACCCTATCATTAATCCTAACTCTAAATGAATTCTAACCTAACTTCAATTAAATCCTAATCATAACACTTATCCCAAACCTAATCCTAAGGTTAATCATAACCCCAAGCTTCATGAAAAACTCTATCATTAACCCTAACTCTAAATGAATTCTATTCTTAACCCTAACCTAAATCCTAACCTCAAGTTTTATCCTAGGACCATAAAGCTAACCCTAACCCTAATTAAACACTAACCTTAATTATAGCCATCGTTGAACCCTAATTAAACTATAATAAATAATTGAACCTTGAGCCTAACTTTAAAGCTTGGGGTTTTAGTTACGATTATGGTTATTAATTTATTAATTTATTAATAATACTTTAATATATAAATTCAACATTAATGAAATATTTTTTAAAAATAAATATTTGTCTAGATTTGTATTTCTTTGTGAAATTAAGTATCATTAAAGTTAAAATTATTAATGTCTTAACATTAGTTTATAAATTTAACATTAATGATAAATGTTTTAAACAAAAATAACTATTTTAATCTAAAATTTTAGCATTGGTTTACAAATTTCACATTAATGAAAAATATTACAAATAAAATAAGTATTTTAATTTATTATTTTATTTGTATGTGAAATTAAGTATTATTAGGGTTAGAATTAGTAATCATATAAAAAATAATTAATCAAATCACCAAAATATTTTTAAAGCCTTACACTTATTTATAAATTTAAAATAAATTCTAATTTCTAAAATTCATACAATTTTTTTACATAGTTTTTAAAATAAACTATTAAATTATACTATTTATCTAATACAAATTAGTAAAATAAAATAACATATTCATTTTAACATATTTCAACAATCACAAATTATATTTTTATGCAAACAACCTTTTTATTCTTTTTTCTCTTTAGTAAGAGAAATACATTTATACTTTTACATTTTTAGGTTCAATTAGGGTGTATTGTTCTTTAAACTTGAATAATTAATTTAAGAATAAATAAATAATCAAATCATCACAATATTTTTGAAACTTTAATTTTATTATAAATTAAATTAAATTCTAACTTCTGAAACTTATAAAATATTTCTTATTATCAAATTTTTAAATAATTAATAATTATAATTTTAGAGTGAAGAGTAAATTTAGATATAAAAACAACTTTTCTAATTTTTTTCTTTTTTACATGCAAATCATTTAATTTTCTAAAATTAAATTAAATATTAATTTTAAAAAATAATAAATATTTTTAAATACAAAAAATAATAATTTGATGTCTTTAAAATTTAAAAAATAGTTTAACTTATATTATTATTTTAAATGAAAACATTTGTATATCTAAAAATAGTATTTCATATGTTCTTAATTTAATAATTAAAAATAATTTTATAAATAAAGAATATCTTTATGTTGCCTTCTCTTCCCTATCTCATGGGAAGAATAAAGAATTGTTGAGGAAAAGAATAACCCATATTCATAAAACTATTTTATATATGAAAATAAAATTCCTAAAGTATACCAAATATTAGGTGGTCTTATAAGAATAAAATAAATTCTCTGCCAAAAATAAAAATGGTAGATTCTAAAAAGAGAAATATATAAACATATAAGAATAAAGTTAATATATATGCATGTATGTTTAAAATTGGTTGAGTAATTTGATCTACCTTTTCATAAATTTTTATGATAACAAGAAATTGTGAAAAATTTTAATATTTTTTATAACATTGTATTCAAAATTGAAAGAGATTGTAATCACAAACACTACAAATAAATTCAAAATACTTCAATACATGAATCAATATGGCCTACCCAATAGTCAAGCAAGTTTTTGTAAGCTGCAGAGGGAGAAAAATAACATATAAAGTAGTTACATGGTGTTTTAAAAACCAAACACAAATTTCAATGATAGGCTTAGGAAGATAAATCAAACAAACAGGTCTTTGTCAGACTGAACAACGACGTGGCTTAACAAGTAGACTTTAACCGTTGACTACTTAGGTGGCTCATGTGGGCATGGCTTAACGAGCACACTCTAAGCGTTGACTCCTTAGGTGGCTCGTGCGAGGTCTATTCAATCTGTTTCTTCCGCCAACTCCCATTTTCGTTCATCTAAACGGTTGCTATTACAATCAGCAATTAGTGGTTCCCCAAAATAGTCACCATTAAGGTCAGCAATTCCCAGTCATAAGCGAAACAAACTCAAATTCAAACTCCCTGTTCCTGCGCTGTGAAAGTTTGGTGAAGCCTGTAGCGTGTTTATGAATGTCTTAATGTGACTGATTTTTTTGGTTGGGGGGATCGGGTTGCTAGGTGGCCAAGGATCCATCCGGAATGGCCACAAACACATAGTGGTATGATTTGATAACTACAATGGCCCACTGTAGAACCCATATGACCCCAAAAATATACCTATAACACCCATATCTGTGCGTAACCATAGGTAAATTCTGCTATCCATGGCATGGGCTATTACCATACATAAATCTCATGGACCGACCTTTAAAAGAGCAACAATTGATATTGGTAAAGTCAAAAGGCAATGGTTAACTTCTACAACTCTGTCGAGAAGCAAATCAATAAAGGTTCTTCAAATAGAACCACTATTCTCCGCTCGCTATTCTCAAATGAAAAACAATCCATATACCATTATTAGAAAAAAGGAGGAATCTCGATTACATCATTCCTCATTATAATGACTTAGGTACACAATTGTTAATGCACCCTTCCATACTTAGAATTTCAATATATTCTCTTTTTTCATATTTATTTTGTATGTTTTACCTAAAAAAATACTTAAGACATAACATATTAACTATTTCAGCCATGATGTTTTGCTAGTGTTGGCATGGTGTGTTGGTTTAAAGGTTGCATTGTTGTTCTTGCCACCAAGGTTCAAACCCCATATTGTTGAATGGTTATATTCTGGTTCATAGCTCCGATTCACATTCATTCGTTCATTTCTGCATTGAACAATTTTCCCATTTTATCAACATTTTTTATCACATATAACTCCTCTGCTTCACATATACTTCCTTTATCCATAATGTTTATCTTTTTAAATAACACCAATCATACATTTTATAATATTAAGTCAACTAATTTTTTCTTTGGGCTCCTATTCTATGAAATAATTGACGATATTTTCGTGATATTGATATACAATAAATAAACACCTTATCACTTTAGTTACATATATTATTTTATCGGTGTATTCCTTGCACCTCCTCTTGGTGCAAGTGTTAATGTATTTTATTCTTACTATTCAAATGGGAGGGATAGAGGCAAGGGCACCTCACCTAATCAAATTATGAGGTCTTGCTGTTGAAATTGAGAAGAGCTCTTTGCAGATTTCTTCGCCATTGTTCAGATCCATCTCTAGTAGCATAAGTTTGCATGAGTATTTTAACAATTCTTTAATTTTTACGGTTTTGATATTACATTTTTATTAATTAAATTGTTTGTGTATTTATAGATTCCATGCTATCAAATCTTTAAAATCCTCAAGACTCTCAAGGACCAAAATTTTTTCTCTATGACGTCCACAGTCGAGTAACACGTCATATATTTAACTGGTTTGTTTTTAGTCGTATTTAATATTTTCCTTTGAACTGTATTTAGGGGTTTACGATTGTAAATTCTATTTCCTAATATGAAAATATTTATTTGCACATGGTTGTTTTTTTAATTTGTGATTAATTTTTTAACAATGTATTATGGCCTCCTAATTTATGATTTGCCAAGATTATTGTGAGGAGCTTCCTCATATTCTAGAATTGGGTAATGATATATCTGCTATATTAAATTCTTGTAAGAATTTTGATGAATACATCCCGAGTTGGAAAGATTTTGTACATGATTAACAAGAAACTTTAACAAGAATTCGAAGAAAATTAAGAAGCCACAAAAACTGCAAATAATCTTGTTCTGCAAGAAAAATAAAAGCGTGGTATTCTATATATACGTAGTTTCTTCAGATGCCCAATTTAGCTTTGAAAACAACGACATCGATACCCTTCTTGTATAAGGAATTTTAAGATTAGAGGTTAGCATAGTTATGGACTTTTACTAAACAAGTATATAATGAATTTACACTTATAAGTCCTTCCAATATTTACTTAACCTTAGTTTTTTCGGGTGCCATCCAATGAAGAATTGCTTTACAAAATTGTTCCATATTATATTTGAAATTCATCTTTTGGATTGCCAAATTTTTCAATGTTTGTAAGGCCAAAAACATTGTACTAGAAGCAATGTGTATGACTTTTGTATGTAGCTATCCTAAAAATAATTTCTCCTAAAACCTACTTTAAAACACATCTCATCGATGCCCTTTTTATTTAACGAGCAGGCTACTATATTTTTAAAACACTTAACAATTGTTCCATGAGTCTAAGCATGAAACTACTCCAGTCATGGTGCTAAGAAGTTTCATGGGAGCAACCTCCCATGTCACCTAAAGAATACTTAGTCTAACTTTAAAATTCGTCCATGTCAACTGTTCTTTCTCACTCATTTGGGCGAAATGCCAGAGAGAATTGTTCAGAAAAATAGAGATAAATAAGAGTATAAGAAAGGGAATAGGACATGAGTAGAGGATCGCCATTCATTTTTCTTATACTGTTATCCTCCACCTTCCTTTCACTGATACTTTCTACTTCATTTACTCACCTGAGAGAAATAGAAAGTGAGAAATAAAGAGGGCAATTCTGGAGGGAAGGAGATTGATAAGAGTTGAATATAGTAGCCACTGTCCCTTCATTCACCCGAGCTAAATACTCATCTAGGCAAAGAACTCCAGGTATGTTCAATACCTCCAACCATTGTAAAGATGTAATTCGATATACTGAATAGCTCAAGGATTATTAGCCAAGCATATAAATGAAAGCAAACAAATTAAATTATGTTGGGAATCTGTCCCAACTCTTCTTGCCATGCAAATTCTTGGCGCCATTAAACTCACAGGGAACAATTGCTAAGTATTTTAAACATGTGTTATAAGCGATTTAGGCCTAACCGGGCACATTCTTAGCTTTGATCGCTTAGGTGGCTGGTGTGGGCCCCCTTAATCCGTTACATTCACCAACACTCCTTTCCGTTCTTGTACAATCAACAGTTAGTTACGGTTAATAGCCCAGTGCATAAACCAAACCAAATTTAAATTCACTGTTCCCACGCTACGGAAAATTGGATGCGCTTCATCATCCCCACGGACACGCATAGTCAAGCTCGTTATTAATTTGAATTTCAAATTTGAATCTGCAATGTCCCACCCAATCCACTGAAAGGAGCAATAGGAGGTTTTCTTCGACTGTATCAAACATCACAACCATAAGAGTTGCAGAAGTAAATGGGCTATCCTCAGATTTGTTGACATTTGGAACAGTATTCGTTATAGGTATAGAGTGTTTCTTTAACTCTGGCCTTGCCTATTGTGTTTGACAACTAGAAGTTTAATGGAAGCATAAGCCTATAAGCAAAATGTGGAAGCATACACCAGGCAGGTGTGAACTGTTTGACAAGATGCCTCAAAGAAATGTGGTCTCGTGGAATGCTACAATTGTAGGATATTTACATAATGGATTTGTTAAAAAGGCTTTAGAAGTTTTCAGGAAAATGTAATTGTTGTAGCCTGTGCCAAATGGGAGCTTTGGAACAGGGTATGGACATCCATCAAAGCATAGATGATAGATGAATTTCATCAAATGTTGCAATTGCAACTGCTCTCGTAGACATGTAGGCAAAATTTGGTAGTATAGACAAGGCACTCGAACTGTTTGACAATGTGCCTCAAATAAATTTGGTCTCATGGAATGCCATGATTGCAAGATATAAACAAAATTAATTTTTTTGACAAAGATTTAGAAATTTTCAAACCAAACGAGATTGGTAGTTGTAAAGCCAACATTATCCCCGCCTGCTCCAAAATAAGAGCTTTGGAACATGGTATGGACATCCATCAAAGCATAATGGAATTGGGGATTTTTAATGCTCTTGTAGACATGTATGGAAAGTGTGGAAGCATAGACTTGAGGCACGTGGATTGTTTAACAAAATGCCTCAAAGATATGTGATCTCATGGAATGAAATGTTTGTGGGATATGCACAAAATGGATCCTAACATTATAAGCTTTGCTTGTGTTATATGTGTAGGCAACCATTCAGATTTAGTGGATGAGAGTTATACATGCTTCAATTATATGATTGACCTTTATTACATTACACTTACAATTGATCATTGTGTGTATGATTGAGCTTTTTGTCCATGTTGAGTATCTTGAGGATATCACAAACCTTATTATTAAGATGCCAATTAAACTTGTAGTTGTGTGGATGTGTTTTCTTGGCACATGGAGATCACATGTGGATATAGGTTTAGGAGTATTTATAGTGATGTATTTTTATTTGGATCCTAAAATCTTGTGACTTATGTTCTTCTCTCAAGCATCTATATAGACATGGGCAAGTGGTATGAGGTTCAAATGGTAAGGAGATTGATAAATGATAAATGAATTTAAAAGATCCTTAGATGTAGTTGGATTGAAGGCGCCATAAAATGGTATGTGCTTTTAGTGTATGGGATAGATCACATCCACAATCATAGGATATCTATGCAAAATTGGAGAGATCAACTATAGAGATGAAGGTAGTCTTGTATCCCCTAGATTCAAGACATTTACTTAGTGATGTGGAAAAGGAGGGAAAATAATTATTTCTCTACCATCATAGTGAAAATTTAACAATTGATTTTGGTTTGTTAGATGCACCCCTAGAACAACTATTGTAGTTGTTAATAACCTTCAATATTTGTTGATTGCCACACTACAATGAAATTTATTTCCCAAATTGTTGCAAGAGAAATTGTCGTGAGAGATGCAAACTGTTTCCATCATTTTAAATAGGTAGAATGTTCTTGTTGAGATTATTGGCTATGTTAAATGAAGTGATTTGAAAAATGGCTTGCATTATAATAATGTGCTCCATGTCACACCTACACTAACAATGAAGGAACAAGGCTTTATTTTCAATTTCTAGAAAGAAAAAAATTGGTTTTGTTTCTATTTGAAATGTTTGGCAATCTAGACTATGATGTTGGCTTCGTAAAATTGGATGCATAAAGTGCATATATATATTTGGGGTATCTATCAAAGACTTATTTTATGCTAACATCGACATTTAATTGAATTTTTTTCATAAACTTCAAAAGTTGGAGGTGGAGAAAGAGAAAAACACAAGGTGAGTAACACTTCAAGTAAATTGAAAGATGCTTGACTAGCAAGAAATGGGAGAGGAGGGCTCACAATTACCCTTGCCATTTTGTATAGTTCTTTTGTTTGGATTGAGTGTCAGAATGTGACATCATGAATCAATTTAAGGGGCAATCAAGTGTATAAGACATTGGTAATTGATTGACTCATTAACTAGGAGCTTCTAATCATACATGATAGTGTGTCTAAAGGTTGCATGAATTTCTTCCTAGTTATTTGGAACATCATCAAAATTGATAACCTTGTACATGATCACCCCTCTACCTGTTATGGTAGGATATAATGATTGGACAATCTTTAAATGTTGATCTTTCATAATAAAATGTATATAATAACTCTCTTCTACCTTAGTGGTAGCCTCTTGATCTTCTATTTTATAGTATTTGGACAACCCATTATCATCATTATGGTGTAGAGCTCTAGGATTTTGATTACAAACATGATTAATCTTGAATCTAGTGTGGCTTTTGAAGTCCCTTTAAATGTGGAAGATTGTCTCCTTATATAGGAAATAAGGGTTTAAAGATGGGACAACCCTCCTTGATTGTCAAATTCCTCTAATGCCACCATTTCTTCCATGACACTTTTTCTATAACAATTGTATTAATAGTCCTTTGGTAGCTAAGACATTATTATTACCCTAAGTTAATTGTCATAATGGAACGTGATAGTTCTAATGGCTTGATGAAAATATTGGGGCATATGGGTATTTTTTTATTATCAAAAGATTTGTGTGATTATTCTAATGACCATAGCTTAGTAGTCTTCCAAGATAATTGTTTATTATTGTACGAAGTACTAATTATGCAAATGTGTCATGTTGTAACAAATATATTCTCCCTTGATGATAATCTACTTAATATGATTGAAAAGCTCTTGTATTTAAATAGATTCTCCCATCTTAATGATAGTTTTTATGAATTAAATCTTGAGACCTTGATGAAAATGCTTCAATGGTATGGGATTATTAATGGAGAGATTATTATCCTATGTATGACTAGAGGTGCATGGAAATCATGATTATAATACTTCTCTCATTTATGATAGTCATTGAGGTAATTATGATAATCAATATATCTATAGATCATTGCTAGAGCTTTAGGGTAGCAAGTCCCAAGTGCCATGATTAGCATTAGTATTGATGATGGAAATTTCCCCTTAATAAGGTAGGAATTATAATAGTTCCATAATAATTTATATTTTTCTTGAATATTACTAGTTACCATGATTCTTTTGACTTGAAAAGACTCATATAACATATGTAACATGCAATAATAATGTTTTTATGATTACTCGGACAATCATGATTATTGTGACCATATGAGTAACTATGTCTATTACATGATTATGGCTATACAATAGCCTTGGGATAATGTATTGTGTAGTTTACACAATGCTAAGGCATTAAGACTTGTTGAATGGAGTCCCTTAATTGTCTTTCTAATACCACGATTGTCATCACTCATGTGATTGTCCTCATCTACAATTCTTCAAAACTTCATCTTGATTTCCTCATAGATTTCAATGATACTATATGACTTAGGGTCTTCCTTAGAAGGATAGGACAATCCATAGTAGTACTATGATATTTTCTAACAAACCAACTTCCTTTCTTGTAATATTCTTCAAGGTGGTTTTATAGCAATCAATGAGAACATAAGCTACAAGTCTATGCTTCAAGGTACATAAAAATCATGAATATTACTATGTATTGACATCCTTCATTACTAATATGAGGACCTTATCATTGAAAAAACTTTGAAATTTATTTTATAGCTTAACACACTCATTAAAATCAAACAAGGGCAATTGTATCTTTTATTCATGACAATATTTTGACTTAAGGATAAGCTTATCTTAGCATTAGTGGATATATTTTGGGAGTATCCCCTCTATATATGTGTGGTATGAATTTTTAATTGATGTTAAATTATCACGAAAAGCCTCTTACATGATGTAGGACTATCTAATTGGTGATTACTATCCTATAAGAGTGAAATTGTATATTTTTACATGAAATGATCTTAGTCTTCACACTAGCATTTATGGCACTCTTACCCTTGATGAGATAGTCTTAGTTTTCATGGTTGACTTTCTTACCAAGTTTTATGACATATCTTTCTTCTTTGTTAGTAGGGTATTAACTTATGAGGAAAGTTTTTTACACTTTATAATCATAGAGTTGGTAAGGAAGATATAACTCACAATCTAGAGTGTATGGTGAAAGTACGTGTCAAGGTTATTTTCTAGTTTGTACACTTCCTTTATGTGAACTATGCTAGTTGAGTGTTTGGCTTGTGAGCGCACTAGTACTATTTAAACTTGGTCATAAACACTATTAGCCCAATATCTTAGAGCATTAACTATGGAATATTAGGATTGTATCTATAGCCCACTATTCTATTTCCAAATGTTGATGGTAACTTCCTAGGGCTAACTACTTACTAGAGTGCATCACAAGGACCAAAGGATCGAAAGTTTCCCTAAGCTAGGGTTGTATGGGCTCAATTAAGTCCTCTCTATATCTAAAGATACATGAGGACCTTGATTCCATGTAGTTAGGATGTCTATCTAGGGCATGTCATTAGGTTAAAATCTATCCTTGCTTCACTTTGTTCTCTTGAATATTTTTGTGCCAAAAATGACAAATTAATTATGTATATAGAGTCTCCCGATTATAATCCCTGAATTTATATACCACACTTTAATACATGGATCCACATGAACACTTGGTGATGGAATCTAATCCAAGATAATTAAAATTTAAAAAGAGGAAGAGATGATTTTTTTTTATTCCCAAGATCATGAAATTGTATTAGCATTCAATCTTTAGGTTATGAAAGTATAAAAACTATTTTTAATTGTCAAGATTGCGTCAGTGAAATTCAAGAGGATACATGAATTAGTCATGCAAATAGTTACAAATAAACAAGATATATTTTTTTAATGATAAATTTTAGTTTTTTTTCATTTTGTAGAATCTTCACCCAACATAGTTGCACAACATAAATTCTAGTAGTTATAAAGTTGACGCTTTTAATGCATGGTCTTCTACAACCAAAAAGGTTTAGTAACAATAAATAAATCTCTAATAAATCATGAAAAGATCATAAATTAGGATAAGTAAAAAAATCCAAATTATAATTCAATCGTGTAGAGTTGTAGTTAGATATGGCCTATATTTAGAGAATGCAAAATATGGAGAAATATATAGTAAAGCTAACTAGTAGAGGGTCTAAATTTTATATATTAGAAGACTTTACCATAGCAAAAATGATGTATCAATTATGGTGGGTGCTAACATTTCTTGACACATTACTTCATAGGACACAAGATCACTCTCATTCTGCAATGTTGACCAATCAATAACAATTCTCTAGTGCACATAGTAAGAGCAACAATCTAAATTAATTTTTAATATATGGTAGGTATTTGCATACAATTTCAAGATCACCTTTGTATAATAGTGCACATGCTGGCATGCTTTCAGGAAAATGCCTAATGAGATCAAACTAGAAGTGATAATATTACACTACACTTACATAAACTTCAAAAACTTGGCTTCAAGAAGAGACTTTTGTGGCTACAAACCTACAAAGGAGGAAATTAAGAAATTTTCTTGCTACAATTCTTAAATTTCCTAATAGTGATGGATGTGGAGAGTTATTTATAGAATTGTTAAGTCTGTTACTCATTATTCAGCTTAGAACTATTGGAGGATTTAGTGACCAATGATGTGGAGGTGAAGGAATTACAAAATAGCAATACAAGGATTTGTTCAAATTTTGAATATAAATAGATAATGAGTTGTGTCCCAATATTATCTACATGATAAGAGAATGTGAAAGATGTAAATAATTAAAATTCATATATGTGTGGTTGCACACTATTGGCTTTAGAGACACATCTTAGCATGTAGTTGATTCAAAGGAAAGCATGAAAACCTAGTCCTAATAAATGGGGTTAACAAAACAAATAAAGATATAAATTTTTCTTACTTTAGATAGAGGGGACTAATATTTAAGCCTAAAGTCCCCTTTCATTAGGACCTTGTCAATAAAGTGGAAGCAAGGAAGGGTGACACTTATCACCTAGACACTCATTTGAGCATGAGAATTGTAAAAACCTCAAGGCTGAGCACCATGATGCCATGTGGCATTAGTTTGACTTGTTGATTGAAGCTTGGAAGGGAAAATTTCTTAGCAAAGATTGAGTTGTCACTGGGAGTGACTAAGAGTTGTGGTTGACTTTTAATTTGGCAGTTGAGTTGATTTTATCTATGAGATTCCTAGCATGTGAGGTTACTTCTTTTTTTGAGCTACAAGCCTTGCATGTGCTTACATGTTGTTGCATGTATGTACATCTTTGATAGGTTGCTAATTAGATCACATAGGATTCGTGCATGTTATCAGTTTTAATTTGTATGCATGCAGAGACTCAACGATTGACAAATGGTAATGTTGGACATCCATGTATGAGAAGCATATATTAATGCCTTAGTGCATTTGATGTAATGTAGAGAGATTATAAATCTATATATTGCTATGCTGTCAAATTCACTTTATAACTCATATCACAGTGAATCAACACCTGCAAGAGAATAGAATATGAGAATTGTATTATAACAATTTAGTACAATATTACAATCGATCTATGGTTTGGTGTGGGTTTTCTTTTGAAATGGTTTTCCCACATAAATTTTTTTTGTTATGGTTTAATGCTTTAAATTTGAAATAACTTGATGAATACATGCAATCTTGAATGTTATTTGTAAAAGTGGAAAGATTTGAAACAAAATTTTGCAACCCTCTCCTAATTGATTTGTATTAGGGAAGTGTTTTTGTACTCAACTTTCCTTTCAGTTGGTATCAAAGTCTAGCCAACTTTTTTATCCTTGTTGGGTTTGAAGGGTTTTTTGTTCTGATCTAGATTCAGTGGAATTTCTTATAGAGAGGGCTTTGTATTATTGTTATATTATTGTTATAGATTTAAGATGGTAAACACATTTGAAAGAATAAAGATGGAGAAATTCAATGGCAACATTTTTGAGTTATGGAAACTTAAAATGGATGTTATGCTTGTCAATAGAAATCTATGGACTAAAATATCTAGTATAAAACCAACAACAATCTCATAAGAAGATTGAAACCTAATGGATTGTAAAGCTAAGGGTTCGATAAGACTTTGTTTGGTTGATTTTGTGCTCCTAAATGTCCATGAGAAGACTATAGGTGAGCTTTGGAAGAAGCTTGGTGATGTTTATCAAGGGAAATCCTTGTTAAATAAGCTATTCCTAAGAAACAATTATTCTTTGAGGATGGAGGAAGAAGGATTAGTTATTGATCACTTGAATACATTTAATATGATTGTTGCTCAATTGGATTCTATTGGTGTAAGATTGATGATGGGAACTGTTACATGCTTTTGTTATGTTCTTTTCCATATTCATGGGGCCACCTGGTGATGGCTATTGGAATTAAAACAACCAATTTCAAGATGGAACATGTGGTTGCTTTGTTGTCATATGAGGAGAAGCAGAGGAAATCTTCTAAGATGGCCAAGGAGGCCGTATCTATTCATAGTATATTGAAAGAGAAAGACAAGAAAAAGGACAAGAAGTATAAGTCTAAGTCTCCAAGGAGATTTAAGTCTCCTAGTAAAAATTTAAGGATAAATGCTAGAACTATGGTGAATCTGGTCATTTCAAAAAGGGTTGCAAATAGAAGAAAAAGAAAAATAAGTCCTCTGATTTTGAATTCTCATATGAAGGAGAAAATGCATTTGTTGCAATGTTGGCAACACATGCATTGGAAGATGTGTGGTTGATTGACTCAGTTGCAATTTTCCACATGACCTCTCTTAGAGGTTGGTTATCAAAGTATGAAGAGTATGATGGTGTGAAGGTGTATCTGGGTGATGACTCACTTGAAGATCAAGTTGGTCATGAAACAGTTAGGATTCGATTCCTTGATGGTAGAGTGATGGGGTTGATGGTGTACTACATATCTCGGGTTTGGCATGGAACCTACTTTCAATGAGCAAGGTAAACCATGTGAGAGTGTGGGTTATTTTTCAAGTTGTGGATATAAGATGACGAGAGGTTCTATGGTTCTTGTCAAGGGTGTTTAGATTGGCACCATGTATAAGTTGGATGCATGAATGGTTCAATGTAATAGTGCTTCTATGAAGTCTTAAGAAAAGGGCTCTAGATTCTTCATCCTTGCCATTAGATGGAGTAGAGAAGAAGACTGTTGTGTCTACATCTTATGGTCATTCTTTCTAGGTACCTAAGGGTGGTAATGCTTCGGAGATGAAGCTCCTTGTTAATTTGATTCAAATTGCACTATCATATATTTTCTACATGTTATTTAAAGGATGAAAAATCTTAAAAAATCCTTGCAAAAACTTCTAAATAAATTTTATCTTCCAAAAAAATTGATTTATGTTTTTTCTTTCTTCCAAGAAGAAGAATCTTAAGAATGGTTTTAATTATATTGATGTTTATAAAAATACTCTTCTTTAGATATCAATGACAAGAGCTTGCCTTTGGTAACACATAAAATATACTCTTGACATTAAGTGACATCTCATACTCTCTACATATTTAAAACACTTTTCTTAGGTTCTTAGGTCTTTTACATGTTTTTCTCTATTTTTGGTAAAGAAAGTAAAGACAAATTTATGATTGTAAACTCAACCTTGCATAATGAAAGAAATATTTTGATCCTAAGATTAATGTGAGATTCTATATTAGAGCTCCAATTAAACTTAAGATTTCATAGAATTTACTTCGATCACATCTTTATCTATCATACTGCATACCTTTATTTACTTATATTTTTTATTTCATTAATAATTCATAATATCAATGCCCTCAACTTATTTGTTTAGTAGTCTAGATTAAGGTGTGTTTATTTATATGTATATTATAAAATTAACTTAGATGGTCTTCAAAGAAAATAAAAAATTCTTCACATAGATATACAAAAACTTTAATAAAAAATAAAATAAAATTAAATTTACATGCACTAAAAATATATCTATAATTAACATTTAAAATAAGATTATAACTATTAATCTATTTTAAAAATATTATAAATATTAATTACAAAAAAACTTTATCACTTTTAGGTGTAAATAAAATATAAAATTATAAAATTACTATTAAGTTAAAATATTGGTTGAGAGATGGCAGTAGAGAGAGATAGCTACAATTAATCATTTGATAAAATTAATACCTATTACTTGTTGTATCATTTTTTTTATTTTTGTATTTCATTATCACAACAGCCTGTAATGTCAATGGTCTCCATTAATTTATTTAGTTGTTTAGAGAAATGTGTGTCTATGTATACAAATATTATTAAATTTGAATAAATGATCTTGAAATAAAATAAACTTTCTTTTACATAAATATATGAAAACTTTGATAAAAATAGAATAAAAAATAAAATAAAACTATACTAAATAATACATATAATTAATTTTCAAAATAAGATTAAAATTAAATTTAGAAAGCCTAATCATTTTTTTGTGTAAATAAAATATATCAATTTATTTTTAAGATATACTGTAAAAAATTTAATCACTTATTTTATAAAATAAAATATAAAATTAATATTTATTTTTTTTATCAAAATAAAATATAAAAGTACAAAATTAAGTGAATATTCTTCCCGACGAAATTAATGTCACTTCTTACTCTTTTACACTAATACCTACCATCTATTGCTTACTCTTTTCCACTAATGTGGCGTCCAACTCACATTTTTGACGGTACACAGATTCCACAAGATTTCTCTGGTTGCAGTTTGTCGTGTAAACCACGTAAAGAAATAATTCTGTGGGATTTTCCTTCCCCCTTGTTTCCCCACCTCAGCTCTTCCACGTTGCACCTATTTCTACCCATTTGCTCACAACTTCACATTATTCACTCACTTTCTCACCAGTAGCTTTCATGCTTTCTGTGTTTCTCTTATACATACTCTCAGAGTGGAAAGAGGTGCTCTACAACATTTAATTATGTTCTGGTCAGGTTCTTTAGGGGAATAAGAATTAATCATTCTGTCCCCTTTGTCATATCATACAAAATCTCTCATGCACCCACTCTACTCTGATTATGGCATGCATATAATCTGT
The DNA here is from genome assembly GCA_007258455.2 of Sequoia sempervirens. NCBI lineage: Eukaryota > Viridiplantae > Streptophyta > Pinopsida > Cupressales > Cupressaceae > Sequoia > Sequoia sempervirens. Next base: position 126,787 of record VDFB02257522.1, read on the forward strand.
TTTTCTTTGTAATTTTTATTTATCTCTTTGTCCAGGTTTTATCTTTATTAAAACTCTAAAAGCATTTTCTCATCAATGAATTCTAGAATCTAGAGCACAAATCTTGTAGGAGATGATCTATAAATGCTTGGAGTTGTCTGATTGCAACCTTCAAGGTTGCATTGTCTTCTTGGTGACTATCTCCAACATGTTAATAGCATTGTGATGTGTGCTAGAACACTCTTGGCTATTAGGAAATTTGATAGCTCTTCATTTTGTGTAGTTTTATTTTGCAAAGGAAAGCAGCTGCCATGATGAAATGACAATTTGTAGCTCTCTTCATTTTGGATAGTTTCTTTGTGAAAGTGTAGAAAAGTTGATTTTGTAAGAAGCTATTGTAAGGCCACCTGATCAAGTCCCCATAATGCATGTAGGAATTTCCTAGTATGTGGCAACAATATACCTCATGACATAGAGTTCATGGTAGATTTACTTGTTATATACTTACATTGTTATATGATTCAATGTTTATATGTATAGATGGCAAAATTGCTATATTATTACATGCTTAGAATACATTCACTTAACATGTAGTATTGTCCTCTCTCTCGACCATTAGTTGTATTGATAATTATATGCTTATATGCTTTGATTTCATTTACTTTTCATGTGTCATTTCTCCATATGCTATCAATTTCTTGTATTCTATGGATATAACCAATTGATAAGGAGGATATATCATGCAAGTAAAATTTCTATGATTTGATATGAAAATATTTATAAGTGCTTATTAAAAAGATAGTCTATAGAGAAGACAAATAAAAAGGTGAACACGTAAATGATCTTATAATTGTAGAGTACATTACTTTATATGAAACCTATAGTAACATCTTTTGAGCGACTATATATTAATTAGTTTATATCCAAATTTATGAGTACTCCTTACCTTGAGGTGCATGATCATTCCAAGATTCAAATACACCACAAAGTGGGGAAAAATGTAATGGTGGAAATTGCATACATGTCATTTTCAATTTATTTTTGTACCTATTTTAAGGGGATTTTATTGATACATAGAAATATTAACCCCATCCACTTATTTATTGCTCATGTACTTATCTTCATGCACATGTTTTATAATATTCAACCTAGACCCTTTTCTATTTTGGGACTAGATTATAGTCACAAGAATGGTCCTAGAAATCATGTACTCATCCTAACCTAATTTAAATGATTTAATTCAAATTCAACTAAATTCCCACCTCAAGTTTCCTTAATATGTATCTATGTCCTTGTGTGTAAACGCATACAATGCATTCATTCTAATCCTCAAAAATAAAGTAATCAATTAGTGCCCTCGATGGAGTATAACCCTACACAATCCTTGTAGAAACATTTTCTTGAATAAAAAGAGTGATGGTTTTGATATTTTCCTTTATATCAATGGGTTGGAGAGGCACAAAGTAGTCTAATATATACATGAATTGAATTATGAGAATAATACAATATCTTGATCAAGGATTTATCCTTGATAATTAGAATTTAGACCTTTCACAGTCATAAAATAATAGAAGAATAACTAAATAAATAGAAGGATTAAAAAAATGATTATTAATTAATTAAATAGTAACTAATTTGATATAATGCATGTTTTAAAACTGTTATGAGTGCTTATCTTCAAGTCTACTCCCTTGGCTATGGTTTCTACAAGTCACATAAGGGAGAGGACCCTATCGTGGGTAGGGTAACTTTGACACCCCAGTCCATGTCATCAGTGTTCAAGTGACTTTTTTTTTTTGCCACATCCCTTCACTGTCGAGCTGGCAATATGTTATCTTTTTTTGGGGGGAAATTCGAGCATGTTTTCCGATTTTTGGGGGTGCTTTTCAAAAACCACAAAAAATCGAGCCAAAAAAAAATGATGGACCGATAGTGGGTAACTAAGTCATATAATATTGATATGTTGATGTGGAAGAAACGATCGCGGCTAAGTGTGATCTGACTGATTCGATTGCTCCTTCTGATGTTGGTTGTTTCAACCGCCTTCATCTTCCTCCTTCGCATCGGCAGCTTATGCGCAACAGGTGTAGGCATCTAACACCGAAGGTGAATAGGGAGGGAAGATGGTCTCCTCCTCCTCAAGACATCCTAAAAATTAACACGGATGGCTCTTCTCGTGGAAACCCTGGTCATACTGGAATTGGTGGTGTTGGTCGGGATAGTTCTAGGGATATTCAATTTATTTTCTCTATTTATAAGGGTATTCATACGAATAATCTTATGGAGGCTCAGGCAATTTTACTGGCAGTGGAGCGTGGCAGTCAATTGGGGTGGCACAGAATTATATGTGAATCTGATTTCCAGGTTGTGGTGAACTTGCTGAACAGGGGGAGGTTAGATGATGTTAGTTGGCACCTGACTTTGATTATTGAACAAATTCTCAATCTTTGTGTTTCTCTTGAGTTTGTTACTTTCACTCTTATTCCTAGGGAGTGGAATGTTGTTGCTGATTGTTTGGCTAAATGGGCTTTGATCATATTCATGATTGGAATTTGGTTGATCGGGGTCAATTACCCCTTGATTTGTCTCAACAGTTGGACCATTTGGTGGAGCTGGATAAGGCTATGTAATGATTTTGCTCTGTAATTTTCTCTTGTTTTAATAAATTTTTACATGATTGGTCAATTTGTATATTTTTTGAAAACTAAGTCATGTAATATTAATATGTTGATGTGGCATTACATGATTGGTCAATTTGTGTATTTTTTGAATTGAAGGGATTGATAGTTAGATACTAAGTGTAAATTTATTGACACTTTTATTGCCCAAAAGTGAGCCCCAGACTGTCCAAAATTGATCCCGAGACTGTTCATATCTATACTATATTACTACCGATAGAACCCTGAACCCTGTCCAGCGGTTGAACCTTGTCGCTCGGTAGACTCCTCTCCCTTAGAGATTTTATGAAACTCCAAATCACTTGAGAAATTTGTTTCATGTCTTTCGTCTCTATGAGGATTTCGTCGAATACCGAGGTTAGTGGGGTATGGGGAATGTGTGTTACGTACTGCTCAGATATGAGTGGGAAAAGTAAAGAAATAAAGAAATTATTATCTCATGTAGGGAGCCCATTGAACTCGACATAAAATCAAGTATTTGCAGGGCTCGAAGGATGTGTGCCGTGTGACTTCTGAGCCCTTTCTCACCGTACGCACAGAGGTACATCTGCATTGGCAAGCTATGGCACAGGATTCACACGGCTACACAGGCCAAGGACAGTTGGACTGCGTTGATGGCGTAAAACAGGAATATGATATTGACCCCTGGCTGGGCAAATCAACTGAAACACGATTTGATTTCAAACAAGATTTAAGGCACCTCGAAATACCGCGCAAGACAACATTATTAGGAGAATGACTGACGTTTATAGGGATGAGGGAATGTTGTGCCTACCATTAATTCGCGTATGGGGAGATTTAAATTAAGTTTTATTTGTTTTGGAGTCCGTTTTTTAATTATACTTAGACAAGGCGCCTCCGGGAAAAAGGGAAATATGTCGATCTGATTACATTTGCAAATCGATCAGACAACATATCTTTCAGGCAGTGTATTATAAAAGAAACAAAAATAGATTCAATGGGGATAACCGAGGGGTTGAGAGGGTAGTCTATCTGCGCAAAATATCCAAGGCATGTGGGCTGGCGGACTGCAATATTTGCAGGTTCTGCACAAAACAATTTGTTGAAAACACTTGGAGGTGGGCCTACAAAGTATTAAGGGGTTATAGACATTCAGGATTTGGAACGTTTTATTATGGTAAACAAGGAAAGCCGCGACTGAAGTCTATTAAAAGGAAGGTAACCACTGTGAAAGACCATCAAAGCTGGGAACATGGCATAGGTCAACGCAAACTCCAAAGATGTCTTATCCTTCTCCTGCCAATCAAACCAAACCAGCGATAAGCATTCGTAGAGTTGGCTGAGACGTATATGACTGCCTCTTGAGGATGAAACTCGGGGCGTTTAAGAGAGAGAGGGGGAGGAGGGGACTTATGAAATGGGGGGATACAGAATATGGCTCAGGATGATATCATAGTAACTGCTACATTTAATAGGTATTATACAGCCATAAAAAGGAAGGGTGCAGTGCAGATTCAATGAAGAAGCTCTTGAAAAATCCACGCATCCTCTATGCTCATGCTGAGAACACAGATTCTTTTGTTGTTTTGACTTTGTTAAAGAATTCCGAAGATGCATAAAGGGGTTATAGGATGCATAAACTAGAATCCCCGTCCTAAGTTGACCCCACTGTTGGTTACAAGGCGTCCAGAATAAGTTTCAATTTTACCTTGCCCTTACCTGGAACACGTTAAAGAATAACTTCAATCATATTTATAAGATTATGTTCATAAGTGTAATGCTATATTAGTATTTGTGATTGCAATTTAATTTTGAGGGGAGGTTCGACTTGGTTTCATCTGTAAAGCAAAGACACTCAAAAGGACTGTATGTGAGTCTGAGAATTAGGCCATACATTAAGTCAGAGTGGAATTATGGGTACGCCTCACATTCTCAATCTATAACAATATAGATACTTTACTACCACATTGAATATATGTTCATCTGATGGTACTTTTTGCCTGTGTTATGCTACCACATTGATTGTTTCTCAAATGGTGCATTTTGCTTGTGTTTGCAGGGGATCTCCCTACTGGCTTCATGATATACCAGACAATGTTTAAAACAAATAATGAGCCATTCAAGGTATAGTTGCCTCTTTCCCTCTCTTACAGTTTATGGGTATGCCTCACGTTCTCAATGTATAATAATATAGATACTTTACTACCACATTTGATAGTACATTTTGCTTGTGTTTTACTACCACATTGAATGTTTGTTTCTCGAATGGTGCATGTTGCCTGTGTTTACAGGGGATTTCCCAACTGGCTTCATGATATACCAGACACAATTTTTAGAACAGATAATGAGCCATTCAAGGTACAACTGCCTTTTTTCCTCTTTTACAGAGGCCCTTGAATTTATGAGAATTTCAAATAGCATGTTTTCTGATGCATGAATTGCTACTGTATTGGTGAGTGCAGAGAGAGATGGAGAGATTCACAACAATGATCGTAAGCATGATGAAAGCAGAAAGTCTTTTTGCTTCCCAAGGAGGACCCATTATGATCACCCAGGTGTGTGTTCTTTGTAACTGTCTTTTAAATTTTTAAGAACTGCTTAAATTCGATTCCCATTATCATTACCCAACTCTGTTTTTATCTATAACTTTGTATTAATTTTGTAAGAACTTCCTAACTTCAATCTTATGTGGACAATATTAATTTAAAGAGGTGTTGAGTATGGCTGTGTATGGCTGTTGAATATTAATTTTCCTTTATCATACTACAGGGGTTGAGTATGGCTGTGTAGATGTGTTTTCACTATAAAATACACTTAAGGTGGAACTAGATGTGGCGGTGGCTTCTAGGAGGGTTTGAGACTAGTTGATGATTTAGACAATCTAGAACTCCTGCTCATAGCTGTGGGGGTTAAAAAGTTTTCTAAGAGAGTATGGACCCTTTGTCATGAACCCCAACAAGAGATAATGCAAAAAATTCAAGATTATCATTTGGGCAGAAATGGATTTGAGAGAGCCAATATATGACATTCCCAGATTGCTCAAACTTAATTTTGTTTGGCTCTCAATCTCTATCCATTCACAATTAGTGATTGACTCCATGCAGATTTGAAGGTCTATTCCCAACGATAGGAATATTCTCTGTAATTACATTGTTTTCAAGTCTGAGTATATACAACAAAGGGGCCTCCTTCCAATACTCACTTTCTTAGAGAATAATTCTTATGAATGCTGTGGGGAAACGTTAGATTACATTGCAGTGTAAGTTAACACCATTTTAAGAAATTATATTTGTTTGTTTGAATCTATTTGCCCTGTTTTGAAAGATCACCCATTACTTTCAGATCGGGTATGTTTGTACACAACTGCAACAAAGTAATAAAATACAAATTTATGTGTTTATTCAAAAATCTGTTGAAAATAGATCATTTATATTTTTTCAATTAGATGATTGTTGTTGATATAGTTTGTCTTCTTTTATGAGTATGAATGACAATTAACGTGGGTGATTACAGACTAACGGATTTTGCCATTTTTAAAGAGTTATTGTCAATTAACGTGGGTGATTACAGAATACCAGATTTTGCCATTTTTAAAGAATTATTATTTTAAGCAACACAATTGGCATATTATGTAACAAGTTTTAAAAGGGTGATTATAGGGATGGATTTAGTGGGAAAAAACATACTACTAAAAACTTTTATCTTTTATATTAAATATCCCCACCCTCACCTACCAGCCACTTGCAAGCATTTCATGAAACATATCTGCTAGTTGTTTGTAAATTTTTGCATTAGCAAAACTAGCCAAGTAGTTATTTGTTTGGATAAAATATTGACAATGAAGGTTCTATATTTTTTGTCTTGTTACGTTGAGCCATTGTTAATGTATCAATTCATGGGAACAGTATAATGATGTTAGTTTCTTTATCTCTTTACAACTAGCACTAAGTGTGAGTGAAAGATAAAATTTGACCCCTTTTAAGGTTTATGTTCCATTCAATCCTGTTTTGGTAGGGTTATAAATTCATTAACTGAGGCATTTACCCATTTGGTGGCCTCCACCTTTTTCAGGCCTAAATGTCCTTGCTAGCGAATGCTTGGTAAATCCAGACTTCCACTTGGTTGTTTTTATAACTATGCATAGAAAAGCTTGGTATTTTTGTCATACGCTTAGGCTAATGGTATGAACATACCACCATGAAAATCATGACACATAACATGAAAATTACAGTCATTAAACTTAGAATTAACCAGGATCTAATTACCTATAGTCGTGTTGCTCTTCTATGAACAAAGATCATGATCATATGTTTAGTTTTCTTAACAATTTCCAATTTCTTAAAAGTTTCCTGCCAGCACTTGGTAGGAACTACGCTGCAATGCAACTCTTGTTATAATAGGCAATGGAGAATGGGATTTGGAAGGAGTTGTAGTAGGAAACATAAAACTAGGGAATATAATCAACAGTTTCCTTCTAGGCTCAATCATAGAAAATGCACCAACGCTCTTCTTAGCAACCAACTTTAACTTACCAACCTTCGGGGATGCATTTGTATCCTATTGTCTTCTCTTCTTCCATTGTTGAAGGTAGCTCTAGAATTTGAACGTTAATCTGCGTTGCCTTAAATTCTTCTCGCTTTTTTTATTGTAATGAAAACCTATCGGGCACGGGTACGTGATACGGGTAGGCTGATATGACAATTTTTTTCCTAAAATACGGTACGTTTGGGTACGGCTATATATATATGTGCAAAAAATTAAAAATATATAAAATTGTAAATACATTTGATAGTATGATATAGTATACTTCATCAATCATCAGTCATCAATTTATCATTGAATCATTGATCAATGGTAGTGATAAAGATAAATGCCAATTGATAGTTCAAATTTCAATATTATGTCATATATCATATATGTCTAAAGTCATGATTCAAATGAAGATCATTAAAGTTACAAACTTACAATGATAATAGGGATTTGATGATAAACCATCTAGTTATGACAATATTGGATTAATGTTAATGTTTATATTGAAATAAATATTTTATAAATCCACTAAATTGACAAGTAACATTTAAGAAGCTAATAATGAAATCATACCTTTGAAATTAATTTGAAACCCAAGCTAAAATAGAGCACAAACTACTGCAACAAAAAAGGATGATTCAAATTAACATTTTTTGCTTGGTAGATCCTTGGGAACGCCCAAGAAGGACCCACAAAGAACCTGGGGCTAGCACCCAACAAGGACCCATGCCCAAACGCTCTAGGAGCATGCACACGAGCAAAAATGAAGAACTCGGTAACATAGCCTTTAGGCATATCCTTTAGATTGATATTAGCATTATTGAATATATGTTAGCATTATGGGTAAACATTAGTGTTCTTTCATTAGCACATTGTTTGAAATGTCTCCAAATACTTTTATCACAAACCCTAGTTTTATTCCTAATATTTTCAATGGAACTTGAATATTACAATAAAAAATAAGATTTTTGATTTTTGAAATAAAACCTAAATATTGTAGAAAATTAGAACAAATTGCAAAACACATCAAAATAATTTATAAAAAAAAATTCGGACAAAGTTTACATTGCCATTCTTAAATTTAAGAATATTACAATTTTTAATGCACTTACTATCGAATCCATATGGCTGGTATGGCTGGATGCAAGAATATTTAGCTAAATGTAGGTATTGATAATTCTTTTTTGGGTCAAAATTAAATTAAAAAAACCATCCAATAATAAAACTAATAATATCAATTTTATATTTTTTCCATTCTCAAAATAATAAATAATTATTAGACTAACTTTTGACCATTCAAATATTTAATATTTATAAATAATTGTAATAAAAAATAATATCTCAAATTTGAATAGAATTTTTTTAAACTTCTATTTATATAAATAAAATGAATAATGAAACAATAAAAAATTACAACCACAAAATAATATTTTTTGAATAGACATAATTAATTTGAAGCTTGAAGCTTGTTGAGAAAAGTCATTGAGCACCTTTTAGTTTGAAGAGATATATTTTCCATTATATTTACTTTTAATAAAAACCCATAAAACCTCTAGCTTAAGAAAAAGCTATTAAATTTTGGAAATTTTAGTAAGCCTTGGTCCATGGAACCATAACCTGAGAAACACTTTTATTTTGTATGTAGAAAATTGGCCTTAAATACGCACAATTCCTCTTTCATTGCACTTCTCCATTTATATTAGGTATATGTCACCTCCATTCAATGTTTACGAATTTGTTTGCAAGAAATGGACTTCTCAGCCAAAGGTGAGGAGCCCTTCTCATGACAAACCCTCCTTTCATCAAATCCATGAAGGTAAATCATACAATCCAACTGATCAATTTGATCAACTCATCACCTTCATTGATTATCTACTAGAGAGGATCAAGGTGTGTGCTCATTATTGTAGGCTCTAGCAGAAGAAGTGTCTACCTCCTCCCTTTCGTTGGATTTTGACTTGTTGCTGACATTATAGATAAGATTTCAAAAGAAGCGGAAAAGTTTGAGGTATTGCTTAAAACATTTTCTTTGTAAATATCAAATAATTATAAGAATTGAATATTATAACTGAAAATAAATTTGTCTTGTGAGGATCTAGTTAAGGAAGTGGGAAATGTAGGGGTGAAGATGGTTGGAGAAGGATTGTTTGTGGCCGCATATGCACTAGAGAGATCTAAGGCCTCCGATTGTGTCGAGTTGTTGCTAAAACGAAAAGATTTGAAGCAATTTAGGGTTTAGGGATATGGTCCCTGGAGAGAGCGGTTCAGATGATAGTGAGGGGGGCAGTCATGATATCAAATGATAGTGGAGGGGGTAGTCATGATATCAGCTGGGGAACAATCTCTCAAAGGGGGCAGTCATGATAGGGTTTAGGGATCTAGTCCTTGGAGAGAGTTTTTTAGATGCATTACATGTATGAACTTGCTCTAGCATTCAATTTATCTAAAATATGTTGCTATAACAATCAAATTGATTTTTTGCATTATATGTATGAACTTGCTCTAGCATTTGATTTATCTAAAATTCTACTTGTTTAGACTATGGCAGGAAACATACATAGTTTACAATGGTGATCATGCTACTGAAATTCCTCATTTTTCCTCTTCCATTGACAACTACATGTTCAAAGAACCTTATTCATATTTCTTCATAACAACTCTCATGCCTTTCCTTTGAAATTGCAACACTAAAATATTAGAAAACCCAAATATTGAAATACAAATAAATAAAATAAATAAATAACATCAATACTAAAAATATACATATAAATATTAACTTTTTAATATTATTATAATTGTAATTATTATAGTATAATTCTATAAATATTAAATATTAAGAAGTTATGTGTATATATAACTAATATAAATAATAGTATAACTCTATATATACTATTTATACTATTATTAACAACATCCTTTTCTTAAAGGAATATCTTATGAATATGAAAAATAGGTTGAATAGAAAGGCAATTGGAGTAGATTAAATATATTATCTGCACACTCATTAGACAAGGGAAAAAGTCAACATTTGTTAATATATTTTCATCTTAGAATATAGTAGTCTTATATCTTATCAATCATTGTAGTAAGCACTATGATGATTATTATGAATGATGATATGTTTATTAATGTATAATCTCTTATGAATTTGGACATGTTTACTGACATAATTGTTGGTCAAACTAGATTCCTATTACTCATTAGTTTGCTCATTCCCAATAAGCAACCATGGGGAGGAGGGGTTCAATATCAGTAGGGCGAGTATATACTAGATTTCTTTCTAAGTATGCCACTCCATGTTGGTTACCCATGTGTTTGCCACTTGGGGCAAAGTGGGTGAGTGTGCGCCCTTGGGCTTATAAAGGGGAATTACGAGCCTCCTATTGTAGCTTTCCCCGCAATCTCTACATGGGTTTGTTGTTGGGATGGATTGGGCCTCCTATTGTAGCTTTCCCACCTTTGCTACTTGGGGTGAAGGGGGTGAGTGTGTGCCCTGGGCTTAGAAAGGGGAATCTACGAGCCTCATATTGTAGCTTTCTCCCTAATCTCTACATGGGTTGGTTGTTGGGATGGATTGGGCCTCCTATTGTAGCTTTCCACCCAATCTCTACATGGGTTGGTTGTTGGGATGGATTCAAGGAGTCTCAATCATAAAAAGGATGGATAAGGCAACATGGATGGGGGGTGAACCAATATTTTACAACTTAACTTTAACAACCAGCAATCAAAATAGAAGACCCAAACATTCAACAACAAGAACACCATTATCATGTGGAAAACCCTTTTGGGTAAAAACCCAAGGAAAAACTATTGCTTTCAATATCTTCAAAAGGGTACCAACTTAGGAGACTACAATCTCCAAATTACAAAAGTGAGCACCAACTCATTCGAAGCACCAACTTCAAACAACTAAAATGCCAAATCCAGCGTGAGCACCAACTCATTTGAAGCACCAACTTCGAACAATTGAAATGCCAATTCTAGTGTGAGCACCAACTCATTGAGAATTATCTCAACACTACAACTCTACCTTTTTGACTTGAAATAAATCTTTTCATATGAATATTCTCTTCAAGCTAAGCACTATAAGAATCTGAGCACTACCTTTGTAATGTCCCTAAATTGAACTTAAATGGATGTTTAGAAAGCTGATTGTAGGTTTGGCAATGGTTTGAAAGCACGTTGTTACGGCTTTAACAATAAGAGAAACAACCCAGAATGATCACTAACACATGCTCAACATACCAAACATGAATATGGGCATAAATATCTCATCACATATGCTCAAAACTTCATCGAACAAGATTGGAAGAAGATAATAACACATTGGAAACTCCAATCAGCAAGTCATTCACTCAAAAATCACAACAAATGTACTCCCAGCTTGCCAACTTGAAAATGGACTGTAAACATCAACTTCAAACACAATGAGCTTCACCCAAACACATTAAAAACATCATGGAATGAACCTTTTAGGTCTAGGAATGGTCTGACATTACACATTAATGATCAAAATAGCAAAGATAAATACCCAAAAAGCTTTACACAATTCCCTTGGACAATTTTTGATATCACTAGTAAAGTGTTTGTACTCTTTAACCCTCACACCATTTGTTGGAAGTGCAAATACAATTGATAATGGCAGTAATTGACTTCCTAGGTGCAACAATAGCATGATACAAAGTCTTGTGATCTCCTTTTTACCTCTTTCAACTCATGATTCCCACACATTATACAACCCATACCAAATATGAATGGTAACGATAGAATTTGAAGAATGCTCACATCTTCACTGCAATACTAAAACAAATATCACTCTAATCCATCATATCTCCTTGATTCAACCAATCAAGAAATCAGATGCTATGATAGCATAAACCGACTAGAGATTAACTCCCATTCATGACTAGATTTCTGTGGGATGGTGGGTATCCTCATGTAATCCCAACCCTTTGATTTTTTTTTCTCTGTTATATAACATCATTGTCATCAACTATACAATATTTTTAGGATTTCCAAAATATGACCCAATGGAAGGATACTTATTCTCATAGCAGTAATAGTTAAGCGTGTAATGCTTTATTCAGAAACAAATGGATATGGTTTTAGGAGAAATGAAATCTGGGGTTACTTTATGAAATAGACATTCTACGCCAATCTTTCAACAAGGATGCTTGGAAGGCTTCTTTTTAAAAATTCCAATAGATTACATATGTTCCTATGCCCATAGGGTTATTTACTTGACCTCTTTGTTGATAGTATTACACTTATCTTTGATAAGAAATGGCAATTATTACCTTAAGCTCTTCAACACTCCCAAACAAAGTAGTGAGGGGTCTTTCTCCTCACATCTTTATTTTAAAAAAATGTTTTGGCTTCAACCACAATAGTTTGCTATTATTTTTAGTCATGTAGGTGCCCTATAAACCGCTTGGTGGTGTTTCCCTTCAAGTTGATTTACTTGAATGAAGATCAAAAGTCATTTGATTACAATTAGAGAATACATTTTTGAGGTCTTGGTTGTGTAACTGGTGGACCATAGTCACATTTAATACTTGTTACAAAGTTTGGGAGTTAAGACGTTAAGTAGAAGTCTGGTAAATCAAATAACTTGGATTAAGAGAAGATATAATTTGAATTTTGACCTTTGAAAGGTTGTATATGAGGCTGCATGGTACTTTACAATAGAGAATAACATCAATTGTCTAACTCTTTTAATTGTAGTATAAACTATTTTTTGTTACTCAGATTTAGAAAGATCAAGTTTTCATGTTTCTTAGTAGCAATAGAATGGATCAAGAGAAATTATTACCACTGAGCTCCATGTGTTGGAGCTTAGACAATAACTACAAGAATGCTTACCCAACTTAGTTACCAATCTTCCTGATAGAATATTGTTACCTAGAGAAAGCTCTCAAATATCTCCAAGACCTATGCTAGGTTCTATCTCACCATTCAAATTGTTCCCACTCATATACATGATTTTAAGCTTATTTAATTCCCAGAGTTTCTTTGGAGTGCTACCAAACAAAAGGTTGTTTGTAAGATTCATAATCATGAAACTCTTAAGATTCTCAATCTTTACACAGTGCATCCATACAACACACTTTAGTCCACTCACAGGGAGATACATTACTTTTGTTCCAGCCTACAAGTCCATAAGCTATGTGAAGAGAACTTCCTATGTTGATGGAATTTCTTCTTGGGCCTTGGAGAACTCTATTATGCATGGGAACCTATAAATAAGAGCTTGTATTGGTTTACAAAATGGGCATCGGAGGACAATTGTATTTTTTTATCTACTTGGATTGGAGGAGGGAATAAAATGTATCTTTTCTCTTCTCCTTTCAAAATTAAGGAGAAGTATTATTCTGTCTTTCCAAGACGTGAGAGGCAAAAGGAAAGGAGCATGGAAGCATAGGTAAATAATAAAGATAGGTTGCTAATGGAGAAAGGGATGGTTTGCATCCATTACATAGGTCTCGTTGAATGGGACAAGAGGTAGATTTCATCTTATCATTTGTACACTCATTGAACATGACAATTTACTACATAGAGGTGACATGTTGAAAATAAAAGATTGTTGAGGATACATATCTTTGGTTTTTGGGCTTGTTGAATTCAGGGGCTTTTGTTTTAGTAAATCATGACCTTGTCTACAAGGTATAACCTAATCCACTATACCTTGTTTTGAGTGATTCGCTTGTAGGATTAGTAGTTTGCTGACTTAAAGCTCTCTCCTCACAAGTTGGTTAACTTAATGCTCAATGAAAAAACATATTAATTTAAGTTGTGAATATATTGGTCTACATATTGTGTTCATTATGTATTGTTTTTTGATAGAGTTAGAGCAAATGGAAGGTAATTCATCATTACACAAAAAAGAGTCTAAGGGTTTTTTGCATTGCTAAATCTAGAGGAAGCTACTACTCTATCAGGTAAATAGGAAATCCCCCATAGATGCATAGAACATCTCATGTAAATTTGAGATTTGCAAAATGAAGTGTTTGTTTAACCATTGTTATGTCTACAAAAATGGATGAGATAGTTTTGGTCTTTGAACATAGAGCATGCACACAAGGCATTATTGGGAGTTTCTAGGAATATATAAGATATATTCGAGAACTAACAACGATACAAAAGATTATTTGAAAGCGTCGGACTAGGAATAAGTTCAATGCCTATACTTGTAACTAGTGAAGTATAAATAATATGGAGGCTAGTAAGAAACATAGAAAGGTTATTATCACATAAATGTGAGTTGACTAGAAATTGAAAAACTCAAGTGAATTCTTCTCATGTTGTTTGTTGAATAACATATTTTTCTTGGAGAACACACTTGATCTTGCAAAATTTAAGGGGAAGATGATGGTTTATGCAATATCTAGCCTCATGGATAATAAAACTCTAAAGAGGATAGTTGTACAAGAAGTTGGAGGAGTGGGTATCATAGTGGTTGATCCCATTACAAAGGATGTCGTATTTCAATTTGTAATAGCTCGCGAAGAGGTAGGACTAGAGGAAGGGAAATGCCTTATGGGATACTTGCTTTCATAAATGTAGGTAATTCACAATTAATTGTCTTTTTTGTCCTTGTTTTTTAATGAAAAATACCTTAACGAGCTGATTTGGGCTTAACCACCACACTTTAAGCATTGACAACTTAGGTGTCGTTGGTGGGCTTGCTTAGTCTGTTTTGTTCCCCTACATAAGAAAACGAAAAAATTGTTGTGGGGTTGGTGGATAGGGTTTTGCCTTGGTCAAACCCCTTGTTGGTAATTAAACACTTGAAATAGAATGAAATAGAAAGGAGAATGATGAATGGACAAGAAATGATGCAAATCATCAAAACCCTAACAATTGGGTGCTACAAACATGTAATTAATGGTTCCAATGGATGTGGACTTGAACTCTAGCTTGATGTTGATTAATCTTGAATGAAGCACTTGCTTGAATCACACAATCCTACATCACAATTTTTAGCTTTAAAACAACATGATGTAACTAGTTTTTGACATGATAATTGATACTTGAAATTGCTCTTGAAAGTTTGATAATCTGCCCTTGAAATGCCTTCAAAGCTCTTATGAATGATAAAATACTCTTTTGAACAAATTGCTTGAATACTTGAATGCTAGGTGTGAAAATGAGAGAAAAAAGCTTATATTTATACTCAATTATGCAATAATTCTCAAAAATACAACACTACAAGCTAACCTCATATTTTAGAGAGAAAAAACTTGCTAAAATTTTAAATTAAATTTGAATTTTGAGTAAAGGGGGATTCATTTGCCACCTTGGGAAAATGGGTTCCACCTAAGGGGACTCATTCGCCCAGAATGGTGAATTAGTTCCACCTTAGGCATTTAAAGTGGGTTTCAAGATTTTGAAGTTTTAAATGATGTTTGTCAGGATTATTCTTGAAAATACACATGAATAAGTCATGTGGATGCAAAAATGTAACCAATTAAAACATAAGAAGCCTGATTATTAATTTTAAGCTTGAAGAAATGTGAAAGTGTGTTACAAAAGTTAACAACTAGGTTTGGTAAATTGTGTTACGACAGTTTACAACACCTAGGTAAGGTACCATTAAAATCCTTTTAGTTCATATGGGCCTAAGACCTAATATGAATGTGTTACCAAGCTACAACATCAAATCAAGGCAACATTAAGCCAAAATCACAAGGAGGACCCAAACGAGTCAAAAAAGTAGAAGGGTTACTTTTTTGGTGACCACATGAAGAAAGGAATTGTCATGATCATTTTGATCGTTTTGCAAGCCTTCTCCATGATTATCGGCCATGAGTGGACAAAATGAACATGTGAAGTTCATATAGGTTACATCAAAGCAAATTTTTTTAGAAACGAGAACAAATGGCAATGACAATGAAGACTTAAAGTTGAGATTAGGAAAACGTTAGGGAAATTGAAAAAAAAAAAGTTACAAGGGCCCACAAGGACCGACCACCTAAGCAAACAAGTCATTAGAGTTTGTCGATTAAGCCTGCATGACAATAACACCTTAGTTAATTATAACCAACTTTTAATGTATATATACTTTTGTGACAATGTGACGAAAACAATGGTCTCCCAAATATAATTTTGATTATATTTCATAGTCGAAAAACAATGTTCCACAATATTTTTGCTTAGTTAAAAATGTAAAATTGGGGTATTTCTAAACATAATAAGTTACACTCAAATCTAAAAACGTCAAATCAATGAAGAACAAATACAATTGATTGTTGGCAATAAAATTTGTCATTTTGCCCTTCATCTTTAAAATATTTTATTTATTAACACAGATTTATAGGTCTATGAATGTGAGCTCTTTTATGAGAAGGACGCTGACTTGTCAAAACATGAAACAACTTCATGTTTTGTGAAGATCTGCATCAATTCCACAAGAGGGTTCACATGTGGAGAACCTGTAAAATTTGTGTTATGAATAAGAGATTTGTAAGATGATAGATAAAGTAAGACAAATTTTAGTGTCGATTATTTGTATTTCGTTTTTCTTTGCGTGAGCATTTTTAGACTTGAAACTATCTTATTCTACTTAAAGATATCTCAAATTTATATTTTTAATCAAACATAAATATTTTAGAACATTGTTTTCTACAGTGAAATGTAACAAAAAATATATTTTGGAAGTCGTTGTCTGTCACATTGTCAGAAGATTATATACATTGAATGTTGGTTATAATTGACATGAGGTTTGTAAATGAAATTTTTTGTGAACAAATTAAGAGTGGAAAAATGTGTCATGATAATACTACGCATCGTGCTTTGGACAACGAAAAGAATGGTTACAATCATTTTGCAAGGTTTCTTCACGATTATCCATCGTCAATGGACAAAATAAACTTTGTGAGGTTTTAAAACATAAAATATAACCCTAAGTCTTATAACGGATCAAACTATTGTGGAAACGAAAGCAACAAATTGCTACACCAGAGACTTAAAAAGCAAGGGTTAAGAAAATTCTAGGGAAATCAAAAAAGAAAGTTAAAAGGGATCAACCACCTAAGTAGACAACTCGTTAGAGTGTGTCGGTTAAGTTGACACGACAATGACTTCAACCAATTATAACCAATATTTAATGTATATACTCTTGTGACAATTTAATGAAGACAATGGTATTTTTTGAATATAATTTTTGTTACATTTCACAGTCAAAAGACAACTTTTTGAAATATTTTTGCATAGTTAAGTATGTAAAATTGAGGCATCTATAAGTAGAATAGGCTAAATTCAATTCAAAAAACGTCCAATTAATGATATAGTTATTTTATCTATCGTTGGCAAAAAAAATTGTGTTTTTGATTTCATTATCTTTAAAATATTTTATTCGTTAAAATAGATTTATAGGTCTTCACATGTGAGCCCTTTTATGAGAGGGATGGAAACTTGTCAAAACATTAGATAGTCTCATGTTTTACAAAGATTTGCATCCATTCCATAATAGGGCTAATGAATGAACGTTTTAAAGACAAAAAGGGGAAAAAGATAGATTTTAGTGTCGACGGAGATTAACCCATTCTATTTAAAGATACTTCAAATTTACATTTTTAACCAAACAAAACTATTAAGGAATATTGTTTTTAGGCTATGAAATGTAACCAAAATTATATTTGGAAGATCATTATTTTTGCCATATTGTTATGAGTATAACACTTGTTCCCTAAACTATTAGAAATAAAGTACAATGCATAAACTAAGGTTTATAGACTTTTGAGAGTCTAACACTCATTCCCAAAACTATTAAAGATAAATTTACATATATAGACATAACTAACATAATTTTTTAGTTCAACTTATTCTATAAAGCTGTAACATAAAATATAATTAATGACTCGAACTTTGGTTTTATATTTATAAGGAGACTTAGTTTATCTCTTTCTCACCTGAGATATACACTAGCTAAAATTTTGGTATTTTCTAATTGTTCTGACATCGTTCTGGATGAAGAGGAACATTGCTAGAGAAACCTCAGTCGCGATAATACTAGCGGATGATTGGAAACGGCATATTAGAGCAATAGTATGTCTTTCTCCAAAAAAACATGGTTGCGATGAGACACCCCTATGGTAATGCATGTCTGAAGATACTCACAAACTGAGAACTCCATTTCTGAATTTGATTTAGCTTGTAAAACCTAATTTTATATCTTATGGAGGTGTACAACTATTTGATAGGTACCAGTGCATTAATAGACATTGTTTACAATGCAATTTTTTGTAAACAAATGAGCGAAGATATTATGTTTAATGTTAAATGTTTGAAGATAGAAAAAAAAGTGAATATGGTTATAAGTTTACCAAGGAAGGAAATAAAAGACATTTATGCGTGGTGCTTCAAAGAATATATAATCTCATTAAGACCAACTTCTTTTGAGTTTCATGGAGGAAAATATGGTAGAAAATGTTTGCAAACATAAAAAGGTACGAAAATGGTTAAAAATTTATCAAAAGAGAAAAAAAAATGTTGATGTGTGGTGCTTCAAAAAATATAATCTCATTAGTAGGATTGACCTCCTTCGGGTTTCAGAGAGGAAAGTATGGTAAAAAATATTTACAGACAGAATAGTGGAAATTTCTCAAATAGACAAAATATTACTATTAGTTGAATGTCCATTGAATCAATGTTATCAACCGTTAATTTGTACTTCTTTTGAATTTAAGAGAAGGAAGAATCTATGAAAATTTTCAATCTGGAAAACTATTTAGTCATAAGATCTAGGTTGTGACAAACAAATATATGCACACAACTTAAGACTTATGATTAAATAGTTTTTCACATTGAACATTTTCATAAATCTTTCATTTTTGAAAACATGAAGGAGATTTAAATTGATGGTTGGTAACATTGATTCAATGGACATTGGCATAATAATAATATTTTGTTTATTTGGAACGATTACTTTTTTCTGCCTACAAACATCTTCTACCATATTTTACTCTTTCAAATTTAAAGGAGGTCGGTCATAATGAAATTATATGCTATTTGAAATACCACACAATTTTATTTTTTACTCTTTTGATGAACTTCTAACTGTTGTCACTATTTTTTATTTGCAAACATTTTTTACCATATTTTTTCACTGAAATCTGAAAGAGGTTAATCGTAATGAAATTATATTTTTTTAAACATCACACATGAATGCTTCTCTTTCCTCCCCTACTAAAATTTTAACAGTTGTTCTCTCTTTTTTGTTTGCAAAAAATTAATATCAAGTATAACTGCTCCGCTCATTTGTTTGGAAAGATAAATAATTGCATTGTAAACAATATTTATTAATACAGTAGTACCTATCAAGAAACTGAACACCTCTATAAAAGTTGAGGTTGGGTTTTGCAAACCCTATCAAGTCCAACAGTGAAGTTCTTAGTTCGTGGGTGTATTTAGACGTACATTACCATAGATGTTTGTTTCATCACAACTATGATGTTTGAATAGTGACATACTATAACTCTTATATGTCGTTATCAATTATCCGCTTGTATTATTGTGATTGTGGTTTGTCTGACAATATTCTTCTTGATCTAGAGTGATGCTAGAACAATTTTAATGCATATATATCTCACATGGATGATAAACTGAGTGTACTTATAGATAGGAGGCCAAAGTTTGACTCATTAATTATGTTTTATGTATTAGTTTTATAGAATAAGATAAATTAGAAAATTGTTTTAGTCATTTTTATATATGTAGGTTTATGTTTAATAGTTCTAGGCATGAGTGTTAGACTCCCACAGGGTTGTCAGTCTTAGTATAAGCATTGTACTCTAACTATAAAAACAAGAAATTATGTTTTACATACCAGATTTAAAAAATAAGATAAATTAGAAAATTGTGTTACTCAATTCTCTATATGTAGGTTTATGTTTAATAGTTTTGGGAAGTGTTAGACTCCCACAAGGCTAGCGGTCCTAGTGTATGCATTGTACTTTAACTATAAAAACAAGAAATTATTGCTTTTGAATGTGAACTTATAATCTAGTCACCAAACATAAAACGACGAGATGGATTCTCTATTTAGAAATTGTTGTGTTTGTGGACAATAATGCACAATACAAATGAATTGTCTAACAAAATGTTCTAATTGCAAGATACGCATAACGATCAACGAGATACTTTCTGATCATAGGGGTTTAAGTATGGTAGTTGTTAATCATGCGTGCTTTATCGTAGGGGTTTACGTATGATAGCTATTAACCATACGTGCTTTACCATAGGGGTTTGCCTCATCATAACCATGCTTTTTGAAAAATGAGATACTATTGCTCTTATTTTCCACTATAGATGGACGACTTGTATTATTGTGAAATTGGTGTATTTAGCAATGTTCCTCTTCATCCTAAGTGATGCGAGAACAATTAGAAAGCACCAAAATTTTAGTTTGTGTATCTCTCACATGAGAGATAAATTGAGTCTCTTTATAGGCAGGAGGTCAGAGTCAGAGTCATTAATTATGTTTATGTAACAATTTTAAAGAATAAGTGGAACTGAAAGACTGTGTTAGTCATGTCTTTATATGTAGGTTTATTTTTAATAGTTCTGGGAATGAGTGTTAGACTCTCAGGTTTGCCAATCTTAGTTTATGCGTTGTACTTGTTGAGAAAATTAATTGAGAACCTTTTAATTTGAAGAAATATATTTTCAGTTATATTTACTTTTAACAAAAACCCATAAAATTTCTAGTTTAAGACAAAATTGTTAAATTTAGTAAATTTTAGTAAGCCCTGCTCCATGGAACCATAACTTGAGAAGAACTTTCATTTCCTTTGCAAAAAATTGTCCTTAAATACGCACAATTCCTCTTTCATTGTACTTCTCCATTTATATTAGGTATTTGTCTCCTCCGTTCAGTGTTTATAGATTTGTTTGCAAGAAGTGGTTAACTATTGGCTCTGTTGCACTTCTCATCCAAGGGTGAGGAGCCATTCTCATGACAAACCCTCCTTTCATTGAATCCATGAAGGTAATCATACAACAGTTCATCCAACTGATCAAATCGATCAACTCATCACCTTCATTGATTATCTATTAGAGAGGATCAAGGTAAGCTACATAGCTTTATCATTCTTTATTGTTCATTGGTGAGGTGTGTGCTCATTATTGTAGGTTCCACCAAAATAAGCATCCACCTCCTTTTCATTGGATTCTGGTTGACTATTGACATTATAGATAAAATTTCAAAAGAAGCAGAGACATTTGAGGTAACACTTAAAATGTTTTCTTCGAAAATATGAAATAATTATAAGAATTGAATGCTATAATTGAAAATAAATTTCTTGTCAAAATCTAGCTAAAGAAATGTAAAATGTAGCGGTGAAGATGGTTGGAGAAGCCCATTAGCACTTCTTAGGATTTTCTATCATTTATTGATGGTTAGAATGTGAATAGAAAACTTTGTCCTTTCTGGTGACACAAGTGAGGGATGAGACATTTTTGTGCGATGGTATTTACTTGAGATAGATCCTTCAGAAAGTAAATAATAAAAATATTGTACTAATTTTCTTATTATAATTTTCCATTATATTTACTTTTAATAAAAACCCATTATACCTTTAGCTTAAGAAAAAACTAAAAGTCTTTAAGCAATTTAGGGATCTGGTAGATGGAGAGAGCGGTTGAGATGATAGTGGATAGGGCAGTCATGACACCAGTTGGGGAACAATATCCAGGTTAGTTACACTTAACTAGTCTTAATTATGCCGAAGGCGTGTTCTTATTTGAGTTCTATGAATGAAAATGCTTGAGAAGCCCTATAAGGTGGTTTAATGAATATCATAGTTCATATTTTTTTGCCAAAAGTTTGGTTGTTTTTGTTTCCTTTTACTGCTTTCCCCACCGCTATTGGTTTTTGCTCCCCCAAACTCTTCCTTGCTAGTATTGACCTCTGACTCCAATTTGGTGAGTTGCAGCCTGAAAATAAGGTTTCAGCGAGGGTTATAGAGTATGTTTTTTAAAATGAAAATTACAGCCAAGATCCTAATAATGAGCACATTTAGGTTTTAACGTTTGGCATCCTTTACCCTACATAGTGAAGTATATATTAGCATCCAGAGGAGAGATATTATGGGAAGAATAAGTATGATTGTTTGGAATGGCCCAGGTTGTAGTCTCTTTCACTAAAACACTCTCATAGGGAGGGGGTAGGAATTATTTCTTAACATGTCTACATATGCAAGGTACTAGTATTGTTCGAATAAAAATGAAAAGCACGTGTAACCATTTCATAGTATGTTTCAACAATATGAACAATGTATATGCAAAGATGCAAAACATGCTTATCCAATGTATACAACACATTAAGAATGTAAACGATGTATATGCAAGAATGAAAAGTACTTCTATCAAACTAATGCAAAGCTTTATGAATAGAAATATTGTATATGCAAAAGTGAAGTATTTTTATCAATGTTATTCAAATTTGCAGAAATGGAAGCATTTTCAGAGATATAAGGATGTTTGCAAATGAAGTGATTTTAAGAATGAGTGATCTAAAATGATGGTTTTGAGCTAAATGCATAAAATAAATGTTCCAGAAACTTTCCAGACTTGTACTATATGATACTAGGAGGTTTAGGAAGCACATAAATGAAGTTTTTGATGCTGTAATAGTCAGTCAAAAATCTGGACATGGATTGATTCGCCTAGCATGGCCAATGAGTCCCAATATTGGTGTTTTGCAATTTTTTTAGAAATTCTAAGGTGTTTTTGATGTGTTTAATGTTGTAAGATGCATGCCTAATATAAGATGGATATATAGAATTTCAGAGATTTATAAAGAAATTGTATACCAAATTGCAAGCTAAATGCTCCTTTTTCTAATACAAAAATTTGAAACCCTAGATGCAAATTCATTGCAAGCTAGGATTATGATGAAAATGGACTCCATATAAAAAAATAAGATGTTTTAAAACTAGGTTCACCAAAATGAACCATAGATTTTTGGGACTGGGAATGCTAGGTCTCTTTTGTTCAATTAGGGTCTTTCACCTAATGAAGAGAGACAAATCCCACACCCAAAATCTAGGTGGTTCCCTCAAATTAAGATGTATATGATGTTGTTTAGGCTAAATGAGATGATCTAAATGCAACTAAGCTATGAAATTGATCAAATATGAATGTAAAACCTAAGAAAAAAGTGATGTTTGAAAACACATTATGTAATGCAAAAACACCTAGAAATGAATGCAAATTGTTATTGAACTTGATGAAACCAAAAGTGTGCACCCGTAATGTGGATGGGGATTGGAAATTGTTTTTGGAATGTTGTTGATGCTGATTTTCAGGCCTGATGGGACTCATTCGCTATTCTGGGAAAATTAGTCCTAGTTTTGCAAAACTGAGCCAAAACCCAGATTTCGGTGTCTACATTTGCCCCTTTGTGATACAATGTCATTTTGGTGTTTTGTCAAATAAAATTGATAAAAATATGCCTCAGTCATGCCCCGGTGTAAAACAGGTGAAGGTATGCCCCCTCGAGAGGACAAGCAGGTTCAAAGAACATGAGTGTGCTCTCGAAATCAATGAGAGAAGTAGAAGATGAAAGAAAAAAGGATAGAGGAAAATAGATAAGGGTGGTGAAGATGTAGAAAAGAAGAAATGTTAGTGCAAAAAGAAAGATGAATAATAAAAGACATGGATGTTAGTATTAGCAATCTTCAATGTTTCGCTATATCACCAAAGGCGTTGCACTTTATCATTATTGGGCGAGACTAATACAAATGGAGAATAACACCATGATATGACATAGATCAAGGTGTGCAAGGTCATCCACTTGCTAATAACAAACAGTCGCAGACAAGGATTGTCGTTAACTCATACTAAGGGAAAAATTTTCCCTAGTCTTTTTGTCAAGACAAACCACAAACAACAAAATAAATAAATAAATAAATAAAAGATAGGTCATGAGATGTCATCGCTCCTCTAAATCCTTCATGGGACATACTTGAGGAAACTAGTAACATGACTCAAAAATTAGATTTAAAAAGACAGTTGATAGACAACAGTCAAATAAAACAAAATTCGGATACATCGTTGCTTCTCTAAATCCTTAATGGGACATCCTTGAGAAAGCTAGTAACATAATTCCCATCATAAAGCCAAGTGAAAAGATAAATAAGTCAAAAAGTCAAAAATCCAGTAAAAGATTTTCCAAAACTTGATCTGTTTGTTTGATTTGTTTTGATTGATAGAAGGATTGATTGATAGAGCCTGATTTTAGGAGATACACATACCAGATAAGACTGTGAGTCTGGTTTCAATGTTATGACTATCTGTATAAGGCATGACAAAGCCTGGTTTCAGAAAGACATGTATCGTATAAGACATTGAGTTAGATGTCGTTGATGTGATAACTTGTGTAAGGCTATGTTTGATTGTTTGACAATGTCGATTATGCAGGAAGGACTCATCCTGTATAAGACATAGATTGTTTTGTTGATATCAATATTCAGGAAGGACTCATCCTGAATGTGACAAGGGTTAATTTTTTTGAGAATGTCCATCTGTAGGAAGGACACATCCTGTAGTAGACATTAGTTTGTTTTTTTTTTAATTGTTTCGTTGGAAATTTGTTTGATTTGACTTAGAGGCATTCTTGACTTGTTCACTAGATTAATGCATGACATGATACGATGTGTTGACAATTGATTGTGTGTGACAACAACCCCTAAAGGACTGACCTAGTGTAGCCTCGAGGGCTCATTGATTGATGGTCTTGCCTATATTATACACGCAGAGACCACGTAGTTTGAATTTGACTTGACCGACAAGACTAACTACAAATAGAAGATGTGTGTGAAAGTGAATGTGACGAACCCTAAAGGACTGACCTAGTGTGGCCTCGGGGGCTCATCGATTGATGGCCTTGCCTACGTTATACACACAGAGACCTCGTAGTTCGACACGACCATTGACCTTGTCATATAGACATATGAATTGAAGCATGATTTTATACAAAAACTAAAGAATCGATCCTAATGCACCGGGGGAATATGGGATAGCCTTGCCTACGATCTGATCCACGAGGAGAAAGCGTAGTTCAAAAATGATGAAAGATTGACAAGTCACGTGACTTTGACTCTATTTTTTAGATTTTTGACATGTTTTGATTTTTTTGTCTTTTTGAATTTTTCTGATGTTTTTGTGTTTTCTCAAGTCATTTTGTGATGTTTTTGGATTTTTCTATGGTTTTATGTCGTCAACATAGCCAATGGAAGAATCAATATGACATATGTCAAGTGTTTTCTCCCAGTCGAGTATAAGACCAATTGATCATGAATAGGGTAAAATGGGGGATATTAAATGCACTTGATGTCAATCATTCCAGGTTATAGGAAAGACTGCCACTTATTATGAATGGTATATACAAGTGATGGATACAAAAGATAAGGGATATGTATAGGGATAGGTAGTATGTATGAGGGATAAGGACTATATGTCTGAGGGATAAAGCGATATGTATAGAAGTGGACTATGTCTGAGGGATATGATGCTTATAAGCAAGTGAGCAAGCATGTGCAAGAATCCAAGGAAAATCATGATCTTGTCCCTACTCAAGTTGAAAATCAATTGACAGGTGATGAGGATGGTGACGATGTTGTTTGACATGGGAAGGACACATCCCAAACCAACATGAGGATGATGATAATGTGACTAAAGGATCAAGGTTTGCAACAAGGCTAGAAACAAAGCCAAGGAATGTTTTGAATGGTGCGCTAGGATACATAGCAAGATTGTATGGATTGGGCTTGTTGCATTTGGAATGACTTTTCAGGATTTGATGGGATGATGGAAGATCCTTAGACCAATGACAAGGTAAAAACCAAGGCATGTGATAGGTATTTCGTATAAGGATAACTCGTTTGGAAAAATCCTATGAAGGCTATGACATGATATTTCATGGATAGTGTATGACCAAAGGATAGACATGTCAAGAGTTTTTTCCAAAGCATGATTATGTTTGCACCCGATTACTTATCAAGATCAAAGTAGGTGGGAAAATGGACATGAGTGGTAGGGTTAATATGGATAGATAGAAATGTCATATGAAGGGTATGGGAGATGAGACAACTTGCCCCCAAGTATAATAGTCCACATAGATAATTTCTTACACATGATGCCTGTTTGCCAAGTTTTTCATCATGGTACTTATCCAAAGCGCCATAAGAAAGGTTTTCACTATTGGACAAAATTTCTCTTGACTTTTTTTTTTTTTGTTCTTTTAGTGTCACCAAGATGCCTGTTTGCCAGGTTTTCATCAAAGTGACTTTTTTTTTCTTTTCTTTTTTTGCTTTTTATTTGGATAGCCTCGATGCTTTAGATGATCACTGATTGTTATGAATCCATTGATAGTGCTGATGTAGAGACCGGTGCCATGATATTCCAATAATGACCTTGATGAAGTAGTTGCCTTGTCAGGATCATAGGACTTGCATATAATTGATTGATGTCATTGTGATCCTTGTTGACACTAGAGTTAGCCTTATCAAAATACACACATCTTGATAGAGTGCCATGGGAGTCCTTACAAAAAAGAGTTACTGCCAAGATGCGTCAAATTTGTGACATAGGATTTTTAGACTTTAGGTGAGATGTAGGATTATTGTGGATGATGATAGATGTGTTTGGCAATTTAGATGTAGGAATTTTCATTTGCCAAACTTGGGGTGATGGATGATGGAGACTAGGTTTTAGATTGGGATAATGTTTGGAACCATGACTTTTATATGCCTTGTATGATGACCATTTTGAAGGAGGTGGACATTTATTATATGTGAGAGTCCTCTTTTCTTGTGGCTCCACATTTTGATTGAATTTTACTTTTGAACTATTTTCTTTGCTTGATCCATGTTTCTTTGGGATCCATTTTAACTTTATTTGTCCACTTGGATTTTTGATTGATTCAATGGCCTTTGATATTTGATTTTGAACTTTGAATTTGTAAGAATTTTTTTTTGGTTGGTTCCAAATGGAAGGCTTATTCATGTTGGAATGAAAATTTATGGAATGGATGGAAGGAGTGTTGGTAACAACCTTATGGTAAGAACTACTTATGGCCTCCATTTTGATGTTTGTATAAGATAAAGTTGCCCCCAATATTGAGAAGATACCATTAACATCATTAGATTTTGCCGACCGAAGGATAACCAAGACCTTGATGCTCAGGATTTTCCCCGAAATTGTAATCGTTCTCGAATTCCTTGCTCGCTATGCCTGGGGTCCTTTTCCCCTTGATAATGCGATGCTTTGACAAATTCCTCGCTTGGCGGGGTATTTCTTTGGTTTTAAGCGATGCTAACCCATCATTGTGCATGTGGAAACTGTTACTTGGAATCTTCTCCTCTTCAAGAAAGCCTGATTTGATAGAAGTGGATGATCCTAGTTGATAATATGTTGTATCTTCATTGACATGTTGGATATCGTTGTTGTTATTTTGTGACATATCAAACTCAGATGATTCTACTGGTGCTTCCAAGTCGATGTTGAAACTGTCTTTATGGTCATTGTCATAGAGTCCAAT
This sequence comes from Sequoia sempervirens, assembly GCA_007258455.2. Taxonomy (NCBI): domain Eukaryota; kingdom Viridiplantae; phylum Streptophyta; class Pinopsida; order Cupressales; family Cupressaceae; genus Sequoia; species Sequoia sempervirens. The sequence goes on from VDFB02257522.1 coordinate 154,477, forward strand.
GAACTCAACTATAACTTGATCATTTGCAAATATGTCTAGAGTAGGAAACTCTTGTTCTAAAGGAATATCATCTATGTGTCCAAAGGAGCAAAGTGTCTCATTTTGGGAAATGGATGCGTTTGGTACTTGGATAGGGTCGTCTTCAAATTTTTGATCATGAATGGCATAAAGGTCAAGGAGTGGATCATTTTGGACTTCTTGCTCAATAGTAGTGTCTTGATCAAAGATGGGTTTGTCTTGAATGATATGGTTGGGAATGGAATCTTGATCAAGGATAGGTGTATTTTGGATGCCATGATTATCTAGGACTTCTTGGATGGACTTAAAGATAGGGTCGTGGGATAGACTACTTTGATCTTGACATGAAGGTGAAGCCATGAAGTCATGCTTTGGACTTTCCATTTGACATGTATCCTTAAGTTTAGTAGATGGGGTGTGACTTTGGAGACCATGAATAGATGCATTTTCATGACGTGAGATGGAGTGGCTTGGAAGGGATTAGTGGAAGGTTGGTTTCCCTTGTCAAGGTTAGGAAAAGGGTGATAAGTGGATGTTTGTTGTGGATTCATAGCATGGATTATGCTAAGGGACTCTTGATAATGAGGGTAGATGGATGGAGGACTAGGACTTAAGGATTGTTGGTAGGAAGGGTATGTAGGTAGTCGACCATGGGTTGACGTTGGTTGGCATTTGGATTGGATAAATTGTCTTTTGAAGTCTATGGCTTGTTGGAATTGACCATTACGGAGTAACTGGTATTCAACTTGACTAGCAAGCATATCAAGGTAAATTACAGACATGGTGGTGAGGTTATGACAAAATATGGAGTATGACTAAGGTATGTGATATGAGGCCTAAGGTATGACAATGCAAAAAGGGTGACTTAAGTCTAAGGTATGCAACCTAAGCTATGTTTTTGGGATTTTCTAGGTGCAAATAAGGAATGAATGCAGCTATTTTTTTGGAATTTTCTGTGCAAATAAGGTATGTCTAAGATGGCGCTTGTCTAGGATGAAAAGATGCAAAGTTTGAGGAAGCTTCTAAGGTAATCAATTTTGTGAACCTGAGACGAGGTTACCAACTACCTAAAATCTAACCAAGGTGTCAATTTTGATATGTCAAGGAACCTATGTAGGACTAAGAAAAAAGATAAAATGAGTTCCCTAACTAGACTAATGAGCTAGGAGGACTCGTTGTAGGACAAAGATATGATGACAGGACTAGGTTCAATGACAGATTTCGTTGACGCTATGGTTTTTCCAAAGTGTAGATAGTAGACCTATTCTAAAGTTTGTAAAAGTGACCTTCCTAAAAGTTTGATCTAAAGGTAATACGCACTCTAGGATGAAAGTAAAACTCAGAATCAAAATGACTATAGTAATGACCAAATGATACCTAAAGGATGCAAAATTGAGCAAATCATTTCAGGTTTCAGTTCAAGGGTTGCTTGTGGAAAGACAACTGAAACTAGTATAACCGTGTTGACTGGACAGTGACTGTGAATTCTGGTTTTTTAATAATTAGGCAAATGAGTCGTAGGATCTATCAAATGCGGTTATGTTTCACAGTTGTGGTTTTCTGATGATCAATTTTGTGTTTTTGGTAAATGTTCAGTATGTGTGTCAGGCAGATGCGGTTAAGTTTCTCACAGATGCAACTTGAAATGACAATTGCGACTCAGAATATAACATATGCAATTTTTCGCAAAGCAAATGCGAGCTGATTTGGCAGATGCGACTCTATGCTAAACAAATGCGACTCTAAAAATCAATTGCGACTTTCTGATGAACAATTGCGACTTTCTGTGTATTTTTAGTGATTTGAGATATAAAATCAATGTTGTTTTTCTGTGATCAAGTTTCGGTAAACAAAGAAAATCATAAGACAAATTGTTTTCAATTTGATTTTGGACTCAAAGAACGTGTAATATGACAACAAACAAGTACAATCCTAATAGGCCAAAAGGCCAAGGGTTTGTATACAGGTATAGCCCACCAATATACCCCAGATTGGTATTAAACACCTTTCCTTCTCGAGAGCGGATAGCTTAGAAATTTTGTGGCATTGGCTCCCCTCCACGGCTCATTAACATCATTCGAGCACACCAATTTCGGATTATTGGGCAATGACCTCCCAAGAACTGCTATCTCTACTCAAGGGGATCAGTAGTGAGTGTCTTCGGGCATGATACTATACCCTGCACTATACCAAGCAACGACCGAAAAATGGTTGGTCTCTAAAACAAAAGCTGTTTAGTATGAGCATTTTGTTCGTAGGGCATGATCCATGTAGCGAGAGTCCCCTTTCGGATCCATCTCGTCGGAACCATACACGTGATTCTTGGGCTTTCCCCAAGAATCCATTTCTATATACCGACTGGAAGTCCCTCAGGTTCAAAATGCTACCGATCTGAGTCGTCTTGGGGTGAATACTTTTTCCCATCAGAACAGACCCAAGTTCTAGAGTTGGTAACCGTTTCTCTTACACCTAGGATCGCACAGATGCACAAGGGAAGAGGATACTTCGATATACCAAATTGTGAGGGTAATTACACAGTCGTGCTTTCGCACCAAACACAGTAAACACTTGTTAATTTTAATCCAAATGAAAGATTTGCTACACTACAAAACAATCTGTTTTAAAAATTTAACTAGGTTCTTCGACATGCGTTCTACAGAAAGATTCATTAGTAGTTTTCAATATTGTCTTTGCCAATCGTCCTGCAAAAACTTGTTAACTCCTCAAGACGCACGTTAAAAACAAAATATTAGTGCAAAAAACTTAAATGAAAACAACAAACTAAAATAGTGATAATTTTCTCAAAACTAAACAAAATTTTAAACCGTAGATATCTATGGAAAGCTAAGACATAGACCTTTAAAACCCATAAAATGTTTTGCAAAATCCTACAAGACAAAAATTTTATAAACAAAAGAAAATTAGCGTTTTAACAGCTAAAGCTTAAAAAATTGTGATCACTAAAACGACCATAACTTTCTCAAATCTTAACAAAATTTTAAACTGTTTGAAGTTCCAAAAAACTAAGAACAAGACCTATAAAACCCAGATAATGGTTTTAAAATATTTTATTCTCCCATTTTTCTGTGCTCAAAAGAAGATGACGGGATTTCATATGAATTCTTGGTTGTAACCTGCAAAACAACGAAAATAAACAAGAAAACACAAATTTCTCTACAAAAATGTCGGGTTCACCAATGCAACGTCTAGAAAATGTAGAAAGAAATAGATTAGAGCAAACATGCAATACAAATCTAAATGCAATCTAAGTTATATCAACAAAGTACAAAGGAATTCAAAACGTAAATAAAGAAACAACTCACCCAATCTACATTCTTCCATGATTTATCTCCGTTGTCCTTCTTCGTTTTGCTTGTAGTAGTATAATTGCCCTCAGATTTTCAAAAGTTTGTGCAAGTATAGCCTATGATAATGATTTTGCAAAACATTGAAGATTCAAGATAGGTGCTCCAAAAAGTCATAAGATTTCGAGAGAGATTGGAATGAAGAAGACCAGATCAATTTATAGAAAATTGATTATTCGAACGACAGGCCAAGATTGAAAGATCAATAGACGGTTGAGATTGACCGATTAGTCATGCATTTTGATAACAATTAGTAATGACATGAGTGATACAAATTAGAAATATAATTAAATATTAAATAAATGATTTAATCTTCAAATTTGGTATTCGAAAACAAAAGAATAGTCTTTGCATGACAAAGATAAAGATGGATTAAAGCAACTCTCTGTTTGAATGCACGCACAAGATTTAATTAATTAAATAAGAATATTTAATTAATATGCATGTACACGCAATTGAGTTAGAACTAGATGACTGAATGATATGACAAATAGATTACTCGTGAAATCCATTCAGACATTAATCCAGAGTTAACTGACCGATTAAAATAGATGTCAAGTAAAAGTGAATACTTAGATAACTCACACAATTATCTAAATATAGAGGAATGCGTTAAAATAGAATTCATGAATTAAATAATTCATTTAATTCAAGATTTGATATTTGAAGAATAATTAAATAAATAAGATTTATTTAATTAAGTGATGAAGGGATTTAAATGAATAATTAAATAAATAAAGAATTTATTTAATTATAGTTGAAGTATGATAAAGAGTAAATTAAATAAGAATTTATTTAATTTTATAAGAAAGGATAAAGTTCATTAGTAACATAATTAAATAAAAGCATTTATTTAGTGTCAGATAGAATAAAGAAAAGTGTGAATTAATTAAATAATTAAGATTATTTAATTAATAGAAAAATATGAAGAATTATCTTTGCATGACAAAGATGAAGATGGATTAAAGCAACTCTTGTTGTCTTGCGCACAAGGTTTAATTAATTAAATAGGAATATTTAATTAATTCACATATACATGCAAATGAGTTAGAAGCCGCGATTGAATGATTTGATGAAGAGATTACTCGAGAATGCCACTCAGACATTAAATCAAGAGTTAACTGAGCGATTTGAATAGATCTTTGAGTTGAGTAAAAGTGAATACTTAGATAATTTGCACAATTATCTAAATATAGAGGAATGTGTTAAAATATGATTTATGAATTAAATAATTCATTTAATTCAAGATTTGATATTTGAAGAATAATTAAATAAACAAGATTTATTTAATTAAATGATGAAGGGAGTTTAAATGAATAATTAAATAAATAAAGAATTTATTTAATTATAGTTGAAATATGATAAAGGTAAATTAAATAAGAATTTATTTAATTTGACAAGAAGGATAAGGTTAATTAGTAATATAATTAAATAAAAAGCGTTTATTTAATTAATCAGATAGAATAAAGAAAAGTGTGAATTAATTAAATAATTAAGATTATTTAATTAATAGAAGAAATAACAAACTATAAAGAATAATTATATAATTGACATTATTTAATCATGACCATGAAGAATAAGAATTATGAAGAATATTGAAGTCGCAGGCTTAGACCAAATTTCGGTGTCTACACAAAAAATCCTCCATTTCAAGCCAAAACACCTAGGGTTTATTAGAAATCACACTACCCAAGCTTGTCAAACACAAGCAATGCATCAAACACTTTTCATATGCTTTGTACATGGTCAAAAAACCACCACAAGTCTAGTCCCTTCACTGCTTCATGAAAACACCATCTTGACTCCATTATTTCACAAGGAAAAATGCATTATTTGACCCTAAGGAATCATCTTAGACCACACCAAGTGGTTCCACTTTCTACCAATCCATGTAAAGGCCTAATTTACAATGTTTAGGACCCACTGCACAAGGCACAGTAAAAACAAAAAGTGGAATGGGTCACTATGCCATTTAAAAGACTCTCAACCCTTAAATCTGTACAACAGGCTGCTACAAAAAATGAATGATTTCTTCCACAAAATACAGAGTTAGAATCTCAAATTAGACCCAAATAAAAGATAATACATATATATACTAGCCACATAATGAATTAGATCATTAAATCCCTGTAAGAGTCTATACATGTATAAATTTCAGGAAAACAGAAAAATAAAGCCAATTTGCAGAATATGAACATTGTTATTGATATGAAACTTCAAAAACAATTATCAACCAACCTTTGCTCGAGCCCTTGAAGTTTTTAAATACAATTTTCAAACCAAAACTACCTTCCCAATGTTATTAATTGTCATTCAAATTCCCTTAACCCTTCATATTCTCTAATATTGCATTTTAACAACTTTTGTTTTGTCCTTAACAATATTTGCATTTTTGTGCAATATTTTTAACAACTTGACTCCTAAGACACTATACCATCCAAATACATTGTACATGGTCTTTTTAGATATTTTTTAAAGAAAATAAACTCAAAACACCCTTTCAAACTTCCTAGAAACACCTATGATCAATATCAAATGTTCAAAATTTGAAAATAAGGTGTAGGTGCTCCTGCATCATACACCCCGACAGGAAAGAACTCACGCCACATGAGTTGCCTCTGATTCCAATATCTCCTAGCTTCATACATGCTCCACTGGTCTGCAAATCCTTTCCACTAGTCCAAATTTTGTGTTCTCCTAGTTTGCCCTACATCTTTATATTTGTTTGCATGTGAAATAGTCTTCATCCTTGTCATTTGTCTTCCATATTTTCCTTGACCAAAACTTGGTTGTCTTCTTTGACCTACACCTATAGAAAAATGCATATTAGTACTACCTTGTCTTGTCTTCTTCTCTATCTCATTTCCATGCTTGCAACTGTCCTCAATTCTCTGTCCAATCTGTTCTTTCTCATCTGTTATCAGACTTTTAGTCTTATCACCAAGTACCACTGTACCAATAAACCTATTTCTCATTGTACTCTTTGTACCATCAGGTTTATGACCTACTATACTTGCAATTTTTTCTTGCCTTGTAATCTTATTCTCAACCAAAGGGCATGCAATAGACCTTACCATGACATTAGTGTTCAAATTCACTGTCCTCAAATATGAAACAACTTTCTTACCTGTTGCCAAAGCATTCTCATACCTTATACTATCTGCAACACTTGTCTTTTTGTCTTCATTCACATTATTTACAAGTTCTCTTCTTCCACACATGATGACCTTGGATTTACCTTTCACATCTTCCACAAGTGGAGTTAAAACAAAAGAACATCCATCCTTCACAATAGTGTATGTATTCTCTCTACCATCATATATGGCACGCCTATCATATTGCCAGGGTCTACCTAGGAGTAGGTGAAAACAATCCATGGGAAGGATATCACAAACCACACTATCCTTGTAGCCTCCAATATGGAAATCTACAACAACCTTTTCATTAACTAACAAAGATTGACCATCACCTAACCATGAAACTTTATAAGGCAATTCATGAGGTATTTTTTTCAAATTCAACTTATCCACCATCTCAGTAGACACCATATTTTTAGTTGGTCTAGAATCAATTACAATCTTACATACCTTATTTTTGCACTTGCATGTAGTTTTTAAAATACTCTTCCTTTGCAATGGCTCCACCTCTTTTGCTTCCTTCAACACTATTTTTCTCATCATCAACATTTCCCCTATTTCAGGAATGACCCTTAAACTTGTAGGATGATTTCTTTCACACTCTTCTTCCTAGACCAATTATGCTCTCCTATCGATCCTCTTTTCACCACTTGAAGAACTACCAACTCTCTCTGGACATTTCCAAGATGGATGACCATATTCATTACCTGTATAACATCTCCCTATAAAATCATTAGAACTTCTACCAGCACTAAACCTTCCTCTACCTCTAAAACCTCCTCTAACATCAATACCTTGTTCCTTACCTTGATTTGCTCCTTCTTGTTCTTTCAATGGTTGCTTTGGTGTAGAAACTACTCCTCTTCCTCTTGCACTAGTACCACCTCTTCCTCTCACTGATTTCTCTTGTCTCCTTTTAAGCTTTTCCTCCACCCTGATTGCTAATTGAAAACATTCTTGCATAGATTTTGGGTTAGCAACAACAAGTTCATCTTGTATATTAAATCTGAAACCACCTAGATATCTAGCCACCTTTTCAGCCTCATCTCCATCCCTTCTAGACCTTATGCTTATTTTGTAAAATTCATCAGTGTAGGCTTTAACATCTAGTTCTTTTTGTTTCAAACCTTACAACTTCTTATACAATTGAACCTCATAGTCCTTTAGAAGAAACTTACCTTTTAATTTTTGTACCATCTTGTCCCATGAAGTAATGCTTGATTTTCCTTTCTTTCTTCTCTCTACTTGCTCATAGTCCCACCATAAAAGAGCATGTCCTTTTAGCTTTGTTTTTGCCACATTCACCATCTATTCTTCTAAAATATCTTCACTCTCAGAGTAATTATTCATATCAGCAATCCAATCAATCAATTCCTCTTCATTTAAATTACCACCATAAACAGGGAGATCAACTTTTACCTTTATTGATTCACCTTTCACTACTTTTAGCATCTTCACCATTCTTTGATCTTCAAGATCCATTTCTTCATCAACATCCTCATATTCTTCATCTTCTTTTGTTTCACTCTCTTCATTTACTTCTCTCATTTTCCTTGTCTCCAAGGCAGCAAGCCTTTCCAAAATTGCATTATGAGATTCTAGAAGCTTAGCATGCTTCTCTTTTAGATCTTGCAACTCCCTTGCAGCACCAACACCTTTCAAAGGCATCTTCACCAAACAACTTTCTTCTATCCTACAAAAATCAAACCAATCACCAACAAAAGATCTTGTTCCTGAAGCTCTGATACCACTTTGATGCAATCAAGGTGGCGATGACCTTCAATCCAACACAAAATGATCAACCATAAACCACGAAATCTGCCTGTGAACACAAAATTCTCAACTTGACTCAATCACTTCACAAGAGGCTTCTAACCCTCAAAACACAACAATTGGGATTATCTTTTGGAGAAGGTCGTACAATGGCCACCCAAACATCAAATAAGCTTTAACATAGATCCCAAAACAAAATCCCAAAAGATCACCAAGGGTTTCTTCGCAGCAATATGGAGATTCACTAAACTGCCTTGTTCTAGGGCTACTAAAGTAGCCCAAAATAACAAAGGAGGTACCTCTCAAACACCCTATTTTCACCAAAAATATTTTGATAGACTTTAATTGTGTTCTAAAACCATGGATCCCACCATTTTTTCCCTAATTCAAGATCTTTTAATTATTGTTTCATAAAACCCTCCATTTCAAGCCAAAACACCTAGGGTTTATTATAAATCACACTACCCGGGATTCTCATACACAAGAAATGCATCAAACACTTTTCATATGCTCTGTACATGGTCACAAAACCACCACAAGTCTAGTCCTTTCATTGCTTCATGAAAACACCTTCTTGACTCCATTATTTCAAGGAAACATGCATTATTTGACCCTAAGGAATCATCTCAGACCACACCAAGTGGTTCCACTACCTACCAATCCATGTAAAGGCCTAATTTACAATTTTTAGGACCCACTACACAAGGAACAATAAAAAAAGAAAGTGGAATGGGTCACTGTGCCATTTAAAAGACTCTCAACCCTTAAATCTGTACAACAAGCTGCTATAGAAAATGAATGATTTCTTCCACAAAATAAAGAGTTAGAATCCCAATTAGACCCAAATAAAAGATAATACATATATCTACGAACCAAAGAAGGAATTAGATCATTAAATCCCTATAAGATTCCATATAGGTTGTGTAAAGTTCAGGAAAACAGAAAAACAAAGCCAATTTGTAGAATATGAACGTTGTTATTGATATGAAACTTCAAAAACAATTATCAACCAGCCTTTGCTCGAGCTATTGAAGGCTTTAAATACAATTTTCAAACCAAAACTACCTTCCCAATGTTCTTAACTACCATTCAAATTCTCTTAACCCTTTATATTCTCTAATATTGCATTTTAACAACTTTTGTTTTGTCCTTAACAATATTTGCATTTTTGTGCAATATTTTTAACAACTTGACTCCTAAGACACTATACCACCCAAATACATTGTAAATGGTATTTTTAGACCTTATTTAAAGAAAATAAACTCAAGAAACCCTTTCAAACTTCCTAGACACACCTATGATCAATATCAAATGTTCAAATTTTGAAAATAAGGTGTAGGTGCTCTTCCACCAAGATGTTTATTATGAGTGGTATTTTATTATTGAATGGGATTTTATTATGTGATGGGGTGGATAAGCAACTAGACATGTTGAAGACCACTTACCACTACATTTGATGGTGATGATCATGTAAGTTGTCTGTTTATTATGGAAGTGTTTAGCTGAGTGACACAAAAGAGGGTGAGTGGGTGTATAATGGGGTTGGGATCATGGTAGAAATGTTAGAGTAATAAGTTGTTTTTACTTAATTAATTTAATCATATTGGTTAATTAATTAAGTCACTTATCACTTTAGTTACTTCAGCTAAACTTAGGCACATTAATAATTAATTATTTATTAATTATTAAGTGTACACACTAGGGTTTCCCTTTAGGCTTTTCTTTAGGGTTTCTTGATCTCCTTTTATAAGGATTGATCTCATTGTAATTATTAATGGGAGAATATATGTAGCTTTCATATCTTCTTGAAAGTTTTTCTCTCTACTGTAGCTTTTTCTTGTTGAAGTTAATTGCATACATTTCTTTGCAGATCTCTTGCATGGAAGGTGTTTTGTTTGTTGTTGTTTGATCCATGGCTTTCATTGGTTTTGTGCTTGTTTCACAATTCTAACATGGTATCGAGGGAAAGAACATGTAGAACATCACAGAAGCATGAAGAAGTTGCAAACTCTATCAAAAGATGACTTCTACGGTGCCGAAGAACCTCCTCTGAAGATAGGATGATCAGGATCAAGAAGACAACAATCTGCATGAGTGCCCCCAACGACACTACTCAAATCCGATGGAAAATAAAGGCAAAACATCTGGAACGAAGATACAAATGGCACAAGTACCAATAGTCTGAGAAAGAACAGCGATCAAAGCTGAGGAAATAGAAGATTCGCTTCTAAGAGGAGGAAACCAAGGAAGCATTAACACCAGCAAACCCTTAATCGCGGAAGAGGGAGGATGTGGCGGGTACAGCTGGCCGAATGCCAAAGGGTAGTGCATGAAGAGACCAAGAGCATCTGAAAGTGCACAAAAAAGCACCTACAACTGAAAAAGTGGTGTGCAAAACAAAGCACACATACATGAGGCTGGAATCATATGGATCCACTGTTGTCGTGGAGGGACACTCACCGGACAAAGATGTGATGGCAAAACAAAGGCATAGTGGATCCATATGATTCTAGCCTCATGTATATTATTGCTTTGTTTTGCACACCACCTTTGATTCTGAGGTGCTTTCTTGTACACTTCATGCTCTTGGTTCCTCTTCATGCACTACTTTTTGGCATTCAGTTTCAATGTACCTGTCCGCCTCTCCCTTTTCAGCATTATGGGGGGGTTTCTACTTTGGTGTTAATGCTTCCTTTGGTTTTTCCTTGGAAGGAATCTTCCATTTCGTTTGATCGTGTTCTTAGACTATTGGTACTTGTGCCATTACGTATCTTTGTTCTAGGTGTTTGCCTTTGTTTACCATCCGATTCAAGTAGTGTCGTAGCACTCATGTGGATTTTGTCTTCTTGATCCTAATCATCCTATCTTCAGAGGAGGTTCTTCGACACCGTAGCAGTCATCTTTTGACAGAGTTTGCAGCTTCTTCATGCTTCTATGATGTTCTACATGTTCTTCTTTTTCAGTGACATTTCCTTGATTTGGAGGCTTTTCAGTCCTTCAATCGCCTTTGATCTCTTTTTGGAGTAGAGTTTTGTTCCCACGAGGTTTTCTCTATTTCTCCTCTTTATAGAGATCTTCTGTTTGTACATGGGTACCTTACTTGGCCTTGTTTGTCGGGACCCATCTTTGCTTTCATGCATCTTTTTCTTAGTGTTTTAGCTACTTCCTAAGTTCATCTTAAGGGGGGGTGTTAGAGTAATAAGTTTTTTACTTAATTAATTTAATCATATTGGTTAATTAATTAAGTCACTTATCACTTTAGTTACTTAAGCTAAACTTAGGCACATTAATAATTAATTATTTATTAATTATTAAGTGTGCACACTAGGGTTTCCCTTTTAGGGTTTCTTGATCTCCTTTCATAAGGATTTGATCTCATTGTAATTATTAATGGGAGAATATTTGTAGCTTTCATATCTTCTTGAAAGTTTTCTCTCTTTGTAACTTTTTCTTGTTGAAGATAATTGCACATTTGTTTTGCAGATCTCTTACGGAAGGTGTTTTGTTTGTTGTTTGATCCTATGGCTCATGGTTTTGTGCTTGTTTCACAATTCTAATAGAAAAATATCTCATTATTAAATTTTAGGTGGATGGATGGATGTATTGCAAGCTATAGTTGGTAGGATGGGCAGATGGATTTATTGTGGATGACATAAAAAGTTACCTAATAGATGGTGGACATGGCCCTAAACTTGGTGCCTATTTTCCAGGTTTTCACCATGGTACTTTTCCAAGGTACCATAAAGTGGTTTTCACCATTGGACATATTATTTCTCTTTACTATTTTTTATTTTTTTTATACTTTTTTATATTTTTGATTTTTTTATATTTTTGTTTTTATTTTTATTTTTGTTCTTCTTATGTGATGAATTTTTTGATATGGACGATATTCATGGGTTCTTCAAGGGGAATTACCTCTATGGTAGCTAACTAATATGCCCCTGATCCATAGTTTTCCATGACAATGTAAGGGCCTAACCAATTAGGTTCAAACTTGCCCTTCTTTTCTCGTTCCTACAAGTTACATTGATTTTCCTTAAGAACAAGGTCTCCAATGGAAAATTCTCTAGGCTTGTTCTTCTTGTTTTAGGTTATGTGGAGCTTTTTTTGATATGCTCTGATATGGTTGAGGGAATTTAAGTGTTTCTCATCTGGAAGCTCTAGTTGTTGAAGACGTGCTACATGATATTCTTCATCATTAATGAGATGTTGTAGAGAGATTCTCAATGATGGGAGATCAACCTCTATTGGTAAGATAGGTTCAGTGCCATATACCAGGGAATAGGGAGTGGCTCTGGTAGTTGTGTGAATGCTAGTACAATATGCCCATAGGGTAGGATTAAGTTGTAGGTGCCAATAACGACCAACTTCATTGATCGTTTTCTTTAATATTTTTAAGATTTTTTTGTTTGTGGACTTGGCCTGGTCGTTTGCTTGTGGGTAATATGGAGTGGAAAAATGTTGTTGGATGTGGAATTGTTGACACAAATTATGAAATTCCTAGTTTTTGAAGGGATGCCCATTATTTGTGACTATGGAAGAAAGAATGTCGAAGTGACAAATGATGTAATGGAGTATGAATTTGAAGATTTGTTTCCTTGTAACATAGGTCATAGGTATGGCTTCGACCCACTTAGTAAAATACTCAATGGCAGTGATTATGAATTTATGACCATTTGATGATGTAGGTTGTATCTTGCCAATGAGGTCTAACCCCATCATGATAAAGGTCACGTAGTAACAATAGGTTGTAGTTCTTGTGATGGTGCATGAATCAAGTCACCATGATGTTGACAAGGTTTGCATACTTTGACCAAGGTAATTGCATCTTGCTCCATTGTGTGCCAATAATATCCCATACACAGTAACTTCTTAGCTAGTGCTGGTCCACTAGAATGAGGCCCACAAATACCCTGATGTATCTCATTTAGGGCAGTTTGAGCTTCTGCCGAGTCTAAAAATCTAAGGAGGGTTCCATAAAAAGAGTGGCAATAAAGGGTGTATCCAAGAATAGTGAAACATGATGTTTTGCGGATAAAGGATTGTTGTTGTGAGGTTGAGAGGTTGGGTGGGATGGTGTTGTTGCATAGATACTTGTATATGTCTTGATACCATGGAGAATCAAGACCAACAATGTCACCAATCATTTCAGATTCATGAATATCATAAGCAAGAACCAAAATTTGTTCTATCAGGAACTCATATTGTTGACTGTTTTGTGGTACATCAACAAGGGAACCAATGGTAGCCATGCCATACATTGCTTTGTTGTTTACCCATGGTATCTTATCAAATTGGATTTGTGTGAAGTACTCTTTGAAGTTGTTCACCATGCATTTGTAAGGCAATATCTTGTCATCCTTTGTTTGATATTCATCATTTACTTGTTTGATGACTAATTGGGAGTCACTATATACCTGTAGTTTTGTAATCTTCCATTGGATGACAAGCTTGAGTCCTGTTATTAATGCCTCATACTCTACTATGTTGTTTGCACAAGGGAATGCTATTCAATAGGACTTAGGGATGCAGTCTCATTGAGGTGTGCAAAAAATTATTCCTTCCCCCAAGCCCTGTTGTGTGAAGGATCCATCAAAATACAGGTTCCACCATGTTCCTTCTTTTATAGTTAAGATATGTTCATCAAGGAATTATGTCAACAATGGGTGACTATCCTATAAAGTAGCTTTGGCAAGCTGATCAACAATCGATTGTACTTTAATAGGTTTTCTATCTACATACTCGATGTAAAATTCATTGAGAACCATGATCCATTTAGCTATTCTTCCTTGGAGAGTTGCCTTTGAAAGCAAGTACTTCAATGGATCTACTTTTGAGATGAGTTGAGTCTTGTGACTGAGCATATAATGTCACAGTTTCTTAGCACAAAAGACCACAACTAAACATTCTCTTTCAATTCATGTATAGTTTAACTCACTTCGAGCTAATGTGTGAGATATGTAATATATAGCTCTTTCCTTCCCTTTGTCATTGTGTTGAGCCAACAATGCCCCCAGTGCCACTTGAGTAGTTGATATATACAAGAGGAGTGGTTTATCTACTTGTGGTGGTACTAGGACTGGTGGTGTTGCAAGATAATCCTTGAGTTGTTGGAAAGCTTGTTGACAATTGTTATCCCATTTGAATGCGATGTTTTTATGAAGTAGGTGGGAAAATGGTGTACATTTATTAGCCAACTATGTGATGAATCTTCAAAGTGCCTGTAGCTTTCCTTGTAAACTTCTAAGCTACTTTATGTTATTTGGTGGAGGATTTTCTCTTATTGCTCTTATTTTGGCACGATCTACTTCAATTCCTTGACATGAAACAACAAAGCCCAATAGATTTCCGGATGAGACTTTGAACACACATTTCTTAGGATTAAGCCGTAATTTATATTTTTCTAGTCAATCAAATATTCTTTCAAGTACTTTGATGTGTCCATCTTTTGTTTTTGATTTTCCCAAAAGGTCATCCACATAATCTTCCATAATTTCATGTAGCATGTCATGGAAGATAACAGTCATTTCTCTTTGACATGTTGCTCCTGCATTTTTAAGTCCAAAGTGCATTACTTGATAACAAAATATTCCCCATGGAGTTATAAAGGCTATTTTGTGTTGATCTTCTTTGGCAATTTGAATTTTATTGTAGCTTGAAAATCCATCCATTAGAGATAACATTTCATGTCTAGCAGTAAGATCTACGATCATATCAATATTTGGTAATGGAAAGTCATCTTTTTTACATGCTTTATTGAGATCTCTAAAATTTGTGCATAGACGGATGCCCGCAGTGGGTTTAGTGACTAGTGTTGGGAATATTATGCCATTTAATTACAATCCTAAACATATTTCATGTATCTCCTAAGTCCTTGGAAAGTGTTCCCCAACACTAGGATTAGAAACATATTAAATTTGAATGAAATGAACATGTAAATTGACATTTGCAATTATTCCTAAATGATAGGAACATGTGGGGACATCCAAGAAGAGCTCCTACAAGATAGGAGCACATGGGGCACCCACATGGAAGGTGGAACCCACCTTGCTTAAGTTAACTGTTTGGAGGATTCATAACACTTCAATAATGCATGTAAAGATCCTACAAATTAGGGATTGATATTTACATGAGTGGAGTTCAACTCAATTTAGTTTAGTTTAGTTCAATTTAGTACCAATTCAGTTTAGTTCAGTTATAGTTTTGTTATCTTCAATTGCATGTAGTTAGTTTGAGTTGAATTCTAGTTGATTTCAGTTGACTTGAGTTGCATGACTAATGACTTCAGTTGCATGACGGATAATAGGTGGATACATTTAGTTAAGTGGGGATGATCAATCATGCATAATGTTTGTATGAATTGGTGGAGAGATATGTTTCAGTTAACTAAGATTGACTTGGACCCACCTTGGGCGCCCAAGTTGGCATCTTTGAGTTAACACATTTTGCATGAGAAGATATTTACAAGGCTCAGTTAAGTGGGCCCATTCTTGGGTGCCAACTTTGAGGTGATGCTTGCAAGATATTTTCTTCACCAATGATTAGTTAAGTGTTCAGTTTAGGGCACCTAAATTGAGGAGACTTTGGTTTTGACTTCATGCTACCAATCTAGGTGTAGATTTTTGTGAGGAGCCTTATGCTCTTGTTTTGTATAACTCTTATGAGTTTACATGCTCATTAATTATCTATTTATTGCAGCAATTGCATTAGAGTTGGTTGCAGGTTAGTAGGTATAGCTTGTGCATGTGTGAGGGTTTGAAGCATGGCATGGGATGTGTGGATTCATGCTTGATCACATGGAATGCATGGATAGCTTGTTCTATAGAAAGTGTATGAGAGTTTTGTGCAGGTTGTGAAGAAGGATTGTTGAAGGAAAAGGAAGCATATCAATCAAGGATTGATATAGTATTATTGTAATCTTGTTCTAAGGTTAAATGATACAAGCACTATTGATTCTAGTGGAGTTTTTTCCCAAAAGGGTTTCTCCACGTATATGTTGTGTCACTTCTATCTTCTTGTCTCATTCTTCTACAATATTTTGTCTCTTTCTACAATTGGTAAAATTGATCTAAACAAATTAATCATACACAAAAAATTGTGACAGAGAACACTTAATTAGATCTATAGTCACATAGGTTTACAAGTTTTAAGCTATAATTTCACCTTCATTTTCAACAACTGGTACAATGTTGGACACCCATTCAAGATAATCAATAGGCTTAATAAATCCAACTTCCAAGAGCTTTTTTAATTTTTCCTTTACCATTAGAGTTATTTGTGGATGCATTTTATGTAACTTTTGGTTGACAAGTGTTGTATCTAGATAGACTGCCAAATGATGTACTACAAGTGATGGGTCCAACCTTGGAATGTCCTTGTATGTACACACAAAATTAATGGATCTCCTTTTGAGGAAATCTCCCAATTTTTCATTGAATGTTTATTTTAGATCTTTGGAATATAGGTGAGTTTAGGTTCATCATTTGTTCCCAAGTTGATGTCCATGATATCTTGAATTACTACAGTAGACGTCTCATCATGCTTGGGGATTGAATCAAGTGTCCCATCCTCCAATGCCTCAAAAAGGTTTTGATTAGAGGATACATCTTTTATTTTTACTTTTTCACGATCCAAAAGCAGCTCATTGAGGTTGTCACTAAGGGATCTTTCTTTTTTATTTTTATGACTGAGGCACATGATTTGTTCCCCAAAGTAAGCATCTTTTTTTAGTGTGTGTTGGTTACCCTTCTCATGATCTCTTGATGGGATATGGTCTTGGAATCCCATGATTTATGTTATTTCTTCATCATTTTGGAATGTATCTAAGAGGGGAGGTCCTTATTGGACTCAATCAATTAGTTAAAGATATATGAGTTAGAGATCAATGGAGGATGAAGTGGTGTATATGTGATCAATGTTGAAAAATTTGGCAATGGTTTGAAAGGATTGTTCAATGGAATCATCCTGAGAGTTCTTATTGTAAACAATGATTTTGGTTTGACCCCTCACAATGCTTTACTCCTAGGATTTTTCACCTAAAAGGAGAAAGGGGATTGGATAGGGGTCTAAAATGCTAGTGGTTTACACTCTAAGTCTATGTTAATGAGATGTATTATGCCTAATTAAGATGTCCTACTACTCTGATATGAAATTGAAGTAATCTAATGATGGAAAAACTATGAAAATGTGAAGTGCTGGAAAACACAATGTGATATGCATAAATGCCTAAGAATATGACTAAATGATGAAATAGCAAAACAAAATGAAAGAGATGCACCTAGAATCAGAATTTTGATGTTGGAAGATTCTGGAATCCTAAAAAATTTGACTGGGACACTTAGGACAGTCTGGAAACTTAGTCCTAGTTTCGGGAAACTTTGTTGGAATGAGAATCTATCAATTGGGTATCCAAAAATGTCAAAATTAGTTTTCAGGCCTAGAAGCAGGACTAATTCACCCCTAGTGGTAACTTAGTCCTATAGATTTAAGGAAATTTGGGAAAAATCTTGTAGTTTCAGGCCTGCACTTCCTTTTCTGATAGGTATCCATACTTAATTATGCAGGAAACGAGGCAGAAAGTCTCTGCAAGCTTGAAATAAGATGATGTTGACTTGATTGACTTTATGCACTTTTTAATCACTTTTCAACACCTATTGCTTGAAAATTCTACATACAAAAGTCACATGCAAAAGGGGAAATATGGTTGAGTGTTAGAGAATAGGGGTTTTCCTTTGTCAAACCCCATTTTGGTAATGAAACCCTAAACAATGAAATGAGATGAAAAGAGAGTGATAAATAGATAACATGCAAATGTCATAAACTTACCACACCATTGATGCTCAAATATGAAGATGTGCAATGAAGAACTCCAATAGCTTGACTTGATAATGCTTGATTTGCTTGAATGCTTAATGAGTGCAAGAGATTGTATGTGATTTGGAGATAGATGATTATAGAAGATAGGAGATGTAAAATGAGGTGAAAAACCCTTATTTATACTTGATTTTACTAAAATTTCTCGAAAGTAACATATCACAGGTTGACCTCAAGGGTTAGAGGACAAAATATCATTAGAAATTTAAAATAATTTTGAGTTTTGTGCCAAAAAGGACTAAGTCGCCCCTATGGGCGACTTGGTCCCACTTAAACAAATTAGGTGGTTGTCAGGAACTTCGGGGCATTAAAAGTTTTCCAATGGGAATATCCTTAGCAACACACTTGAAAACAGTCAAAAAGTGTATTAAGGGGTCATTTAGACATGAGAAAGGGTTGAATTAGTGAAATTAAGCCTAGAAAAGCATGAAATCTTGTTACAAGACTTTACAACACTTCACAACACCTTCACAAGACATCATAATTTGAATGTTTTAAGCCCTAATGTGAATGTTTTGATTGCATTACAACATTATACCTAAGTAAAATCAAGCCAAAGCCCATTAGAAAGACTCAAGTGAGCATAAAAATGTCAACTATACATTTTTTGGCAACACATTAAGCCCCCACTTTAGTGAGAGTGTGAACTTGCTTCAAACTCTTGCTAAAGTAGCCCAACATGCACATCGAGAGGGATCCTAATGCACTTATGTTGGTAAGATGAGACAACAATAATGAAGATGGATGATCAAGCCCCCATGATCAAGATCTCATGGCAAACCAAACATAATAACAAAAGAACACACATGTGATGATGAAAAGGAATGGAAGCTTCGATCTTCTGTCCAACTTGTTATGGATTAGATCTAGGTTGGTTATTTGAAATAAGAAATGTGAACTCACTCTGGGGCAATGAAACTTATGATTGTCCACCGGGTGAGAAGTCCCAAGTATACTCAATCTGGGGCCACAAAACTTCCAATTTCCCATGGGGTGAGAAAGCCCAAAAGGGGAGATACATACGCTAGTTGGTATGCTCTCACAAACACATAGGTGGCTATGGGGAAATTCATGCCTCATAATGGGATTCCCACTCAACCATATCAAATTTATACCTCTTGATAACTTTAACAAGGCACCATAAAGGAAATTTTTGATTCATGCTTCATGAGATGAGCAAAGCTTCGTATGCTTAGAACTCATGAACAAATGAAAAGGTACCGCAAGCATGCAAGCTGTGTTATGCAATGTGGAAAAAATGTAAAATGTAAAATGTAAAAATGTGAAAGATGTTCAAAGGAATCTTGTTAAGTTCATGCAAGGTCTATCACTTAGGAAACATTGTGTCTCATGTCTCCAAGAGAGGACCAATCAAAATGTTACACCCCTAACTTTAACTATCTTTTACTTTTTACTTTTGAAGTAATTAGTAGATGATTACGCATGATTCAATGATTCGATGTTATGAATTTTTTTTTGGAAAAATAATGTTTTCATGAGTTATGTTTATTGGACTAAAAATTGACATGTGTTTAAAAGTTGTCAAGATGCGATGATTTCATAAGGATTATGAAATGATTAATGATACACTAATGTTGAGCTGGTGTTTGCAAGTTACATTCTGGGAACATGTTTCCGCCCTCCAAGGAAGGGAGGGAGAGCATCATGAAAGAGAAGGGTATAGATACAAGGAGAAAACCTAATACCTCTAGAGAAAGGAAGGGAAATATCACCTGGGAGAAGGGTAAAGTTAAGATTCCCTAGCAATGCCATATGAGAGTTGTTTATGCCAAGTGGTTTACCTTGTTTAACCATGCATGTCTAGGATTGTTAGTGGCATCACAAAGGTAAGTAGACCGTGAGGTCATTAAGTCTTGTTCTCCTCATTTTAAATCGTTTAGAAATAAATGTGTAACCATTTACTTATATAATGCATAAAGATACATATATAAAAGCTCATGTGGATATATATATTCACAATGTATACAATGAGTAGATGTCGACATTTGGATATATATATGTTCATTTGTGTATATAAATATGTGTATAATACACAGAAATAGAATAGTATATTTACTCATACAAATTTATATATTTGATATATAATATATAATGATATTGAATATCATTAATATTTAAATGTTTGCATGCTAATGGAAGGATGATGAGTGATATCTAGAAATGGTTATATTAATGTTCTTGGTAATATGGCAATGACACCCATATGCATATAAGCAAGAATTAATAACCGCCAACTTATATTATTGGCACCTCTATGCAACATTGATATTCCTAATACCATGCTCTTTAATTAAACTACATTTATATGTTATTTTTTTGTTAATAAGCTGTGGGAAGGAAAATGGATCAACCTAATATAAGCTGCAATATAAAGTCCAACTCTTAAATGTTCTTGTGCCAACCTTAAGCCATTTGGCCACATATTTCTTGCCACAAAGGTGGCACATTATCTAACCTATTGGTGATTCAAAGTTCCACATTCATAATCTCAGCCTTCTCCACGTAAGATAAGGAGATAACCAATTTCATTTAATTGTTTCTTGCTTGGGTATTAACGTGGTAACTATGAATTTTCGAGGGGAGAATTGGAGGTGTGGGCAGTTACTACCATCGAGTAACCAACTTTAATAATGGATTTTCTTGTGAGATGACGAGGATTTTCTATGGAAAGCCAACTTTGGGTAGAGGGTGATGGGGAAATAAGAGTGGAGAGTTTAGTCGATGCTTATCATTATTCTTGCTTTAAAGCTGGAGAGCAAGACATGGTCATTTTTTGTGTGTTTCTGTTCATACTTATCCCACACTTTATTTATTTCTTGATGTTGCTAATAACATTGATTGGAGTGGTCACATGGATGGAAAGATGAGAGGGTGAGAAATGGGAACCACGTTATTTATGAATGGGCAGTTCCAACGATTCATTTCATATGGGAAACTCGTCTCTGAGCATTCGTTCAAGGCTTCATATGAAAAGAAGGATACCTCTAGCATTTGGAAGCTATTGTTCCAACACTCTTAAATCAATCTTCAAAGGGTTTAAGAGCCAGGGTGAAAGAATTTGTAGGAGTTTCACTCAAAGAGAATTCAGGTAACTAAATTCTATCGGCCAAGGGCCTGTCAACCCATCACCGAATGGAGAAGGAACTATGGTTTACATTCCTTAATCTATGGCTAAGAGTGTATTGCAGCCAACCACATAACCCGAAATGTGTTATAGGAAAGTAAATTTTCCTTCTTGGTAATGGAATTAATAAATGCTATATTTTATATATTTTGAATGCTATTGGTACATTAACCAATATTGGGCAGTTTATTTCAAATCCATCTCATGCAAAGATCTTAATTTATACCTTCAAAATGCCCAAGATGAGATAGTTCATTTTCTTGGATTACTACTAGAAAGATGAGGTTCCATGAAAAATACCATTGGGTATTATGAGCTTCTCTTGATTCTTAAAGAATTGGTCTTATTTACTTTAAGCCTTTTATTGAGTGCAAAGGATTTGCGAAAGAGGTTCATAAATGGATCCATTCTAAGAAAATATCAAACTATAGTTTCATTGTGAGTAAGAAACCAAGTTGCAAGGCTGAGAGTATAGAAGTCTAGTGATAGTTATGGTAGAGAACGCTTTCCAGTTTGAGGATTAGCTAATTATGTCTTTACTCTTTTAGAAATATTATTTGAATAGAAGTGTTATTTGGTAGAAAAGTCATATTTCAATTTATTTTGAAAGGTTAAACCCTTCAAGGGTAGTAACATGTTTGAAGCCACCCAAAATAGGGTGTAATTTTATGATGGCATAAGTGTCATCAATATTATTATGAAGCCTAAGAATAGGTGAGATCGTTAAATATTTTGAATCCGGTTAGGGTATAAATTAGAGGTAGTATCCTTGACCCTAATTGTTGCAGATACATAATAAAGGGGTTTCAATTTCGGGGAATCTTATCATTTAACCGATCATATCATAAACTTGGTAAGTAAGCACTTATGTTATGATTTCTCAAGGGAGAGAGAGTAATCTGGGAAATACAAGATACAGATCTTGAAACCCTTATAGAACTTATTTTATTGCTAAGGGAACAAAAGACAAAGTTAATCCCAGGTTGGGCATCACTAGAGTGATTAATCTAGGTTTGGGCATTGTGAGACTTGTATCTCAATCTCACAAGAAAGTGGTAAACTATTTCGATGATGAAGATTTATGTGACATATATATATAAACAATGCCAAGTGGTCTAGGAAAGATTAGAAGCATTTTGTTCTTATGATTTGTTACACTTATGTTATTGCCTTTGGAAAAACAAGGATGTTTAATATTTCCATGTATTGGGTTAGAGAAGCTAAACCCTAGCATTGAAACAAGGAGGATATAGGAAATCTATAATTCTTATATAGGATATGACATTGTACATATATATATTGATTGACAGTGAAAGGTCGAGAAAACCATAGAACAAGACAAGAAGTATTTATAATACCTTATGAGATGCCATGATAATGTCGAAACTCAATTTTTGGCATCCAAGATGTTGGGTATTGAATCTTGAGAGTAAAATGATAGGAAGTCATAAACCCTAGATATTGCAAGAATGCAATAAGGAACTTTTAAAAAGGTTGGAAATACCTAAATATTTATATTACATGTATATCCCGGATTAAGAATTAGTTCTAAGTTAGATTGGCTAGAATGGATTTTCAGTACATACAAGTTGTGTCTAGAGTACCAAATAAAGTAAGCAAGATGACAGGATGAGATAATTTCTAAGACGAGTTAGAGGTGTGTGTCTAGATGTCACAACCAATTAGAATGATCATACTTAGCTAGAAGGGATCTAGATTTGTATGGTCGATTGAGTTTTGTAGGACACATCACTAGGAATTAGATGAAGAAACTTGATAGTTCCTTATATCTATACCCTTTGTGAAGGGCAGGGCCAGTTCTTGTTAAGAAGCATGCGGGGGACTGCTTGAGTCCGTGGTTGGAGGAAAATCACTCTGATGATGCTCTCCCTCTATAGAAAAAGACTCACCGAGACTCACAAAGATAGATATCAACATTCCAGATGCAATGAATTCCATGTTATGACTTATGACCGTCAACCTATGAGGTAAAACTATTCTTTATGCCAAGTGTATTTTATGTGATATAAATGAAAAGTGTAAGGAATTCTCTTGATTCTAGCTACGATTACATATGAATTCAAGTTAAAAATCATCTGGAAAATTGGTACTTTATTTCTTGTACTCATGCAAAAGTTATTTAAAAAAAATAAATCTCTAATGGTTACTAAGTTTATTTACCTTCTAGTAAATTAATGAGTTTACTTGAGTATTAAGAGGAGGGATGTTACACACAGAATACAATTTTCACAACTTAGGGGATGTAGTGTGTCACATCAGTCCACCAAGAGGAACGTAATATGCTAAAATAGATCACACTCATGAAGGACATCACACCCAATGTCATCCACAAGGTGACAAATGCATTGTATAAAGTAACAAGGCTACACTTAGAATGCAAGAATGCAAATGAAATGATGCCAATGTATGCCCCCCACTTTAAAGGAATAGTTGCACATTGGTCTGAGAGAAATTACTTTAAATTAGAAAAGGAAAAATAAAAAAAGAAAACAAGACATGAGAGCCAACTTGGGAAGCCCCTATGCCAAGTCATATGTTTCTAAGTTTGACTGAAGCATACAAACAAAAAAGAAAAGAAAATAAAAGAAAAGGAGGGTTGCCCCCCAGAAAGGAATACACCAAACACATAAGGGATCTATGGATTTGGGGTCAGTATGTTCGTTGCTGCAATGTTTTTTTATGAAAGAGCTCGAAACTGTCATCATTCCCCAAAACACATAGAACTAGAAGAATGACACAAAGAGAGCGAAACAAAAGAAAAAGACAAGTCCATTTTGGGTCAACATGGAAGAACATTGCGATCTCAATCTTTGTATCATCCTCAAAAGGAGAAACACAAGCAAAGAAAAGAAAAAGGTGAAAGAAAAGGAAAAGCTTCTGGGTCAACATGAAGGAGTCATTTCGATCTTAATGCCTTGTGTCATCCCAAAAGGAAAAACATAAGAAAGATAAAGAAAGGACCTTTTGGGTCAACATGGAAGAGACTTAGGGCATCTCAACGCTTTGCGTCATCCCCAAAAGGAAAACACAAAACAAAAAGGCAAATGCACGACAGATAGAAGAATAGAGGTACACATAGAGGAAGTGTAAAAGAGAGAGAAAATCAAACACACAATACGGGGGAACATGATACGTACATAAAAGAAAAAAATATAAAAGGCTAGTAAGGTGAATGCAATTCAACTGTCTAACAAGTCATCTGCCTCCCAATCATGTTCAGTGTATTGTGAAGGTGGTTGACTGTCCAAAGGAAGAATTACAAGTGCCAAACTAGGAGATGTACCAAGTTCTTCACTTGGTTCAGAAGATTTATCATTTAAGCTCATGGTAGATGAAAATAAAGAATTGAGATTGTTATGCACTTCTTCATCTATTTTTGTGATCTCCTCATCATCATCATCATCAAGATTGATTACGATGGGAGGACGAAGGGTTATTTCTAAGGAAGGATGCATCAAATGTTGCGGGTGTTGAATTTGTTCATGTTGTTGTGAGGGTTGGAATGTACTATCTTGTGGCAAGTTAGTAGGAAGAGGGTGATCATCTATTGCTTCTATCAAAGGCATAGGTTGATTTTCTTTGTTATTTTCATTTTGCTTTTGATGAGCAAGGAGACGATGATGCCTACACTCTCAAGCACTGCAGTTTTTTTTAATTTTGTTTTAAAGTTGTTGAGGTGTAAGAGTGGTTTGATCCATCATAGGTTCCTTGTCTTCTTGATGGGGAAGAACGAGAGGATCCAAAGAAGATGGGTCAATTACTTTCTCTTTAGCTTTATAAAATTCTTTAATGCGGAGAGGTATGAAAGGGTTTGGTTCATTTTCTCTTGGATGTTTAAACGATGGAGGTGAAGTGTTTACAGTTGGGTGCTCATGAGGGTGTATGGTTTGTTCAATGTCAGACTTAGGCTGAAGCATAGTTTCATCTAGGATAGGAGGAGTGGCAACAAATGGGGATATGTTATGAAGAGACAACTCGGCTATTGTTTTGGCTTTGAATTTTTGGTAGGCTATGAAAAAGAAAATTTTTCGAGGGGTGATGGGTTCCATAGGTTTAGGCCAAAAGGATTATGAGGAAAAATTACCTTTAGAGGATAACAAATTAAAGCCACTATGGTGTATAGTAAATATTTCATTGCCATGTGGAAACTTCAAACACTTGTGAAAAATTGAGGGGACTTCTTTCATTGAGCAAAGCCAAGGATGACCCTGTCGTAGACGAAATTGGTCCGATTGTGGAATAATAGAAAATGTTACATCTAGAGTCTTGGGTCCTATTTGTAAGGGGAGTACGATTGATCCAATCGTAGGGCACACAAAACTAGCATGTGTTTTAATCCATGTAGTTGGTTTGTTATAATCATCTTGATACAACTCATGTAATACTAAAAATTCTTCTGTGATCACATTATTTCCACAGGCGAGATCTATTAATATCCCATTGGTGGGCTTATCATAGATTCAACCAACTATGTAAAGAGGGCCATCAGGAAGCGTTCTAAGTATATCTTTGGAAGAAAAAAATGATATCAATATTTTTGTTGGTTGGGCCCTTACGAGGGATAATGTCTATCGCACCCACAAGCTCATCCATAGGAGCAACTTGGGTAACATTTGGAGTTATATCATGTTGTTCATTATTTGTATCAATGTTCATGATTTGAGGGTTTGAAGGTTCACTAGCCTTGAAAAAGGAAATATTGTGTTTAGGCATGGGGTTGGTAAAGATTTGTAAATTCTGGTTAGGGGGTGCAACAGACTTATTGCCCTGATAAGTAACACCCGCAATAGAAAAATGACCCGAATCAATGAGGTCTTGAACTAAGTGTTTGAGATGCTTACATTGTTCGGTGTCATGGCCATTTTGGCGATGAAAATGGCAATAATCATTTGGTTTGAAGGTAGGTGGTAAAGGCTTGGTAGTATCAAGTGGTTTAATGGTAGAAAAAGTTATCATTTGTTGTTGGAGTAATTGTTTCATTGTATTATGAAGGGTACTAAGTAAGGGAGTAAACTATCTCTTCGACTCCCCATATGTATAAGGCACCACTGCTTTAACAACTGCCAGTTGATTTTGAACAGGTTTGGTTTGTGGTTGAGGAGGTGGATTGAACAGTAAAAAGCCTCTATTTGGTTTTCTAAAGTTTTTCGCATTATTTTGATTGTTTTTCTTAGACTTCTCAGCTTAGTTAGAAGTGGACTTTGAATCATGACTTAAAACCAAGTTATGATAGTCACATAGGGCTGTGCATAAGTGCATGAACGAAGGGAATTTCATCATCGTTAACTTGTCCTGAAGATTTATGTGCAAGTTTCTATAAACATCTTCTGCAGATGTGAATAGGAATTTGACATCAACTTGAGCATACAATGAATGATAACGTGAAATAAAGTTAGTTACTTTTTCGTTGACATTTTGTCTACAACACATTAGAACATCCATTGTATTCTTAGGAGTCATATGGACTTGGAAATGACTTACAAAGATATCCACAAGTTCATTAAATGATCAGATTGAATGATTAGATAAGTTGGAAAACCACTCCAATGTAGTGTCCTTTAAGGTTCGAGGAAAAAATTAAGCTAATAATTTGTCATCAAGAACAAAATCACTGCATAAAGTTGTATAAGAATTGACATGGTTAATAGGGTCTCCTTTTCCTTTGTATTTCTCAAACCTAGGCATTTCAATTACTTGTGGCATCTGAGTGCATAAGATTTCAAGGGATAATGGACTACTACAGACATGATATGTAGGTGAAGCATTTTGACTTTGGCTAATGGTGGAGATTTGTTGTTGCATGGATGAAATGGTATTAAAGAGTTGTGTAATGATGGGATTAGTGTAAGTGGTATGAGGTGGAAGGGAAAATGGTGATGGGGTGTATGTAATGTTAAGGGAAGTGAAAGGGACACTAAGAGGGGTGAATGTGGAAGAAGGAATATTCAATGTCACAAAAGAACTAGGAATACTAGTTGGAATTATGAAAGAAGGAGCCACATGACTAACCTGTTGCATAGTTGTTGTAACCTGGGGAGTGGTATAAGTTGGTATGGATGCTATGGTTGAAGGGGGAGGAATGTGAGATCCTCCTTGACTTTCAACAATGTTTGTTGGTTGGTTTGTGGAAGGAATATGTTTTTTGTATATCTCAACAATTCTCTTCATAACTTGTAAGCTCCATCATCACTTTCAATCAATCAATGAAGGTTTTTTATGGATGGTATGGCAGTGGTAGAAATTTTTTAAGGGACAAGTCTTGTAAGTGTGCAAAATCCTCATGAATACTAATGACTTTGTCTTGTGGTATGGAATTGTTTTGTGTGTCAACATTCATTGGATGGAAAGGTTAAGGCATAGAGGTGGTATTGTCCATGCCTAATGCACCATTGTCCATACTAGGAGTAGGAGCTCTTGAGATCCCAAGGTCTGCTATGAAAGTGTTATCGCTAGAAGCCATGAGTCTAGAACTTCGTCTCACTAAAGTATTATCAATGGGCGCCAAACACTCATACAAGTAACACAAGAGATACAATGGATGCAAATGTAATGCAATATAGGACAAATAAAATGAAAAAAACAATAATTCTGTAAACTGAAACAAAGATGTAGTACTAGAAAATAGAAGTACAAAAAATACCTAGTAATTACCAGAAAATGCAATGAAAAATATGCAAAAGGACTAAGTCACCTATGGTGGCGATTTAGTCCTACTGATAATTTTTTTGTGTTTTCTTAGAGTTTATAAATGCAATTCTATGTCTTTCAGATGCACAAATGGAACTGCAATATGTAAATGCAAAGTTTTTGTGTTTTTCAATGCAAAAATGATGTAAGAGTGCAAGCTAATATGAACTTTTTCACTAATACAATTGAAAACTCTAGGATGCACTTTAACCAATGCAAGATGCAATGCAAGTGGAACCAAGTATGCTCTTGAAAATAAGAAAGGAATAATGTTCAAAAGGGGCAGGTTCACCAAAATGTAAATAATGATTTTGGTTTGACCCCTCACAATGCTTTGCTCCTCTAGGATTTTTCACCTAAAAGGAGAAAGGGTGTTGGATAGGGGTCCAAAATGCTAGTGGTTTACACTCAAAGTCTATGTTAATGAGATGGATTATTCCTAATTAAGATGTCCTACTGCTCTGATTTGAAATTGAAGTAATCTAATGATGTAAAAACTATGAAAATGTGAAGTGCTGGAAAACACAATGTGATATGCAGAAATGCCTAAGAATATGACTAAATGATGAAATAACAGAACAAAATGAAAGAGATGCACCTGGAATCAGAAGTTTGATGTTGGAAGATTATAGAATCTAATTTTTTTTACTAGAATGTTGACTAGGACATTTAGGCCAATTTGGGTGACTTAGTCCCAGTTTTGGGAAACTTTGTCGAACAAGAATTTGTCAAATGGGTATCTAGAAATGTCAAAATCAATTTTCAGGCCTAGAAGTAGGACTAATTCACCCTTGGTGGTGACTTAGTCCTCCTATAGATTTTAGGAAATTCAAGACAAAATGTTGTAGTCTCAAGTTTGCACTTCCTTTTCGGACAGGTGTCCATACTTAATCTTGTAGGAAATGGGGCAAACAGTCTCTCCAAGCTTGAAATAAGGTGATGTTGACTTGATTGAATTTATGCACTTTTTAATCACTTTTCAACACCTAATTCTTGAAAAATATACATACAAAAGGGGGAAAATGGTTGAGGGTTAGAGAATAGGGGTTTGCCTTGGTCAAACCCCACTTTGGTAATCAAACCCTAAACAATGAAATGAGATGAAAAGAGTGATAAATAGATAACATGAAAATTTCATAAACTTACCACACCATTGATGCTCAAATATGAAGATGTGCAATGAAGAACTCTAATAGCTTGACTTGATAATGCTTGATTTGCTTGAATTCTTAATGAGTGCAAGAGATTGTATGTGATTTGGAGATAGATGATTGTAGAAGATAGGAGATGTAAAATGAGGTGAAAAACCCTTATTTATACTTGATTTTACTAAAATTTCCTGAAAGTAACACATCACAGGCCGACCTCAAGGGTTAGAGGACAAAATTCCACTAAAAATTTAAAATAATTTTGAGTTTTGTGCCAAAAAGGACTAAGTTGCCCCTATGGGCGACTTGGTCCCACTTAAACAAATTAAGTGGGTGTCGGGAATTTTGGGGCATTAAAAGTTTTCCAACAGGAATATCCTTAACAACACAATTGAAAATGATCGGAAAGTGTATTAAGGGGTCATTTAGACATGAGAAAGGGTTGAATTAGTGAAATTAAGCCTAGAAAAATGTGAAATATTGTTACAAGACTTTACAACACTTCAAAATAGGACTTAATAAGTGATAAAAAGGCGATTTTTAGATGAATTGTAATGAGTATAGTCTAGAAAAGTGTAGAATTTTTTTACAACACTTCACAATACCTTCACAAGACATCATAATTTGAATGTTTTAAGCCCTAATGTGAATGTCTTGATTACATTAAACAACATTATACCTAGGAAAAATCAATCCAAAGCCCATTAGAAAGACTTAAGTGAGCATAAAAATGTCAACTATACATTTTTTGGTGACACACTTATTAGTAGAAGTCTTACCACCTTTATCATGAGTACATTGGAGTTTTATGGTTACCAATTTAGTAGCCAGGAAGCCAAGTCCTTGATGGTCCTTATATTCTTGAAGTTGAATAGGCTCCATGATTCCTTGTTCTTGTGCTTCCAATCCTTTGCCTTTGTATCCCTAATTCTTGCATAAGTCGTGGCCATTTGGGGGGTATCGATGAGTCTCAAGGGTGGGAAGTTCATTTTCTTCTCTATATAACCATGAGGAAACATCCATGTCGAGGCCCAAATCTTCTTTGTCCAACAATCCCCATTTATTAAAGTTTTTGAAATTTTCTTTTGGTTTCAAGTTAAGTGCACGACCATATGATCGTGGAGAGGTAGGGAGTTGTCCTATGCAAAAGGAATTTAATCCCATATTCTCCACATTCTTTATTAGTTATCTTGACCTTGTCCTTACAAATGGAAGGTGGTGTTGATGATGGTTGTAATGCATGGGTTAATGTACATAGATGAGGTGAATTCTTCATCATTAATAGGACAATGATAGTTGCTTTTGTATTTTTCTTTCAATGCTTTAAAATATTGGAAGGGTTGTGGGTTAGTGGGAATGGTAATTTCTTTTCCATTATGGGTGAATTTTAGACATTGGTGGTAGGTGGAAGGGATGGCTTGCATGGCGTGTATCCAATGTTGTCCAAGGAGGATATTTTTTCCATAATGGCCAATCGAACTTGAACATGTGACTTAATTGTTCCTTTTGTTTCTCTTTTAGCATCATCATACGCTTTTATGGTTATTTTCTTGTGGGGATCAATGACATCATCTAAATAACCTAATTGTTTTATTAATTTCAATGTACATAGATTTAGTCTAGATCCACCATCTATTAAGACTATTTTAATGTTATCCTTATGGAAAATGGTTTCAATGTGTAGTGGTTTATTATCAAGTGTTTCAAAATGAAGATCCTTATTAGTGAATGATAATTGTCGTATGGATTAAAGATTTCCAATTATAGCTTGGAATTGATTAATGTTTATGTCGCTTGGTACTTTGGATTCTTGAAGAGCTTTCTCAAGGGATTCTTTATGTAAGGAAGCTAAGGTAGGAAAATAAATTCCTACACTAATCTAGAGAGGAGAAAAATGCAAAAATTTACAAATCTTTAATAGTTACAGAAACTTAGATAGATATAATATAAATATCATGCATACCACAACACATTGATTTATGTGGGGAAAACCCTTTTGGGAGAAAAACCCCACACTTCAAAAGCTGCCCAATATATTATGAATAGTAAATCACAAAGATTACAATATACTTGTAGAGCAAGCTTCTCATAGGAGTATCACCACTCAAAGATCAAGAGACAACATGAACACTATCAAACTCTCAAAATACATCACCGTCTACTGCAACTGTAATATAACACCCTCATAAAATAGGGTTACATTCTAGGGCAAGACAAGCCAATAAAATATCCAACATTATATCTAAAACCTAATAATGAATGGTCTAGATTTACAATATATCATTATTTAATGTATGTCGTCATTTTAGGAGTTTTCTGAAAAAGTTAACTCTCACATTTTGTTCTTTTCTACCATTGTATACACCTATCGGTGTAACTAGGAAATATATATATATATATACATACATCCTATCAATCTAAAACCTAATAATGAATGGTCTAGATTTACAATATATCATTATTTAATGTATGTCAGTCATTTTAGGAGTTTCCTTGAAAAATTTAACACACTCACATTTTGTTCTTTGCTACCATTGTATACACCTATTGGTGTAACTAGGATATATATATATATCCTATCAACAATAAACCGTATATAATTGCAAGGTTGAAACACATTTTCCCAAAAAATCTCTCACTTTTCGAACACCTTGCAAGAGCAATGTGAGGGTGTAAAATCATCTCTTTAATTGTTAGGGGTCGAAAGGCCCATAGTCTCTGAACACCATCTAAACTTCTTTGTGCTCACAGGCTTAGTTAAAGAATCAACAACATTTATCAAAGTATCTACCTTAACCAACTTCACCCTGCCATCTTCGACCATGTCTCTAACAAAATGATATTGTACATCAATGTTCTTAGTCCTGGCATGAAATGTCGAGTTCTTGGCTAGACATATCGCACTCTGTCGTAATAAATTGTCATTGCACCTTGTTTTATTCCAATATCTGAACATAGTCTTAAGAAAAATGGCTTCTTTACAAGCATTATTAGCTACCATATACTCTACTTCAGTAGTAGACAAAGCAACCACAACCTATCGCTTACTCATCCAACTAATTGCACCACCAAATAAAGTAACACATAAGCACTAGTGGATTTTTTGCTATCAACATCACCTGCCCAATTTGAATCCACATAACCATAAATATCAAGGGAAATATCATCTCCAATCATATTACTATGATAACATAAGGAAAAATTTTAGGTGCCTCACAAATATCTAAAGATTCTTTTAACTGCATCCTAATGAACTCTACTAGGATTAGACATATCTGGAAAGAACTCCCACTGCTTGGGAAATGTATGGTCTAGTACAAACCATATCATACATCAAACTTACAGCTGCACTCTGGTAAGGCACTTTCTCATGTCTTCCATCTCTATGGAGATTGTACAATTTGACATAGATAACCTTGTTCCAACTAAAACAAGAACAAACAATGGTCTACAATCTTGCATATCAAACTTCTATAAAATTGAGTTGACATACTTACTTTGGCCAACCCATAGCTTTTGTTCACTCTATCTCTTTTAATTTCCATCCCAAGAATGTGTTTAGCTACACCAAGATCTTTCATTTCAAATTTAGCAACAAGTTGAGATTTTACTTGTTACCCTGATTTCACATGTAGAGAATTTTTGCGATTAAATCTAATTAAAAACAACAAATTGAAAAGGAAAAATAAAACTAAATAAAACCCTAGAAAGTGACTTACCTCAAGCATAAATTGGGCCCTGCAACTACTAGATTGTCTATTTATCTACACCAAATCTTCATAGGCGGCAACGACGGTGGGCAACAAAAATGAGCCTCAAACCAAATTTTATTGTGAATTGATGGACAACATAATCTATTTATAGGAGGAGGTGGTGATGGAGGGCAAGTGATATTCCTGTCATAGAAGATATCTACTCGATTTAGTATTAATGAGATTAGACTGAAAAAATGATATGCATAGTGGAGTGTTTGGATGGTGGAGTGTATGAATTGTATTTTCATTCAATGAGGGCGCTGCCTTGGCTCCACGTCCTCCTTGCTCATCTTCAAAAGTAACCTCAGACCATTAAAGATAATCATTATCTCCTTTTTCTATGCATAGCCCACAATCATACCTGCAAATAGAGGCAATCAAGTCATTCTATACTGGCTGAGACAACAACTACACTAATTAAAGACGAGATTATCAATTTGATTAAGTTAACCTGCTTCTGGTTGCAGACCATTAAAGATGGTTATCCCCTGAATGTGGCAGAACCGTTCACAGTTGTATTGTTGTAGGTAAAGAGAAATTTTTCACAATATTTCTCTACCCCCTTTTCACAACTATCACAGTTATGGCAGTTGCGCACCATGCACCCAACTCCAACTATCATAGTATTGTTTACTTTTGTTACAATCCCTACGATTTCATGCTTGAAAAGCACCCAACAATCAAGTAGCTCATCCACAACTACTCTCATTATGTAGGGCACTTGTCATAGTAGTTGCTCTTCAATTCTTCCTACACAGTCTAAGCACCAAAGAAGGTGGTTTACCAGTCCGTGAAGTAGTTTGTAGGCCATGTGAGACAGGATTGCCAATGGGCTATGGACTAGAAAGACCACAATAAAAGCCTATCGGCTAAATATATTTTAATAATTGTTTGAGGCTAAAATTAATGATGAAATCAGTTTTATTGTGGTTGACTTCATGGTACTGCTCAAGTGATTGAAGACAATGATGAAGATAGTTAACAAAGACAAAAAAGAATCTACATTATTAATGTTAATAACCAAAGTATAATAAAATTATAAAAGAAAAAGCAACAATTATATTCCAAATAGCAACAAAAACGATTAATAGAAATAACAAAGGCAATGCTTAAAGATTAATGAAGCATTGATGATGTTATTATGGGATGCAATTAGCATATAAAGAACATTGAGTAAAAGTTCATATATATTTTAAAGGCAATCCAAGTTAATTATTATATTAGTCAAAGTTTATGCAACAAATGAAGGGTGTGATGGATTTTAGCGAAAATAAAAAGTCACATAAGACAAAAAACTTTATTAAGAGGTGCCAATTCATAAGATAATAAATATTTGTTAATTATGTGAAGGCTATGGTTTATTAGAATGATAAAAGGAAATGCTTGAAGTCAACACAACAAAATAATATTTAGTAAGGGTTGCCTCTCTTTGTAAAGAGGATGTGTTTCAAAGGGTCACCACTCTTGATGAAAATATATATAGAGATTGTGAGAAGTGTTGAAAAGGTGTGTGAAGCGGTGACGAGTAAAAATAATATCATATATGCACATTAAAGGAATGTATGAGCGAGTAGAATTATGAAGGAAGAATATATATATATATATGTTGCATGAATAATAAACAATAGAAGAGCAGATATACAACATTTTGTGTGTAGAATAAAAAGAAGATTATTAAAATACATATATGAGAAATTAGTTCATATAAGAGCAAAATTTTCTTGAGTATAACAATAGATCCATGAAGAGTATATTTACAAATTATATAAGGAGATTGCAAGGAGTTAAGGAAATTTTGTTAGTGAAAGACATGACTATTCAAATGGTTATATCCATTTCAAAGAGTTGCATCCATTCATAGAATCATTAAAGATATAAAGGAAAATCATTCAAGCGGAAAAGTTTTGTGTGTGAAGAACAAACAATATATCAAAAACACCAGCAAATGAAGAGAAGATTATAAATAGTTAATTTGCAGATTGGATGAAGAGATTGTAAGAAATCTTATGGGATATTTGCAATTAGATTTATGAAGTATTTATGGCAGATTTATGAAGACGTATTTATGTAGATTTGTGAAGAGGGTTTTATGCAAAGATAAAGAATATTTTGGAGCAAAATTATGAAGCATATTAGAGAGAGTTTTATGAGACACATGTATGTGGAAAGTGTAGACACCTAAATTTGGACACTTATATTTGTCCAAATTTATCCCTTTTTGTCTAAATATCCTCTTACTTGCATTAATTAAGTAATATTACTATTATTTAATTAATACCCTTAAAGTCCTCTAAATCCCTAAGGTATCTAGTTAAATAATTAGATACCTTACCTTTTATCCCCTTTTTTCCTCAAAGAATTAAATAAATAAGATATTTATTTAATTCCTCACATGTCACATCCTCCATAATCCTCTTCTAGTCTAGATTAGTCTAACTAATCCTTGATTAGGATGTGCACACCCTTAATCAGGATTAATGTCACATCCTCCACATCTTCCAACTTGCTTATAATCTTCCATTAATCTTCTTAATCACCTATTTTCACAACCTTAATCTAATCCCCTTTCTACATTTAGCATACCTTCATGGTCAACCTTCACAATTTCAACATTTAGCCTAGACTCTCTTCCCCATGTGAATTAAAAATTCACATTTATCCCTCTAAGACTCTCCTCTTCCCCATGCAAGTTGTTAGGAGTTATAAAACTCCTCACTTGTCACATCACTCACATGTGGACAAGTACTTACCCTTTTGAGAACCTTGTTTTATCCCCAAGGTACTCCCAATCATGTGAATTTAAAATTCATATTTATTTCCCCAACCACTTCTCTCTTCCCCATGGAGATCTTTGAGGAATACTAAAATTCCTCATATGTCACTTTCCTCCCGTATGGGAACACAAAATTCTTTTTTAAGGAAATCTTCTCTCATCCCAAGGTACTTGCAAGTACCTCCACTTCACATGTCCCTTTTCCACCTCACTTGTCCTTGTGACATCTCATCCTCCACATGGAAAGATGTGAGGGCTTGTGAGTCCTCAAATCACCACAACCCTTCATCTTGCCCATAATGGAAAAATCTTGACTATTCAAATTCCTAGAGGCCTTTCCCCTAAAATAGAGGATTTTTGGCTTCATTTTCTCATAACACATTCAAGTCTTCAAGCTATTCAACAACTTCAACTCTCATACTCTCATACTCTCATCCACCATTGTTGAATCCTCAAGCTCTTGCATCCATTCTGTTCATCCATCAAAATACCCACATCTCTCATTTGAATCCCCATCACATCTAGATCATTTTGCATCCATTTTTAGCACTCTTTCCATCAAGGAGCACACATTTATCAACTATCAAAGGGCCAACCAAGGAGCAACTCGTACAAGGTATAAATCTACTATTTCTTATCTTTATTTTGTTTGAGTTCAACGTAGCCCAATCTTCAGGTGTTGAAGTGTTGTTTGATTTCTTTTGTATTATGTTTTGCATCATTTAGGATAGGTAGATAACGTTAATTGCAAAAAGAATATGCAAGCATATGTAAGTACATTTAAGTCATTAGAAAGAGGGGAATCATAGTGTGAAAGAATAAAGATTGTAACGGTTATCATCCACTAAAGAAGAAACTTAGATGGTGGCACTTCACTTTGGAAGTTGGTGCTTCTTAAAGGATATATTGGTGCCTCTAGTAGGTTGGTGCCTATGAATCCAGTTGTGGGAGTTGGTGCTCACAAATTGAATGAGGGTTTGGTGCCTACAAAATTTGTAAAAAGAAGAATTCATATAAAAGAATTATTATGTTGTGGTTTTCTCCTACAAGGGTTTCCATGTAAATAATATGTGTTATTCTGTCCATGTAAATAGTATGTGTTATTGTGTTCTTCTCATGTGCATGATTATTGATGTTAAGTAAATGATGTTATTGTTATTGATGAAGTTTTAAATATGGTATTATGTTTGAAAAGGTAAAATATTATTTTTATTCTGATTCACCCCTCTCTCAATATAACTATGTGCTCATCAAGAAGGGATTTTGATTTGGACCAGTTTCCTCAAATCCTAAATGAGGTAAACTATTTGGATCTCATCAACCATTGATAACCTTGATTGCAAATTTTATTGAAACATTCAAGTCAAGTTCCAATTTAAATCATGAATTGTTAACAAATTTTCAAGTCAAACACTACTAGTTACACCAAATGGCACTTCCATCAAATGAATAGTGGAGCATGCTACAAAATCTGATAGAATGATTTGATAATATGAATTTCCAACTTAACTCTATGCAAAGTTGTCTTTGAGAAAGATTTTACATTTCCTCTATGTATTTTTTCATTTGAAAATCAAAGCAAAACTCAAATTCATTAATGTGTTCAAATTATATGTATTTTTTATTTGCTCAATTCAAGAAAAACTCTAGTTTGTACTACTAGATACACATTAAATGATTGCTAATGTTGTATATGCTACTATTGTTAATATGGTATTAAGCATTGAGTTGAATGATGAATCATTGAGAACATGTAAAAATTATCATTAGACACAATTGAAATATAAAATTATTAATAATATGTTAATTAATAAATGGAAATTGGGGGCATTGAGCGATGTTGGGAGGTGACACTTCTAAGGGCTTTGCAGCCTATGGCTTGTGAGGTCATGACTACATGCTCTTTCTTTCTGTGCATGCTCGTCTTTAGTTCTTGTTCAGTGTTTTTTATCTGTGTTGTGTTCAGAGGGAGTTTTAGAGGACTTTTCTTTAGTTTTTTTCTTAGCTTCTTCTTTGTTGCTATGTGGTCTATCTTGGCTGAAGCGTGGGTGTTTAGGTGGTTCATGTGCGGGCTTTCTTTCTTTGTATTGGGTGCCACCCTTTCTTAATGACTGGTTGGATTTGTTCTCTTCTACCTTGGAGGGGGGTTGAGGGTGTTTTGTCCTCTCGGTTATGGCTCTGAGGAAGACATCAAGGGTCAAATCTCCATTGGATTTTGGTGCTGCATTTGGGGCTTCCTCTCCAAATTACTCATTGAGAGTCTTTGATAATAATTTTTTTTTCAAATGATTCAAGTAATGAAGGATTTGTGCCATCTGGAGGTTCTCGTATCTCGAAGATAAATGACTGCCTGGAGCATACCAAAGATAGGTAGGTGTTAGTAATTCAACTAGAATCAATTGTGAAGGATATTGAATATTACTCAAAGCATGCTTTTCTCTACAAATTCTTAGGAACAAGGATTTCAATCCAATTTTTGGAGTCGTGGGATCACCAGACCTGGTCTCTGAAGGGTGAGATGGATATAATGCTATTGGAAAATAGTTACTTCATGGTGACCTTTAATTGCATGGCAAATCACAATAGAGTTTTCAAAGGTGGGCCTTATTTCCACAACTAAATTGGCCTATTTATCAAACCTTGGCATGTGGGTTTTGATCCTTCGGAGGAGCTCCCAAATTGAGTTCTAGTGTGGGTGTATCTCCCTAGATTTCTAGTTGAATGTTGGCACAATGACATATTGCTTAGGGTTTCTTTGCTGTTGGGGAAACCAGTGGGTCCTTCTTAGCAAACTCAGGATAGAAAGGTAATCAAATTTGCTCGCATTTGTGTTGAGATGGATTTAAGTAACCCTCTTCCAGATTATTTGGAAATTCGTGCGGGTTCATATTCTTGGGTGCAGCAGCTAGATTATGAGACATTTCCATTTTGTTGTCATCTATGCCATGAATATGGCCATCTGCAGAGAAGATGCCAAAAGTCTAAATATTTTGAGTGTCAGACTACTCAACCTCCCCACAACCCTCCTAAGGTCGACAAAGGCAAGGACCCCATTCCTTGTGTGACAATTGGTGCAGAGGGTTTTATTCTTGTTAAGGCTCGTAATAGGAACCCGAGTCAAACAAGGACTCTAAAGGAGTGCCGAGAAGGTGATACCTTTAATAGGTTCGAGGTTTTGGATGATCTCAGTCAGCAGGAGGTTAATCTGGGTTTGATGTTTATGGATCAGGGTGTTTGGAAGAGGTTCAAGATGGAATGATTGTAGATTACAACCAGACTTCGTAGGAGGTTGGTGCTTTGTGATGAGACAAAAAAATGTCTTATCTATTAGCCAAATAAAAGCATGTATTTTTCTTAATTATGAAGTTTATCAAGACTAGATATGATGAGGAAAGTAAGAGATTTTCAGTTGTAGCAGTCAAAGATTTCATCATATCTTAAAAATTACAATTTGGGTTCTTGAGAGTTTTGGACAAAAAATTGAAGACAAGAAGGCAAAAAAACTCATTAAATTTATGAAAACCTAGTTCGTGGTTTGAGAGAAAACTTCACCAGTTTGATACTTTAGAGATTTGCTTCCATGCTCCAGAATTTTTAGAATTTGTTGATTCGTTTGCTTCTATGCTCCGAAATTCTCGAAACTAAGTGAAGGATCATTTATGAAGAGGTTGAGCAATTTGGGATTCTATGAGTAGTTAAGGGATAATAGTTGAGAGCATCTATGGGGTAGTTCCAAGCATTAAGGCATGTTTTTGGGTTGTGCAAACAAGTGGAGCATATCTATGAGACAATTTTGGGTATTTGGAACATTTTTGCAAGCATCTAGGAGTTGTTTTATGAAATTTAATGATGCACAAGGGAAAGACATGAATTTTTCAGCAGTCAAATGTCTTTTTGGAGCTTGTTTAGAGGCTACAAATTAGGCAAATTTTTTTTGGACGACCAAAGAAGATTGACTCAACAAGATGAAGGAAAGACTCACCTTTTTCCCTCAACACATGTTCCTATCTTCTAGCAAGTTGTTGCACAACAATTAAGGCTCATCTTTGAGATTAGTTGAAGATAGGATTTCTATAAATTCATTTTAATCAAGGAATCAAATGGGGAAGAGTTTTATAAAATAATAGAATACAATTTTTAGAAATAGTAGTTATTTTGTAGTTTTATTTCTTAGTAGTCATTTCATTTCTAACTCTTTACATTACCAGTATTTCCTTTTACAAGTTTCTTACAATCGATTTAATTCTAGCATTTCATTTACAAGTTCTTAGATTAGGTTTGATTCCAACAATTTATTTCATGCATTGTCTTTAAATTTTGTTTGTAGGAAAAAGCATGTCATGCAAATGATCTCTTATCCCTCTTACATATTTCCATGTACACCACCCTCGATTAACATTTATAATTAAATGATGAGGAATGCAATGTCACTCATCATTTTTGTCGTCGTTGTTAAGGAAAGGTGTCATTAGGGAGTTGTTGATGATCTAGTGACAACAGGTCAAAAGAAAAATTAGTTTGGCAAGCTTTTTAGGTTTATTATTTTAGAAATTCCCTGTTTTATTATTTTAGAAACCCCTCCCCCCCAAAACAACAGATCCAAAGGAAGAGGTTCTTGTATGCAAAGGTGAAAGCTCTTGTGCAATATCCTCAACTAGAGGACCATGAATTCAAGCCCCAACAAGCAAAAGACTATTGTTTGGATGCCTTCAAAGTCCATGGAGGGCTGCTTGATCAAATATTTGAAGGACAAGGAGTTGCATTCAATCATGCATTCAACAGAATCTGAGGAAGGATTGCAAAATCTTTCTAATCAGCCCATGCATCTACTAGAATCAAATTTTTTGGAGAAGGCTATCATTTCAAAGGAAGGAGGAGCATCAGAGTTCAAATATTTAGCCATCTTCTTCTAATGGTTTTCAGGGTGTTTTGGAAGAGATTCAAGAGGGAATTATTCTAGATTACAACTAGACTTCATAGGAGGTTGGTGATTTGCAAATGGAAACGGATTTGAGTTTGGTGGTTCATGGGATCTCAAAGACTCTTGTGGATGAGAAAATGAGGGAGGGAGAGATCTCTACTCCATTGGTGAAAGTGGGGTTTGATTCAGTTAAAGGTAGCAAGGCCTCTCCTTCATTGGGACTTCTTCAGAAAGACCAATAGAAAGGGGTTGCTGAGAAGTATTCCAAGGTTGGAAGGAAGAAAGACTTAGAAAATTTAAAGATGATGAGGGAGACTTTGGTGGAGTATGGATCTATTAAGACCCTAGGTTTCCATATTTCTAACCCTCCGAAATGATCACCCTTTCTTGGAATGTAAGGAGCCTGAACAGTGGCCCTAGATAAAAATTTGTTCATGAATTGGTAAGAATACATTCTTTGAATGTTCTTTTTTTATAGGAGACTAAGTTATCTATTGAAAGTATGGTTGGTTTGTTACCGAAGCTGTGGGGGCAGGGTGACTGTAAGTGTATTGGGGCTCATGGTAATGCAGGGGTTGTGGCTTGCTTGTGGAACCCTTTGAAGGTTCATCCTCTTTGGTGGATGTCCTCCAAGTCTTCGATTTTGGTTGTTGCTTCAAGCCTAAAGTTGAGGAAACTATTATTCTTTCAAACATCTATGCATCTACTAATTTTTTTGGTAAGCAGTTATTGTGGTCTCATATCAATTTCATTCGGAGCCTTGCTCCTTTTTTCCCTTGGATTATCATGGGTGATTTTAATGCTATTATTGAGTTGAATGAGAAGAAGGGTGGTATTGCGACGTTGGAGCCTTTTGCTTTCCTTATTCGTGATAGCATTTCTACCTTGAGTTTGGTTGACATTAAGCCCCGTAATGGTCAGTTTACCTAGAACAATAGGAGAATGGGAGAGAATTGTATTGTTGAGAGACTTGACCATTTTTTGGTTTCTTGTTCTTGAATTGGTAGTTTGTGGTTTACTAGCTCTAAAATTTTGGACTGGAGGGGCTTAGATCACTGGCCTATTAAGTTATCTACTACTTTAGTTCATGTTGCTTGTCCCCCCTCTTTCAAGTTCTAGCTTATTTGGTTAAGAGATTCTTCTTTGCAGGTGCATATGACTGATTGGTGGCAAATGGGAAGGCCTGCTCATGGAACTACTATGTATTCTTTTTCCAAACGGCTGCAATATGTTAAATATCAACTCAAGTAGTGGAACAGGAAGTATTTTGGAAATATCTTTCATGGTAAGGTTGTTACTCAAGCAGACTTGGATGTCATCACTCAAGAGATCAGTGAGCTTGGTCTTTCAGAGGATTTACTTAGGGAGGAGGCAAGGGCTTTGAAAGCTTTGGAGGAGTTTGAGCTGCACGGGGAAATTTATTGGAAACAAAAGGATTTCATTGAGTGGTTACAAGAGGGGGACAAAAACATTACTTTCTTCTTCAATTCAGTGAAAACCAAGAGACATGGGAATTCTATGCATGTTCTTGTGAATGGCAGGGGAGAGAATTTATCTTCTTAAAAAGATATGTCTGGAGAAGCTTCTTAGTTCTTTGCTTCTTTATTTAGAGAGGATTCTTAGGATGGTTTGGTAGAAGAAAACAAAGTTTTATCTTGTATTCCCTACTTGGTTACTAGGGAGATGAATCAACATCTTTTAGGTCATATCTCGTTGGAGGAATTGGAGGCTAGTATTTTCCAAATGAAGAAAGGGAAAGCCCCAGGTCCTGATGGCTTTTCGATTGAATTTTATAAGGAATTTTGGGATATCATTATAGTGGATCTATTAGAGGTAGTTTGTGAGTCTTAGAGGAATAAGCAGATGTTGTGGGCTGTGAACTCTACCTTTCTCTCATTCCCAAATGTGAGGGGGTGGATTGGCTGAGTCAATTTTGACCTATTTCCCTTTGTAATGTAGTTTATAAAATCATTTCCAAGTTGATTGCTGAAAGGATGAAGTGATGGCTTAGATGGCTTATCTCTGAGGAATAGAGTGGTTTTTTGGAAGATCAGATTTTTTTTGATGGGTTGGTCATTGCTACTGAAACCATTCATTCTATGGAAACCTCGAAAGAAAAGGCTATGTTCATCAAGCTAGATATGACAAAGGAATATGATAGAGTTCAGTGGTCCTTCTTGCAAAAAATTCTTATTGCCTTTGGTTTTGCTGAAGAGTGGGTCCAGTGGGTTTTGTCCTATGTTAATTCCACTTCTTTCTCAGTGCTGATAAATGGTGAGCCTTCCTCTCTTTTGAGTTCTTCTAGAAGCCTTCGTCAAGGGGATCCTCTCTCTCATTTATTTATTCTTCTTGCTGAAGGTCTAGGAAGATTGGTGAAACATAATGTGGAGTTGGGTTTTATTAAAGGTTGGGTGTGGGGTAATGGTTTTCCTCCTCAGTCTCACCTACAATTTGTGGATGATACTACTTTGATGGGTATGGCTAAGATTAGAGACCCTCTTTTGGTCAGATTCTTGGGACAGTTTTCCTCCCATTTTGTGCCAATATCCTAATTTGATGAATCTTTTCCAGTGCTTCCTGGAGGTTGGTTGGTCAAGGGTGATTTATTTTAAGACTTTTTATCCATGTGGGCAGATGGAGGTGGCTAGGTGGAAGGAGCCTTGTGAATGGCATGTGGTTGGGATGGAGGAGGATTGTGCTAAGCTTCAAAATATTTTGGGTGGTAGACAATGCAGCTCCCTTAGGGATAAGGATATTCTTGCTTGGAGCTCGAATCCAAAGCATGCTTTCACTATGGCTAGTGGGTCCCAGGAGTTGTTGGCTTGTAAGTTTGGTGGGGTGGAGGTCCCTTGGTGGAAATAGGTGTGGAACAAGTTTTGTGCGGACTCTAGCTTGGAATAGATGTTTGACTTGGGATAATCTTCGGAAGCGGGGATTCCAGGGCCCCTCTATTTGTGTCCTATGTGGTTGTAGTGAGGAGGATTCTTCCCACTTGTTTTTTTGTTGTTCTTATTCTATGCTACTTTGGAATTTATGGTGGGGTGTTTGGAAACATCCTTGTATTCATGCTTCTTCCCTGGTTGAGTTCTGGAGTAGTCTAGGAAGACCTTCTTATGCTTCTTTCCTCCAGATCATGTGG
This sequence comes from Sequoia sempervirens, assembly GCA_007258455.2. Lineage (NCBI taxonomy): Eukaryota > Viridiplantae > Streptophyta > Pinopsida > Cupressales > Cupressaceae > Sequoia > Sequoia sempervirens. The sequence continues at coordinate 198,232 of VDFB02257522.1, forward strand.
TGCATTGATCCTACTTTCATCCTTTAGTAAATTTGGCTGCAAAGGAATCATAGGATTTTTTGTGGGGACAAGATGGTGGTTCAACAGGTTTGGCACAGAGTTCCTGGTATGATCCTATGTCGCCAAAAAATGTATAGTTGACATTTTTATGCTCACTTCAACCTTTCTAATGGGCTTTGGCTTGATTTTTCCTAGGCATAATGTTGTAATATGGTCAAAACATTCACATTAGGGCTTAAACATTCAAATTATGATGTCTTGTGAAGATGTTGTGAAGTGTTGTAAAACATTTATACACTTTTCTAGACTCCACTCATTACAATTCACCTAAAAATCACCTTTTTATCACTTATTAAGTCCTATTTTGAAGTGTTGTAAAGTCTTGTAACAAGATTTCACTTTTTCTAGGCTCAATTTCACTAATTCAACCCTTTATCATGCTTAAATGACCCCTTAATACACTTTTCATCCATTTTAAAGTGTGTTTTTAAGGATATTCTTGTTGGACAACTTTTAATGCCCCAAAATTCCTGACACCCACTTAAATTGCATAAGTGAGACCAAGTCGCCCATAGGGGTGACTTAGTCCTTTTTGGCACAAAACTAAAAATTATTTTAAATTTCCAGCAGGATTTTATCCTCTAACCCTTGAGGTCAACTTGTGATGTGTTACTTTCGGGAAATTTGAGTAAAATCAAGTATAAATAAGGGTTTTTCACCTCATTTTACATCTTCTCCTATTTCCTACAATCATCTATCTCCAAATCACATACAATCTCTTGCACTCATTAAGCATTCAAGCATTATCAAGTCAAGTTATTGGAGTTCTTCATTGCACATCTTCAGATTTGAGTATCAACGGTGTGGTAAGTTTATGAAATTTGCATGTTATCTATTTATCACTCTCTTTTCATCTCATTTCATTGTTTAGGGTTTGATTACAAAAGTTGGGTTTGACCAAGGCAAACCCCTAAACCATTTTTCCCTTTTTGCATGTGACTTTTGTATGCATATTTTTCAAGCAATAGGTGTTGAAAAGTGATCAAAAAGTGCCTAAATTCAATCAAGTCAACATCACCTTATTTCAAGCTTGGAGATACTTTTTGCCCCGTTTCCTACATAATTAAGTGCAGACATTTGTTAGAAAAGGAAGTGCAGACCTGAGACTACAAGATTATGTTCCAAATTTCTCAAAATTTGTAGGACTAATTTACCACTAGGGGTGAATTAGTCCTACTTCTAGGCCTGAAAACTGATTTTTACATTTTTGGATACCCATTTGACAGATTCCCATTTTGACAAAGTTTCTGAAAATTGGGACTAACTCGCCTAGACTGGCCTAAGTGTCTCGTTCAACATTCTAGTGAGATTTATCAAGATTCTAGAATCCTCCAACATCAAACTTATGATTCTAGGTTCATCTCTTTCATTTTGTTTTGTTATTTCATCATTTAGTCATATTCTTAGGCATTTCTGCATATCACATTTTTTATTGTTTTACATCATTAAATCATTTCAATTTCAAATCAGAGCAGTAGGACATCTTAATTAGGAATAATACATCTCATTAAAATTAGTCTTGAGTGTAAACCCTTGCATTTTGGTCCCCCATCCAATCCCCATTCTCCTTTTAGGTTAAAAGCCCTAGGAGGAACAAAGCATTGTGAGGGGGTAAAACCAAAATCATTGTTTACATTTTGGTGAACCTACCTCTTTTGAACATTATTCCTTTTTGATTTTCAAGAGCATACTTGGTTTCACTTACATTGTATCTTGCATTGGTTAAAGTGTATCCTAGAGTTTTCAATTGCATTAGTGAAAAAGTTTATATTAGCTTGCACTCTTGGATCGTTTTTGCATTGAAAAACACAAAAAATCTGCATTTACATATTGTAGTTGCATTTGTGAATCTAAAAGACATAGAATTGCATTTAAATTTTTTGAAAAAACATCAGTAGGACTAAATCACCACCCTGGGCGACTTAGTCCTCTTGCATATTTTAAACTGCATTTTCTGGCAATTTATGGGTATTTTTTGTACTTCTATTTTTTGGTACTGCATATCTGTTTCAATTTACAGAATTATTTCTTTTTTCATTTTATTTTCCCTAGATTTCATTGCATTTGCATCCACCCTATCTCTTGTGGTACTTGAATGAGTGTTTGGTACCCCATTGATAATACTTTAGTGAGGCGAAGTTCTAGACTCATGGCTTCCTGGGATAACACTTTTGTAGTGGACCTTGGGATCTCAAGAGATCCTACTCATACTATGGAAAATGGTGCATTAGGAATGGACAATACCACTTCTATGCCTTCACCTTTCCATCCAATGAATTTTGACAGACAAAAAAATTTCATACTGCAACACAAAGTCATTAGTATTCATGAGGATTTTGCACACTTCCAACAAGACTTACATTTTTACCACTGCCATACCATCCATAGTAAACCTTCATCAATTGATTGAAAGTGATGATGACTTATAAGTTATGAAGAGAATTTCCGAGATATACAACAAACATATTCCTTCCACAACCCAACCAACAAACATTGTTGTAAGTCAAGGAGGATCTCACATTCCTCCTCCTTCAACCATAACATCCATACCAACTTGTACCACTCCTCAGGTTACAACAACTATGCAACAGGTTAGTCATATGGCTCCTTCTTTAGAAATTCCAACTAGCATTCCTAGTTCTTTTGTGGCATTGAATATTTCTTCTTCCACATTCACTCCTCTTAGTGTCCCTTTCACTTCCCTTAACATTACATACACCCCATCACCATTTTCCCTTCCATCTCATACCATTTAAACCAATCCCATCATTACACAACTCTTTAATACTATTTCATCCATGCAACAACGAATTTCCACCATTAGCCAAAGTCAAAATGCTACACCTTCATATCATGTCCGTAGTAGTTCATTATCCCTTAAAATATTAAGCACTCAGATACTACAAGGAATTGAAATGCCTAGGTTTGATAAATACGGAGGCAGACCCTATTAACCATGTCAATGCTTATACAACTTTATGCAGTGATTTTGTTCTTGATGACAAATTATTAGCTAAAATTTTTCCTCGAATCTTAAAGGACACTGCATTGGAGTGGTTTTCCAACTTACCTAATCATTCAATCTGATCATTTAATGAGCTTGTGGATGCCTTTTTAAGTCATTTCAAAGTCCATATGACTCCTAAAAAAGACAATGGTTGATCTAATGCGTTGTAGACAAAATGTCGATGAAAAAGTAACTGACTTCATTTCACGTTATTAGTCATTGTATGCTCAAGTTGATGTCAAAATTCTTGATTCAAATATACAGAAGATGTTTATCAAAAAACTTGCACACAAACCTTCAGGACAAGTTAATGATGATGAAATTCCCTTCGTTCATGCACTTATGTACAACCCTATGTGACTATCATAACTTGGTTTCCAGTCGTGATTCAAAGTCCACTTCTAACCAAGCTAAGAAGTCTAAGCAAAACAATCAAATTAATGCACAAAACTTTAGAAAACCAAACAGAGGCTTTTTTACAATTCAATCTTCCTCCTCAACCACAAACCCAACTTGTTCAAAATCAAGTGGCAGCTGTTAAAGCAGTGATGCTTTATATATATAGGGACCTGGAGAGACAATTTACTTCCTTACCTAATACCCTTCCTAATACAATGAACCATTTACTCCAACAATAAATGATCACTTTGCCTATCATTAAACCACTTGATACTACCAAGCCTTTACCACCTACCTTCAAACCAAATGCTTATTGCCATTTTCATTTCCAAAATGGCCATGACATCGAACAATGTAAGTGTCTCAAACATTTAGTTCAAGACCTCATTGATTTGGTTCGTTTTTCCATTGCGAGTGTTACTGATCAAGGCAATAAGTTAGTTGCACCCCCTAACTAGAATTTACAAATATTTACCAACCCCATGCCTAAACACAATATTTCCTTTGTCAAGGCTAGTGAAGCTTCAAACCCTCAAGTCATGAACATTGATACAAATAATGAACAACATGATATAACTCCAAATGCTACCCAAACTACTTCTTTTGATGAACTTGTGGGTGCAATAGATGTTATCCCTTGTAAGGGCCCAAACAACAAAATTCCTGATATCACTTTTTCTTCCAAAGATATACTTAAAACACTTCTTGATGGTCCTCTTTACATAGCCGATCGAATCTATGATAAGCCCACCAATGGGATATTAATAGATCCCACCTATGGCGAGAATGTGATCACAGAAGAATTTTTAGTATTACATGAGTTGTATCAAGATGATTATAACAAACTAATTGCATGGATTAAAACACATACTAGTTTTGTGTGCCCTACAATCAGATCGATTGTACTCCCCTTACAAATAGGACCCAAAACTTTGGATGTAACATTTTCTATTATTCCACAATTAGACCAATTTCTTCTACAATTGGGTCATCCTTGGCTCTGCTCGATGAAAGCATTCCCTTCAGTTGTTCACAAGTGTTTGAATTTTCCACATGGTAATGAAATATTTATTGTACACCATAGTGGCTTTAATCCATTATCCTCTAAAGGTGCTTTTTCCTTAGAAGCCCTTTGGCTTGAACCTATGGACCAATCACCCTTTGGAAAGATTTATTTTTCATAGCCTACTAAAAATTCAAAGCCAAACGAATAGTCGAGTTGTCTCTTCGTAACATATCCCCATCCACTGCCACTCCTCCTATCCTAGATGAAACTATGCTTCAGCTAGAGTTTGACATTGAACAAACCATACACCCTCATGAGCACCCAACTAAAGACACTTCACCTCCATTGTTTAAATTTCCAAGAGAAAATGAACCAAACCTTGTCATACCTCCCCACATTAAACAAGGTTATAAAGCTAAAGAGAAAGTGATTGACCAATCTTCATCAGCTCCTCCTATTCTTCCCCCTCAATAAGACAAGGAACCTATGATGGATCAAACCAATCTTACACCTCAACAACTTCAAAACAAAATTAAACAAAACTGTGGTGCTCGAGAGCATAGGCTTCATCGTTGTCTCCTTACTCGTCAAATACAAAACCTATGCCTTTGACATAAGCAATAGATGATGACCCTCTTCCTCCTAACCCACCACAAGATAGTACAGTCAAGCCCTCACAACAAAATGAACAAATCCAATGGCTGCAACTTTTGATACATCCTTCCTTAGAAATAACCCTTCGTGCTCTTGTCATAATCAATCTTGATTATGATGATGATGAGGAGATCAAAAAAATAGATGAAGAAGTGCATAACGATCTCAATTCTTTATTTTCATCTACCATGAGCTTACATGATAAATCTTATCAACCAAGTGAAGAACCTGGTACATCTCCTATTTTAGCACTTGCAATTCTTTCTTTGGATAGTCAACCACCTTTGCAATACCCTAAACATGATTGGGAGGTGAATGACTTGTTAGATGATTGACTTGCATTCACCTTAATAGAATTTTATATTTGTTTTTCTTTGATGTATGTATTGTGTTCCCCTATATCATGTGTTTGGCGTTCTCTCTCTTTGTACACTTCCTCTATTTGTACCTCTATTCTTCTATCTTTTGTGCATTGCCTTTTTTTCCTTTTTTTTGTCTTTCTCCTTTTGGGAATGATGCAAAGCGTAGAGACGCCCTATGTCTCTTCCATGTTGACCCAAAAGGTCTATTTCCTTTTTTTCCTTTTTGTTTTGTGTTTTCCTTTTGGGGATGATGCAAAGCGTTGAGACACCCTAAGTCTCTTCCATGTTGACCCAAAAGCTTTTCCTTTTCTTTTTCCTTTTTCTTTTCTTTTCACTTGTGTTTCTCCTTTTAGGGATGACGCAAAGCGTAGAGATGCCCTATGTCTCTTCCATGTTGACCCAAAAAGTATATTTCCTTTTTTCCTTTTTGTTTTGTGTTTTCCTTTTGGGGATGACACAAAGCATTGAGACACTGTAAGTCTCTTCCATGTTGACCCAAAAGGTCCTTTTTCCCTGTCTTTTTATTTTTCTTGTGTTTTTCCTTTTGGGGATGACACAAAGCATTGAGACCGCAATGTCTCTTCCATGTGGACCCAAAACATACTTGTCTTTTTCTTTTTCTTTTTTCTCTTTGTGTCATTCTTCCAGTTCTATGTGCTTTGGGGAATGATGACAGTTCTGAGCTCTTTCATAACAAAACATTGTAGCAACGAACATACTGACCCCAAATCCATAGATCCCTTATGTGTTTGGTGTATTCCTTTCTGGGGGGCAACCCTCCTTTTTCTTTTCTTTTATTTTCTTTTTCATTTACATGATGTAGCAAAACTTAGAAACATATGACTTGGCATAGGTGCTTTCCAAGTTGGCTCTCATGTCTTGTTTTCTTTTTGTATTTTTCCTTTGCTACTTTAAAGTAATTGCTCTCAGACCAATGTGCAACAATTCCTTTAAAGTGGGGGGAATACATTGGCATCATTTCATTTGCATTCTTGCATTCTAAGTGTAGCCTTGTTACTTTATACAATGCATTCGTCACTTTGTGGATGACATTAGGTGTGATGTCTTTCATGAGTGTGATCTATCTTAGCATATTACGTTCCTCTTGGTGGCTTGATGTGACACACTGCATCCCCTAAGTTTATAATATTGTATTCTTTGATTGGTCCTCTCTTCGAGATATTAGACACAATGTTCCCTAAGTGACAAACCTTGCATGAACTTAACAAGACTCCTTTGAAAATCTTTTACATTTTACATTTTTACATGTTTTCCACTTTGCATAATGCAACTTGCATGCCTGTGGTACCTTTTCATTTGTTCATGAGTTCTAAGCATACGAAGCTTTGCTTGTCTCATGAAGCACAAACTGACATTTTCCTTTGTGGCGCCTTGTTAAAGTTATTAGGAGGTATAACTTTGATATGGTTGAGCGGGAAGCCCATTCTAAGGCATGACTTTCCCTATAGCCACCTATGTGTTTGTAAGTGCATACCAACTAGCATATGTATCTCCCCTTTTGGGCTTTCGAACCCTGCGGAAAACCAAAATTTCTATGGCCCCAGAGTGAGTATACTTGGGATTTTTACCCAGCGGACAATCATAAGTTTCGTTGCCCCAGAGTGAGTTCACATTTCTTATGTCAAAGAACTAGCCTAGATCTAATCCACAACAAGCTGGACATACAATTGAAGCTTTCATTCCTTTTCATCATCATGTGTGTTCTTTTGTTCTTATGTTTGGTTTGTCATGAGATCTTGATCTTGGGGGCTTGATCATCCCTCTTGGTTATTATTGTTTCATCTTACCAACATAGGTGCATTAGGATGCCTCTTGATGTGCATGTTGAGCTACTTTAGCGAGAGTTTGAAGAAGGTTCATACTCTCACTAAAGTGGGGGCTTAATGTGACACCAAAAAATGTATAGTTAACATTTTTTATGCTCACTTGAGTCTTTCTAATGGGGTTTGGCTTGATTTTTCCTAGGCATAATGTTGGAATGTGGTCAAAACATTCACATTAGGGCTTAAACATTCAAATTATAATGTCTTGTGAAGGTGTTGTGAAGTGTTGTAAAATATTTCTACACTTTTCTAGACTCTACTCATTACAATACACCTAAAAATCACCTTTTTATCACTTCTTAAGTTCTATTATAATGTCTTGTGAAGGTGTTGTGAAGTGTTGTTAAATCCTATTTTGAGGTTTTGTAAAGTCTTGTAACAAGATTTCATGCTTTTCTAGGCTTAATTTCCCTAATTCAACCCTTTCTCATGTCTACATGACCCCTTAATATACTTTCTGACCGTTTTCAAGTGTGTTGTTAAGGATATTCCCGTTGGACAACTTTTGATGCCCCAAAATTTCTGACACCCACTTAAATTGCTTAAGTGGGACAAAGTCACCAATAGGGGTGACTTAGTCATTTTTGGCACAAAACTCAAAATTATTTTAAATTTCTAGTGGGATTTTATCCTCTAACCCTTGAGGTCGGCCTGTGATGTGTTACTTTTGGGAAATTTGAGTAAAATCAAGTATAAATAAGGGTTTTTCACCTCATTTTACATCTTCTCCTATCTCCTACAATCATCTATCTCCAAATCACATACAATCTCTTGCACTCATTAAGCATTCAAGCAAATCAAGCATTATCAAGTCAAGCTATTGGAGTTCTTCATTGCACATTTTCAAATTTGAGCATCTATGGTGTGGTATGTTTATGAAATTTGCATGTTATCTATTTATCACTTTCTTTTCATCTCATTTCATTGTTTAGGGTTTGATTACCAAAGTTGGATTTGACCAAGGCAAACCCCTATTTTCTAACCCTCAACCATTTTTTCCCTTTTGCATGTGACTTTGGTATGCAAATTTGTTAAGCAATAGGTGTTGAAAAGTGATAAAAAGTGCATAAATTAAATCAAGTCAACATCACCTTATTTCAAGCTTGGAGAGATTTTATGCCTCGTTTCTTGCATAATTAAGTACAAACATATCTGTTATAAAAGGAAGTGCAAACCCAAGACTACAAGATTTTTTCTCAAATTTCTCGAAAGCTATAATAGGACTAAGTCGCCACCAGGGGGAATTAGTCTTGCTTCCGGGCCTAAAAAATGATTTTGACATTTTTGGATACCCATTTGACAGATTCCTGTTCTGACAAAGTTTCCTAAAATTGGGACTAAGTCGCCCAGACTGGCCTTAGTGTCCCAATCAACATTCTAGTCAACTTTCTTAGGATTCCAAAATCTTCCAACATCAAACTTTTGATTCCAGGTGCATCTCTTTCATTTGGTTTTGTTATTTCATCATTTAGTCATATTCTTCGGCATTTTTACATATCACATTGTGTTTTCCAACATTTCACATTTCCGTAGTGTTACACCATTAAATCATTTCAATTTCAAATCAGAGCAGTAGGAAATCTTAATTAGGCATAATAAATCTCATTAGCATTAGTCTTGAGTGCAAACCCTTGCATTTTGGTCCCCCATCCAATCCCCTTTCTCCTTTTAGGTGAAAAGCCTTAGGAGGAGCAAAGCATTATGAGGGGGTAAAACCAAAATCATTGTTTACAGATCCAAGAGATAGTGGAAGCCAAATGTGATGTGGCTTTTCCTTTGGAAAGAAGTGATGATGAGATTGTGAATATATTATGGCTTACAGGGGTTGACTTCAGTCTTTGCTTGTGTCAAAAGAGGTAGGCGGGCTAAAAAGAAGGTTCAAAGGGTTGGAAGATGGTTGCCTCTTCCAATGGATGTTTTGAAGATCAATATGGATGGATCCTTTAGGGGTAATCCTGGGCTTGTTGAAATTGGTGGAGTTAGAAGAGACGGTTTTGGCTTGGTTATTTTCCTTTTCTCCATTCACAAAGGGCAGCGTTCTAACAACCTTATGGAGGGGTTAGCGATTCTCTATGCTATAGAGTGTGCTTGTGCTTTGGGATGGCGTAGGATTATTTGCGAATCTGAATCACAAATTATTGTTAATCTATTCCATAAGAAAAAGGTGGCTAAGGTTAATTGGCAGCTTGTCTTGGTGGTTCGTCAAATTTTATAGATGTGCTCTATGTTGGAAGTGGTGTCTTTTATCCATATTCTGTGTGAATGGAATAAGGTTGTTGATTGTTTGGATAAGTGAGCTTCAGAGCATGCTGATGATTGGAAGATTGAGGAGTGGCGACAACTATCCCTTGATTATTGTCATGAATTAGAGAAGTTCATTGCTGATGATGTGGATGGATAAGGGTTTGTGGTGGCATGGTTGGTGGTTTTTGTCTTGATTGGGTGGTTGGTCCTTTCTTTCTTGGGTGCCTTCAGGTACCTTGAGCTCTTTGTACTGATTATTTCTTGATTTCAATAAATTTTTTACCCCTTTTTATAATAAATAAATGAAAATTGAAAATTTTGTTTAATAAATAATTAGCCAATTTGAAAATAATGTATAAAATTTAGATTCTACATTGGAACAGTGGAAAATAGTACTACATTAATTTATTCAATCTGATTCATAATTTCAATGAATACAATATAAGATATCATCAACTACAGTTTGAAATATGAACTTATGATTCATGAAATACATTATAAAAGTTAAATACCAAGAAACTGCTAAATCCCTGGACAATAGTTAAAATTTATAATCTAGATTCTACATTTGAAATTTGAAACAATGGAAAATAATAGTATGTTAATTTATTCAATTTGATTCATAATTTCATGAAATGCAATATAAAGTATCGTCAATGAAAATTTCAAATATGATTCATGAAATGCAGTATAAATACCTAAAAATTGCTAAATCCCTTGCATTTGCAAATTCCCCTCCTGGCCCTCACTTTGAGGATGAGATTGAGAGCCATCTTGAATTTGAATCTGGTCTTCATTTTCTTTTCCCTACATACATATGTTTAATTGCATGTCAAGTTCAACATTCATTGTGTCATTGTCATTTTTGCCACTACCACTAACGTTTGAAGTTTTGCACAATCCTCTTCTTTCACATATTGAATTCTACATTGTGAGTGCCCTTTTAAAAGGAAAACTTTGGATATCATACCTAGTTATATACAGCCTCAATAAATTTTATAAATTCTTGTCTAGTTTGATTTTTATCTTTGATTTCAAAAACCCAATACACTGAAAACTCTCTCATCCTCCATTGACCTCACTATCATTGTTTGACATAAACCAACAAGATTGAAATATTTTGATACTGAATCACACAATATTTCACTCTGACCAAAGGTTTCCCAAACCCTTGTTATTAATCTCACTTGCATGGGATTCTCCATGGAGTCAAACTGGTCAATCATACTTATTACAAAATGGGAAGCTTGTTCTCTAAGCTTAGTTGCATTTATAATTCCTTTTATTTTATTTCCATTGTATTATGAACTTTTTGAAAAGTGTATGACCATGGTAATTAATTTTGTATGAATAATTATGATTAACGATGGCTTGGGACCCAAAATTGAAGATACACAATAGACATGGCTTCAAGTATTTCATCTTGAGGGAATCATTAATCTCTAAGTAAAGATATTTTGCAGTAGATTTTAAAATACTACTTATAGATTTAACAATGTCATGAAAATCTTCCTTTGTAGTAGGTACTCCTTTGCTAAAGCACCTAATCATCACACAATAGTGCATTGATATCTCAAATCCATGTACAAAGACACATAAATCCTTGCTTACATTAAATTGTAAAAACATTTTAGGATTTTTCAAATCTATAATTAACTACTAGCTTATAAATTTTGGACTTTGAAATGGATAATCTAATAGATATAAATTGTCAAGGGTCATGCATGCCATTCTTCATCGTTTACTATATTCATGATATATATAGTTATGTTAGGATTTTTTCACAAGATTTTTCATTTCATTCAACATGGGGAGAATACTAGACAAAGTTAAGATTTTCTTTATATCAATTAACCTATATGTAAGAGGTTAGGAGCTTTGTCTACTATGTGGTGATGTTCATACATTACTCCAATCAAGGATTGATATTCTGAAAAACTCGTTGCGCTAGTTCCATGCCAGGAGATCCATCCAGTATCAACATCCTTAAGAAGCTTGTTTCCTACTGTTATTCCCTCAATAAAACTTTAAAATTTTGCAAACCATTTGGGACTTTGAAATAAGTATGAGTAGATCTCACATACTAGATTTTCAAATTTTGATATTGAAGGAAACTTTCTTACAATTTTAAATGCTAAATTCATTTTTTGGGTCATGTGGATGACAATCATGTATGGTGAACAAGTAGTTTTTAACTTTACACAAAAATTGTTCCTATGGCATTGCATTACTGAAGCTCCATCAACTCATATACACAAATCAAATTTTTGGAAATTGTGAAATCATATATACCTCCAATTTTATTCAAATATTTCTTAAGTTCAAATAGATTTTGTGATCTGTTGAATTCTCCTTTATTCTATGAACATAGAGTAGATGACGTTGGTGAACATGTTTGTGTATAGTATACACATGCATGCATACCCAATAAGTATTATCTACCACAATAAATTCATCTAAAGATAATGCAATGAAGGTTGAATCTTTTATTTTTTCTTGTAAATCTTATTTTTCCACCTCAACAAGATAAATTTTCCATTCCCATCTAGATTTTATTGACCAATGTGTGCTAGGAAAGTTAGGAATGCCCAAAAAATATAATAAATTATTATATTATGGTAGTCTATCATAGGACACCCTTTGGACAAAATATGAAAAACAACACTCAACTGAACAATTTTTTCCAATTGTGCTCTTACCATTATCTTTCCAAATTGAGCTTCAATTGAACCTCCACATTCAACAAGCTTCACCATTATTTGCACATGCTGATCATATTCTAGGGCATACTTAACATAAAGACATTCTTCCTTTGTTTTCCATCTTACTAGTGATTTTTCCTTTTCGTCTATGATTTACTTTTCATAGACTTCACCGATATACTTTTCTATAGTGTCAAGCTTTAGCTACAACTTCTTGTCTCATTTATATTACCAACTACAAATCTTACACTTGCATTTTGTTGGAGGTTCATCTTTATTTTCATTCTCCATTGGTTCAATGAATGGGTACTTTGACACCCAATCAACCTAAAAATTCCTTGTCATATCCTTCTTGTGCCTAGTTTTTTATTTGGATTTTCTTTTCCTCTTCCTTGTAGCAACATCATCTACGGTGCTGAAATTTTCATCCAAGTCAATTAACTCATTCTAGCTACTTTGGGTATCCCAACATCTTCCATGAAATTTTCATCCTCATCTAACTCAATTAACTCATTTTGATCTTCCTATGAGGTATTTCCAATTCCTTCTTTATTAATATTTGGTGCAAGAGTTGATGATGTAGTTCCATCTTGATCTAATGGATCAGAAACATTGCCAAAGTACACCTTTATGGTAACTCTACGTTTTGGGAATTTTTATGGCCTCCCTTCACCACCCTGAGGATTCTTACTCTTTTTGTTTCTTAACATCTTGATCTCTCATGAAATAAAAAGCTACCAAAAATTTCTTCTTGTTTAAGAAGCAAATAAAATATAGATCTCATTCCCCACTCAATGTCATATTTAATATTGAAGCAAGAACAAAAAAGAGATAAATAATATTATAACACTATGAAGAAATTATCACTTACCTCTAGGTTTTCATTGACTCACTATTTTTTAATGCAAAAATTCTTATAGTTTTAATTTTTTAACTTGCCTATGATCAAGGTTCCAACTTCCGAATCAAGGCTCATAAGTTCAAAACTGAACAAAATGTGTAAAAAAATCAAAGTCTCGATTGTTTTTATACCAATCCATATTTGGTGAATTCTATTGTATTTTTAAATGGTAAAGTAAAATTTGGTGAATCTCGCATGATTATACAATGATAAATTTAAATTTTAGAGGAATCAAACCTCAACAAAACACATACATTGTGATCTTCAAGATGGTTATGGACCTATGATTAGCATGGAGTTATCATAGTATTGGAAAAATGGGTCCTCATATGCAATTAGTTATAAATTTTATTGGCGAAATGGATCCTCACACATTGTGAACATTTAATGATGTTGGTGAAATATGTCCTAATACACAATGTCATTTTAATAGTAGTGGAAAATATGTGGGTGATCTAATACATGCTTCCAAGATTCTAGGCGAAAATATTAATTAGAACATTGATAATGCATAGTTTGTTATGGTGAAACTATTAATTACATATGCCTCATAAAATAAATCGATGATGAATTGAAATGTATTGGATCGATAATTCCTAAAATTTGGGCAATTTGGCCACCCCATTGATGTAATGTATTTTCCAATTTCGAAGTGGCCAATATGAACTATTACTTGATTGGTGAAGATTCACAACTAAAAAATTCATGTTTTCTTTCTCAAAGGAATACTCTATGAAGGCTATTGGATCCTAAAGTATTTTAATCTCACATAGATATACTACAAGACACTTTAGATTAATTTGGGCCTTCTTCAATTTTCTATAGGATAGTTTCATAAGTTTATAAGCTACTACAAAAAGGTGATAAGAATTGTGTATTTTTTACTTTATGACTTGTGTATTATTGATACATGAGGACTATGTTTCAAAGTATAATTACTTGGTGATTATTTTATTTATTGATTTTATGAAGGAATCATGATGCATAAAAGGATTCTATAGATAATAATATTGGTTATAAATAATTTTGATTAGATGAAATGATTACATATTGCTTTATGTAATATAAAAAATATAAAGGATATGTTTCTTTAATGGTGAAATTTAGGTATTATACATTAATGTGAAATTTGGGTTGTCAAATGTTATTTATAGGAGACTAAAACATATAATTGACAAAATAAATTCATAATTATACATAAAAAAGAAAGGAACACATGAAAAGAAGATGGAGCTTTCTATCTAAGATGGTATTGCTATGTATAGACATCTATGTGATGCACTATAGTGATTCTTATGCTTTGTCATCCCAGACTCACATTTTCATCCAAAAAAGTTACAAAATTTAAGTTTTTACCAAATTTTAGAATCACCTACAACCTAGGAAATGAAAATAATAGAAACAAAAAATTAGGAGATACCAGGATACACAAAATTTCTAGAAAAATAATTTAATTTATGTTATTTGAAACGAGAAATATAAATGACAAGGAAATGAAGAGAGAGAAAAAACTTGTGTGATTATAAACTTCCAAATACCTATATCTAGAACAAGAAATATGGTTGGGACTACTTGGGAGATTTCCAAGAATGGTCAAGCTCTTAGCTTGGTCTTTCAACCTCCATTGGTAACCAAATTGAAAATAGGAAAATATAGGTGTATAATTAGCATAGGTGCATCTAGGACTAAAAAAAAATCAAAATAAAGATATGCATATAAAATCCTAGGTCTACAAGGAGTGATTAACTAGTGTGTGTGGTAGTATAAGGGGGTGATAGTTCCATAATGCCACAAGAAAAAAAAATTCTCAATACTAAACAAAGAGAGGAGTAAAGAACAAAAAACAATTATCTTCACAATAGCAATGGAGGATGCTCACACAACCAAGGAGGCACAATATAATGTTGGAAAAAAGCAACATGTTGTATAATCAATAAGAATGATGAAAAATATTGTAGGGAGCCTAAGAGAGTTCAAAATTGCATGAGAGGATGTGTGTTCTCCTTTTAGAAGAATGTATGTTCTTTGTTAGAAGAATAAGGAGGAAGCCTAATAAACACTCAAACATGTAAAGGTAGCCATTGAACTTCTAAAACTAGGTGTACGACCATATACGAGAATATCACGAATTTGAAATGTCACTGGAAAGTCAAAAATGTACTTTTTATGACTCCACATTCGAGGGACATTAGTGCATCACAAAAATTCACACATTGTGCTAGTTTCCAAGTACAATACACTCAAAATCTTCATATAATGAGAATAAAACATAACATGAACATAAGTGAATAGATGGAAAAACATGAAATAGGGATAAACATACAAAAACACAACACAACAATGACACTAAACCCACTATTGTTGCCCACCACTACTCAAGCGATCCCGATGGTGTCGTAACTGCTGACTTTAAGCTTTCACTCCAACAATGCAAGCTGAGGCGAGATCCACTGTTGTTGTTGCCTTTGTTAACCACCCGCAGCTGCTTTCTCCCTGTAGCAATCCCACAATCCACCTTGGGATTCAAATCTTAGACAACCTAACTGTTCCCTTGCAACTTAACCATTACACTACGGGGTCAACCCCATATTATTATTATATACTATATTCTATAATAAATTAATAAATATAAATATGAAATTAATATAATTAATAATTAACTTATATTTTTATATAGAACAAACTAAATTAATGTATAAAAAAGTTGATAGTTTAATTGATCTTTGGATAGATGTGGGTGGTAGGGTGGGCCCCTACCCGCCCCTCATCTAGTTCCCTATCATACTCATCCATGAGATCGATGGAAATAAGGTAAATTATGCTAAGAAAGAGGGAGGAAATGAGGTGTTGGATGGGGTGTGAAAGGTGGCTGCACAGTGGCAAGGCCACATCACTTCAAGTCCTCTCCAAAACGACGGAGGGATGAGGAAGGAAAGTAACCAAAGTTTAGCAGTCCACCAAATTAGGGGAGACCTTGGTGAAGTCAGGAGAAGCTAATGGCACAAGAATCCAAGCATAATCAGCTTGACACGTAGGGTATGATCATCATGAAAGCTTAAGCAAATGGGTCAAGTGGCAGAAGTTGCTCCTCACGAGGAGCTAGCCGAATGAAGGCTGAAGGTTGTAGGAAAATTTTTATTACAAGGACGGAGTGCCTTGCTTCGCCATTATTTCAGACTCGTGTGTGGAGGCTCGGCCTTACAGCGTATGGGCCTTTTAAAAGTGAACGAATGACGACATTCTCACAGTATGGTTTTTGAAATTTGGTTTGTTTGTTGTCTTTGTGCAGGGAATTGTCGACCAAAGGGTTGAAAATGGCGAGGACGAGCAAATCGAAATTCATTATCTCCATATCAGCGAAGGGGTTGGAAAGTTTTGATGTTGATACTCCAATCTCCTTAGTGGCAATGGAGAGACAAATAACATTTCAGGAGATTACAGAGCAAAGGTTGAAGAGAATCCTACTTGAGGACGACCCCTTGACAATGTTAGCAGTCAAAATGATATTAGGTAAGGGCCACTTGGATAGAAAGGAATTTGGAGAGACAATGCACACATCTCTTCTTGGTTCTTAGCTGTAATTCTAGACCTAGAAGTCCCGAAGGTGGAGGCAAAGGAAATGTTGGAGCGTCTTTTCTGAGGTGACCTGCTAGGGGGGTTAGAGAAGACACTAAAAGCGGATTTCAAGGGCAAAGGAATCTTGTGCCCCTCAGACCTGGACCTTCTTTGGGAGACAGATGAGGCAATTAAAGTCTATCCCTTCATTTTAGACCTCAAGGGGCCAAAGCTTATGAGGCATAGAATGATATCGGCCATGGCGGTCGAATTCTTGAAAAGAAAGTTGGGGCTGGTGACGGAGGTGGGGATGGAATGGGTAGAAGACTTCACCCTGTTTGCAAAAGTAAATGGATTTCTATGAGGCTTGGCCTTCGTGTTTTAAATTTTTGTGTTTAAATTCATAATATTAGATGGTTTTTAGAAGTTACATAGTGGAACTACAAATTCGAAACCGGTCGTGTGAGGCTCAACCTTTGGTTTTAATTTTTTGTGTTTAAAATCAAAATTGTAGATGATTTTTGAAGCCATGTAGTGGGATTGCAATTTTGGAACCGGTTGTAGCTTGCTCCCGGGATGGAAGGTTTAGTTGATAGGCTTAGATTTCATGGAAGACTGGTCTCTCCTACTATGCAGACGAATGTAAATTTTATTATAATTAATGCAAATCCCTACCTTGCATATCAAAAAACATAAAATTGATCTTTGGATAGATTAGGAAAAATAAAGAGAGATAGAGGGGGAGACAATTCTATATAGAGAGAGGGGTATATATACTAGCACTTGCACCTAAAGGAGGTTCAAGGATTATGCTAATAGAAAACTATATGTATGTTAATATGTTAGAGATTATGTGTTTGTGCATGGATGCACTGCAAATTCTACTCAAGTCTTTCAACCCTCTATATTGTGTATATAAATTGTGACCCACTTCCCCTCTCAATTCTTTGCTTATACATTTTTAAGAGGAGAAATCAATGCTATTTTTTTCTACCTTGCACATAATTACCCAAGATGGGTAAAATAGGAAGATATTCTTAGTATTTGTAGAAAAGAGTGATCTTGAATAGATGCAAAATAGCTAAAATTTTGACAATATTGTATCTGATGGGTTGAGTGTTGATATTCTATATCAAATGGCATGTTGAGGTGCAAACTGTGTTTTCAAAAATTATCATTCAAGCTCTGAAAAATCTAGCAACTCATGTTACCTTTTTAGTTCAGGCTTGAACAAATCTATTAAATCTTCATGAAAATCTTCAACAGGTAGATAGGATTACAGTTGAAACTGCAGGTATGCTCAATTTCCAAGCCATGTCTTCACATCAAAAGTTCATCTCTAAAGCTTATAGATTGCTTGAGTCAAACTATTGCCTTAATAAAAATTAATATTTTGGTGATGTATGTCACCAACTCCTGACCTGTTTTGAATGATATGTATGCTTGAAGAAGGCCACTTTCTATATATGGAACATTATATTAACTACCCTAACAAGTGCCTTGAAGCCAATCCCTAAGCAGGTAGAGGAAACCCTTGCGTTGAATAAGAAGTGAGACTACAAATCCTTTACCATTCATAGTGAAGGAGTATGGTTCCTCCTATTAGGTGTAATCCCTTGCTCATTGGGACCACCTAACATGGGTGTCTAGTGTATAACTACTATTCCTTGAAGGACTAACATGTATCCCTAAACCATAAACTTGGGAATCTTAATAAACAAGTTGAGATCAAGCATCTTAATAAGCCATTTCCCCTAAAGAATCTTAATAAGGTAGTTGAACTCAAGTATCTTAATAAGTGAGATAAACCCAGGAATCTTAATAAGTGTGCTTGTATTCAAGCTAAAGGGCCTAGAATAAAAAACAAAAACAATCCAATAATTATTTTTTGTTTAATTTGCATTGTGTATAAATCCACCCAATCAAATGCAGATGTATTGTCTCCAACCATTGACCTTGAGAGGCCTTTAGCTTAATGTGGATGTCAGCATATATGGTTTCATTATGAATCTAGCCCAACCAAGCAAATTGAAGAATCAAACTTCAATACCTAAATCCAATGCTTGAATAGGTAACCAATTTAGGATAGGACTTGACCATATATGACATAGTCTTATCCTTTTAAGTTACAAGTTTAACACTGTAAACTATCACAAAAGTTATTACTAGGAAAAATAGTTTTGCATTTATGTTCAATTCTCAATTATATATTTCCATTGCTTTCTCACAAATACATTCATTGTTTTATTCTTCATCACCTACTCTTCCTCTTTCACATAGTCTATAATATTTTATTGATTTTTTTTTAAAATAAAAGTCTAGTGCAATAAAAATGGGATGAAAGAGTTTATATCTTTTATGTGACAATTGTAGTGGAGTTAGAGGACCATTTTACCCTTGAATATGAGGATTGTTATGATATTTCAAATAAGGTTGAAAAATTGGGGAGCTTATCACCAAGCTATTTAATAGTTATGTTGCAAATATGAAAGCTAAAAAGACAGGATGTGTTATCTCGTAGACTATCTTTAACCTTGTAGACATTAAAATTCTTCTATGCTTCTATTCTTAAATCTTCTTTACTATTGTATAAAAAATCAACTTTAAAAAAAAATATAAACACATTTTTCTTATTTCAATAATCATAAATTTATATTTCATTAGGATCATAAAAAAATATGATACAAAACTCATTTCTATATGCACTTAGAATAGTAAAAAAATTATATTTTTTAAAAAATCATTGGGGTCACTTAGAATAGTAAAAAAATTATATTTTTAAAAAATTCATTAGGGTCAGGAACATATGATACAAAACTCATTTCTATATACACTTAGAATGGTAAGCTTTTTGAATTTTTGTTCTTTGTCTTTTTAGTTGCATCCAACAAATCACCTTGTCCATTTAAAAGTATAGAATCTAAAAAAATAACAGGCACAAACAACTTTAATTGCACCATAGCTCTCACAAAATGCCTAATGATCCATAATTGTATAATATGAATTTGCACCATATTATCCATATTTGTATAATATGAATTTATTAAAAAAAATCTACAAATTTCTAAGAAAATGTAATTCACAGGTGTAAAGCTAAATCTCATAAATTTTGTCAACATGCTACCTATGTGTAAAAAATGGGAGCTTCTGAATAGGGCATGGACATTTATGGAAGAATAAAGTAAGTAATTTTTTTACATTTCAGCTCAAATCATCTCAATTTAGAAAGTCACTACATGAGAGATTTTTGTTGTCTGATGGTGTGTTGTGCCGTTTGAATAATTTTCACCTCTTTATTTGAACCCCTATTGGATTTATAATGACAAATAGCAATGCCAAACAAAATGGACCCATGCATATAGATGCTAATGGTAAAGGACCTTGATTATTTTCTTGATTCAAAGGTTTTGTTTCAAGTTAGGGTCCTTGTAAATGGATGCATATCACTTCTCCATTGATACCTTCAATTCACTACACAAATGTACCCAAAAAATAGACATCTTTTTTCCAAACTAATCTTCATACCTCTTTACGTACCCATTGCACACCAAGGTGCGATTGCTATTTATTATTGATTTGGGTTGAAAGAAAAGGAAAGGAAAGGAAAGTTCCTTTTATAGTCCACGATACTAGGTGGTCTATTTTTGGGCCTACAGATGGCTTATAGTATATGGGACTCCTTGTACTCTCAATATGAGGGAGGCACCCAACTCGTACTCCACAATACAAGATATACATACCTTACCCCCTGCACGATTTGAACTTGTGACCTCTCTCTCAAGACTACAAGTTCTCCACCATTGCGACCTCTCTTGAGAAAATGCTTTTGTGTTTTACCTATTTGGGGCCCATGTTTATTTTATTACACTCTTTCCAAACTAGGCGTTAAATACGCTTAAATTTTGCGTGGGGACCCACTCTGTTGTACAATGTAACGGCATAATTTTTTCATAGAATAACCGGAATAACCGTGATTCTGCTGAAATATTTAAATATGCTCTTCCGTGCAACTCGGCTGAAAATTCTCGTGATCACACACGTGGAGATTTGCAACGTGCACGGAATGTTTGTAACAGAGATATCCTCTCTTATTTAAAAAAAATAAAACCTTAATAAAATATTTTAAACAACTTTTTTATATTGGTTAAAGCTTAAAGAAAAATTGCATGCCAGGACCTAAGGGTCAAAACAATCTTATAGATGACAGCATATAAAACAATTTTGCAGCCCATTGTCAGGTTTTGGTTGCTTTTGTAGTTGGATTGTGCAATTGTTTAAGATTTGTCTGATATAGTATATGTGTATAGGTGTGGGTATTAAGTTTCAATTATGATTAAGAAATGTGTGTCTAAGTGTTACATATCTATTGTAATGTCAGTGTTTTAAATTTTTATCTTCTATTATTGTTTGAAAAATTTAATTATGTTTCAATTGAGGTTAGATCCATTATTACAAAGGCGATCTCCTTGAGTAAGGAATTGATCTTCTGCACACAAGAGGTCTTGTAACTCATGAGAATGATCTAGCATTACATAGGTTGTTGTAACTTAAATCAATCTATGATGTATAAGTGCTTGTAATTGCTAGACATATTTGTAAACACCTTTGGAAATTTGTTTAATCGCAATGGTCAATTTTTCTTAGTTAAACACATGGATGAGCTGACTTTACATCTTTAAGTACACATTCAAAGATAACAAGCAAGTGTGCAACAAACCTAAGATGATGTACTCTAATAAATGCTCTAATAATTTTGCTACGATCCTCTCATAAATGTCTTATTAATCAAATCCTCACATACTCCTTTTGATAATTCCTAAACAATTTTCAATGAGTAAGAGAATGTCTTTAAATAAAGCATCCAAGCCCATAAGCTAACAAAACACACACTAGGTTAGCTCAAAACAATTAGTGAATCAACAACAAATAAATTTAAATTTTTGAATTTTAAAAACAAGAGGTCAAATCTATGATTGTAGTATTGACCTACTCTAGATTTGTATTTACAAATATCATCTAGGATGACACATGGCAAAGTTGGGAATTTGGAATGAATCTCACGAGATCAATGAAAGTGGGGATTGGGATATAAGTTGAATTTACATAGAATATGCCACTTCTAAGATAATTATTACATTTAAGATACCTTATTCAAAGTGAACCCAAAACACAAGGGAAATGGACATGGTTTATGCAATTTCAACCATTGTATTTTTCCCTCACTTTGATGTGCATGCAAGCTACTAGGTAGATGCATACCACAGTAAACAAGCAATCATTAAGTAAAATTTGATTATATTTTTAGACAATAAAAGAAAATTAATGGACCATCTTTTAACTCATCTTGTCTTTAGGGCTCCATTAAAAATTACAAAATAGAGAAAAGCATGAAATGAACTTAGTGTCTCTTACTCTATAGACACCTAGATTTCACCACCTCAACTTTGTTATAATTATCCTAGTATCATTCTATTGACTAACTCTGTCATTCCAACTAATTAATTCTATCATCATTATATCAATGTCAATTGACTAATTATGTTGTCAAGTTATTCTCATGGTCTTGTCATGCTACCAATTTATCAATTTCATCATGTTAATTTGCCTTGTCAATTAATTAATTAATTAATCTCATTCCCCCTTTATTGAACCATGTCTAATTAATTGATTGGTTATTATTAATTAATTAGCTCCTAATTAATCTATGCACAAGTCAAGTTAAAATAAATAAATATTTCTAATTATCCTCTCACATTTTAGTCATCGATGAAAGTTAACTAATGGGTCAATCCCACATTTCACTCAATTTAGTTAGTTCCACATTTGACTCATCAATCAAATTAGCTAATTAATTAGTTGATCAAGTTAATTCTCAATCAAATTAGTTGACCAAACAATCAAGTCGGTAGATTAATCAATCAAACTAGTTAATTGATCAATTAGATTAGTTGAGTAATCAATCAATTGAGTTAGCTAGTAAATCAAATTAGTTAACTTTAAATCAAGTCTTTCATCCTTAAGATTGATAAAACCAATCACATCCATTCATATTTTCACCTAAAAATTATAAATTTATTAGCTCTTTCATCTTCCTGGCTAGGAGAAAAAATGATCATAATATTTGAATTTTTGAATAACATCACCATCATAGTACTAGAAAGCTTGAATATCTTGTTGAGCTACCACAACCCACTGTTGAAGTATGAGAAAATAATAATTAAGCTCCATATAAGATTTTATTATATTTACAATAAACAGTTTCATATTGGTATTGTGATTTCTTTTATCACTCTAAATTATATGCACACATTTCTAGCAAACTCAATGGGACCATACTCCATCATATGGATTCTATTTTTGTTTATTTTCTTGTATCTTAAGTTAATTTTTTGTAAGAAAATTATAATCTTGATATTTTGATACTAAACACTTCTAGTTTTTGTCAATATCAAGGACTATCTATGATCAATAGGAACACTTTTTTATTATTGGTAAGTTAATTTTCATTGATTGAAGAGTTTTAAGATTATGTTGTATATTAGAAATCATTAATTTCTTATTTTATGTGGACTAAAGATTATTATGATATCTTTGTGTTTCCTATGTTGTGCATGAATTAATTACTTGATGTTTTATTGATTATGAATAGAAAAAATAAATATTGTACAATCCAACTTGATGAAATGTGTGTAGAAAAAAGTGTAGAAGTACTAACCATATCTACAACACCTCCTTGGCTAATATAATTTTATGATAATTTGTTATAATTTCCTACTCAAAAACATTATGCTTACCAACCTACAATTTATGGAACCTTGCATGGGAATTGTAATGATACCAAGAATTACATTCCTTCCTTGCAATCTAGATGCATTCATATTCACATAATCTTGTTGATTCTCTACTAGTTGTAAACCTGCTCAAGTACTTGATCTTTTAACACTGCACACAAATGTATAAGGTGAGTAATATCTATGGAAAATGGAGGGCACAATTGAATTTCATAATAGAGGACACAAAAAACTAAAAATATAAGCTATTCCATGTTGAAAGGTCATAACTTACAAATTTGCACTTGTTTCATCATAATTTCATGTGCAACTCATGGCATTTTCAACCAACCCTCTCTATATTTGTTGAGAAGTGAGCAATGAATGAGGAGAAAACTAGTTTGGGCATTGTTATAGTTATTCCTACATGGAGAGTTGACAAAAGGTTACATTAGAAAAAATCTTGTAAATGGTTTTCTACAAAAATATACTTGTTTAAGCATGCCAAGAAGATTTCCTTGCTAGTGTTTGCTCAAATGAGCCTTTTTATTTCTCTAGCTAGATCATCAAGTGCATGGTTTGCTCAAAACATATGGATTGAAGGAGAAGCACTACTCTTTTATTTGATTTTTTTGGGTGTGATGTTTGTCTTTTGTTGATTTCTTCAAATTTATTGAATGATATTTTTATGAGTTCACTAAAATTTTCTTGCTAAAATCATTTGATTTGTAACTAATGAATGAACTAAATTCCTTATATATTTTAATCCAAATCTCTTGGGATTCACCATAACTTACAAAGTGAGAAATGTCTTAATGCAATATTATTTTGGTCATACATTTTTTTATCAAATTTAAATATCTAATGGAAATATTTACATGATTGATTGGAGATTGTTATTGTTGATAATTTATTCCAAGTATAGCTTACAAATATTGTGTGTCAAAGATTTCAATATCAAAACTATGAAAGCTTGTTCTACAATGTGTTGGGAAAAATTAAAATAATTCAAAAAAAATTTAAATTATTTTTTCTTATGCATCTTTGTGTGATTGAGTTGCTATGCTCTTCTCTTGGACCATGAGGTGATCTTGAGAATTAGAAACATTTTTTTCACTTATGTTTCCTAAGTCCATCTACATATGCTCTTTCCTCATGCCATAAGGAAATATTAGAAATTAGAAACAACCTGGATCTTTAATTTCTCTTATTTTTAGTGGGCATGGCTTGGATTTTATCACCAAGTGTCAACCTGAGCCCACAAGTGTTCTAGTAGGGTATATAAATGTAGATATTGATAATCAAAAGATTATGCTTATAGGGTAGAAATTATTATTTTCAATGTAACTTGATTCTAGCGGACAAAGTGAAGTGAGGAGGAATTTCATAAGCTCCCTAATTTCATAGAATTGGGCTTCACGTACCTTGGTTATATCTAGAAAACTTCCTTAGTTGAACCTTATATTATCCTAGCTTAGGGAGCCTTTCAGTTGTTTGGTCCTTGTGATGCATCAATAAATGGCTAGCCTTAAGAATTTACCCACCACATACCTTTATAAATGAAATAGTGGGATATGCCTATATAGTCCTAAACCTCTATAGTTAGTGCTCTAAGATATTGGACCAACACTATTTATACCATGGTTTAGGTAGCATTGGTGGGCTCACAATCCAAACACTCCACTTGACTAGATAGTTTATTCATGTGTTTGATTTTTCTTCCATCCTCTTGTGTGAAACTAGTGCAAAACTAACCTAAAATAAGAGTTATGTGTATAACAAGACTTTAAGCTAGAAAAAATCAAAATTTAAACATGGAGAAAAATCAAAATTTAAACATGGAAAATCCTTTTAGCCCAAATATATTCATCCAAAAGAACCTTTTGACCAAGTTCAAATTGAAAACCTCAAGCCACCCATTTTCACAAGAGGTTTAAATTCTAGTAAAAAAAAATTCATTCAAGACATTCATTCATCCAAAATCCTTACATTAGGGAGCCCTCTTGTTTAGATTAACTTGAAAATCTAAGTGGGTACATTAATGCTAGTAATAGTTCTGTCAATCATATTGAGTATGTTAATGATAAAAATAATTTGTTTATAAATGAATAAGGTCGTGCCTAGATAGTTCAATTCTTATTTAAACATAAGGATGAAATCCTCATGGAGATTATAAAAATAGGATTGAATCTTCTAGAATTGATTAAAAACTTGAAAAATTAAGGAACATCATAAGTCTCTTGAGCCTTCAAACATATAGCTTGTCAACAACCCTATTGGTTGAAACAGAGCAAACATTGATAATCAACATGTTCCTAGTATTTCCAAGGATAATTCCTAGCATAATAATATCCTAAATATCAAAATTAAATCATGTCATATCAAATATGTCTCTTGAGTGAACAATTATCAAACTTAGCATCACATGTAGTTCCTTCATCATCTAGACCTTCACAACATCAATAAATCATTCTAGCCCATATACAATTTAATCGATAATATAATTAATAGCCAAAATTTATCTTACCATCATTGCCACACTAGGGTACATCATTCCATTATGAGTGGCAAGCCATGAAGGACACTCTTCAAGGCCTAAAAATGGGGAATTGCCATAAAAAATATAAATTTGAGGATTTGTAACCTCATGTTTTTAATAGATCTATACTATAAATATATTTTCCTCCTTGTTTCAAACAACCTAAATTTGACAAGTATAGAGGAAAAAGGTGATGCAAGAGAACATATGAAGGAATTTTTCATGACATGCCAATTTAAGCAACCTATAGTGAAAATACATTATCTTATTGTTCCCTCAAAGCTTAGGAGTGCAAGTTTTAACATGGTTTTTGCATCTTCATAACAAATCTATAATGACACTCCAATACTTGTCCTCTTCCTAATACAGTTGTTGCTTAAAAGAAATGATTGAACTCCTTCAAATAACAATTTGATCTCTTGCTATCACTCCTTGGTCAATGTAATATTCTCTACCAATGATCCCTGTATGGTTTGATACTTTCTCATGCATCTAAATTTCAAGTTCAATTCTTTATTTTAGAATTGAGCTTTTACTCACACCATTCCATGATTTCATGCAATTCTTGATTCTTGAATTTTTATTATAAACTTATTTAATATACTTTTTAATTTTTATTTTGAACATTTAATTATTATTATTTTCTTCTAATAATAATAATTATGCAATTTAAGTGGGAGGTTGGGTGGGCGCCCCCCCTTTCTGTAACGCCCGTCGTGCAAACCCCAAAGAACACACACAATGCAAATAATTTTTTTTTAAAAAACAATTAAATTAAACATGCAAATACATTATACCATAATCACATAACACATTACATAACTTTAACACACTTCGTTCTCTGGGGCACGCGAGGTTACATCGCAACAGCTAAACGGAAATAAAGATAAACATTACAACATAACCACTTATGTAATAATAACCAAGAATAAGGACATATCCATTAACCATGATGCAAGAATAATAAACATCACATAATACATCCATGATAAATCTCTTAATAAAGATACAAATGATCCTAACTATTACATCATCGTTTTAATGTTACATTACAATCTCATGATAAATAAATTACATTGAATTTCCCAAACATGTGGGATGCTACGAATACAATGGAATCTGAAATACAAAGTGAACACTGGTACAACTCCAACTGCGGGAATGTTGAGAAGACAAGATGCTGATGGGGAACCCAACGGATGCGGAGCACGTTCCACCCAACCATGTGAATTACAAGTAACTCACCCCCCGTGCTCAGAGGTGACGAGGAAGAGAACCCGACCATGAATGTCAAACCGACTCAACAACAACATAGTACAAAACAAGTACAACTCAAGACATACAAAGAACAACCATCAACGTTCACAAATCACATAACAATTAAAACTAAGAAACTCATCACAATAAAACAAAGTATCATCAATTATACAAGTAACTAAATAGCAATCATAAACCAAATTCACAAGACTCATAAACAACATAAAGATTACAATATCCAGAGGCAACAATAACAAAGCACAAGGGTGTCAAGTGGAGAGGGTCATCGCATAGCTCTCATGGGATCCCCTGGCACTTCCTCCAACTGAGGCATCGACACCCATCTATGGATCCCCTAGCCCTTCCTCCTACTTGAGGCGCCGACACCATAGGGTAGCTCATGCGAAGTCGATAACCTCTCATCAAGACGAGATTACGACTTTGCCGACCACGGCCTACTCAGTCTATCATTAGTCTATGATAGCCCTAATGCATAGACGAGGAATCCAATGTTTATTATCTTGTGTGTTTTACTACCCATCCCCCTAAATTCTATTTTTAGGTTATCACTTGTTTAACTACTCTTACGTGGGTTCCCCTGAGCACTTCCTCTTACCCGAGGCGCCGGCGCCCACGAAGAGCCACTCTCCCTATGACCCCTAACATAAATCAAAACTAGGCAAGGGTTGAACTTAAAACATATCAAGCATAATACTCAAAACAAGCTCATGCGAGGCATTAACCCTCTCGCGATAACTCATAACCAAAAGTCTTAACAAACCGTTCAACCCTTCCTAACATGAACCATTAAGTATCAATTTCCAAAAGTATAATCAAGATGAAGAGAACATTAGAAAAATTAAGCAAGCCTCTCGAACAAGGGTTCATGATAAATAACAACTGAATACTCAATTACACAAGGTTCCCACACCGCAACCAGAATAAAGGAAACCATAATCAAGACGCACAAGAAGGACCGACAATCCATAGGGTTTCACAAATTAACAACATAATCCACATTTCATCAAGACAAACAATCCACTTTCATCTATTACTTGCACTCAGTTTTCACGATAAAATTTACCATAAATATTTTATAATAAAATAATTTTACCCTATTATTCAATTTTATTCAAAATAATCCACACATTCTAATATTACTTTTAAAAATAAAATAAATAATTATAATCAAATAAAACTATATATATATATATTAAAATATATAAATATATATAGCCATACTGAACAAATAATAATAAAATAATTCATGCCAATTAACTTTTATATATAAAATTATTTATAACAAATAAAATTTCATTTAAAATAACTTTATAAAGAATTTTAATAAAATAATAAGCTTTATTTATTTATATATATATATAATTTAACAAAAACTAAATAATAAAAATAAAATAAAATAAAAGTAAACGAATTATAATAATCATATCTACCAAAATTTTAAAACAGAAATAAAAATAAAAATAAATAAAGAAATAATCATAATTAAAAAAAACATTTGACATGGCTTATTAAAGCCTGTCGCGGCTGGTACAGCGGTCCTTACGGCTGCTGTACGGACTGCTGCGCACAGCAGCCGTAAGGACTATTGTGGCCAGTCCACGGCTCTCTTGGGACAGGGGCGGGGTACGGCCCAGCCGTCCCCTCCCTAATCCCTATACAAATACTTTTATCACCATAAAATTTTGATTTCAATTTTTTTTATATATTTTGTTTAATTTTTTCAATAAGCACGGAAACAAAACAAAATTCATTCGCCCGGTACAGAAATACGGATTTCGAAAATCCCTGTTTGTATAAAAAGAAACAATTCATTCGATATACTAATATAAAGAAATTTCGAAAAACAATAAAACGATTTTTAATGAAGAAAATAAATATAAACTATATATATATATTATATATACGAAATATGCATATATATATTTAATATATATATATATAATATACACAAATATATATACAGTTATTTAAACACAGGAAACACAATTTTCTGTGTAAAAAAAAAAATAGAATAATCACATATTTTAAAAATAACATACATACTAATGATTATCAAAAATAATATTTCAAAACTATTAAAATACAAAGATTGATCTTTTCCATAATAAAATAACAGAAGAAATTAAGCGTATTCATACGGAATTTGACAGAGTTTCTTTTCAGTTTGTTTGCAAAGCATTATCAAGAATGTTCCTTTCAAGCAGGCCTATTGGTTTATTTATTTTCTAATCTCAAGGAAATCATTTTAATCTAAATCACAGAAGATTTTCTTTTTCAACCAGAGATTGATTTTAACACACTTTTTTATTCCATTTACAGATTTAAAACTATTAAAAGAAAAGAGTGGAACCTGGAGTCTTGCGCTCTCGAAAATCTGATGAAGCTGATTTCTGACGGCCTCGAAGAGCTCCTTGTTTGCGCTTCAAAATCTCCTCTACAGAATTTCATGCTCGAACTCGAACCGATTCTCTGTTCAGAAAACTTCTCCAAAGCAACACCAGTAACAGATTCCAAGTCCCTTTCTAAAACTCTCCTCCAAAATATAGCAAAAGATTCAAAAATACATAACCAAAGACTTGTGCAACTTCTGTATCACTAATCCTCTGTGTGTGTGGAAAAACTCCCAAAATTGCTAATTAAAATAAAAGATATTGTCCATTTCTTCCAAAAACTCTAAAAATAAAAAATAAAAGAAAATAATTCTTTAAAAGCAAGCTTTCTAATTAGATTTGTATTCTTATTTGTTCTCACAACTTTTTCATTCTTTTATTTGTTTTATTGTTTTAATTTCTATTTTTACTACTTTACTTGCACATCACATTATCTATTTAATTTAAATAATTTATTCTAATAATTATCCTCAACCAGATAATTGATTAAAATAATTAAAACACATTTAATATTTAATTATCATTTAATTGAAACACATGACTTTCAAAAATAATAAATTCATTTAAATATTTAAATAGAATTTAATCTAATATTAAAATAAACAATTATTTCAATCATTTAATAAAATAAAACATAACTTATAAAATGCCACCTTAAATAAAATACGACAAAACACAAACACAAACCACAAATGACGACAATTACAAAAATGAACAATACCAATCAACAAGACGGTCTGACATCATGGGACGGGATGACTTCATCGTCACCTCTGTTTCAACATTTAACCGTTGGGCTATTGGTGCTCGCCCTGTCCTGCCGAAGCAGGTGGAATCGAGACTTGTACCTGCAAATCCTGCATACAAACGAAGTCGTGTACATGTGCATATATATACAAAATCAAAGCATTAAATCAAAGCACTGTATTGTGAGAAGGAATCGCAGCGTAACAGAGCACTCGCAACCGAGTGATGCTACACTGTCCTTCATCACATCTATCCTAACAATTATAATCTAACTGATAAAATAACATTTCTAAACTAACAATTCATCTCATGACATAATTTATTAAATCATTGCATCATAATATAATTCTGAAAATCAACTAACATCACCAACCTCAATGTCATATGAAATAATCATGTCCACTAAAGTAATAACAACATCCTCAAACGTCTAACCAACCAAATCAAATAATAATAGTACCATCATAGTCACAAGTAGTAAACGAACGCATAGAAAAATAATAAATCCAAACAGTATGAGGGGTATTACACTTTCTTCTCTGTATTGGTATGATAGGAGGACTAGTTGGGTGTCACAGTGGCGGAGTGGAAGGGCTAAGGGGGACGATGAAGGGTGTGACTAGGATGTTGTTCATGTGGCTTAGGTGACATTTTCCTTTCCTAAGTTTGAGGATGCTATAAGAATTATTACCTGGAGGTCGTTTAATATAGATCAAACTAGGAACGTTTGGATGGTTGTCATTTGCAAGGGTGGCGGCGAATTGGTACTTGGTAGTAATTGAGTTGTAGTGTTTAAGTTGGCATTTTAATGTGTTTTCTTTTATTTCATTTGTGGTGCTTGCTTTGGTTTGAGGCATTTTTTGTTGTGGATCCTATTTGCACTGGTGATGGTGCTCATGGTGAAGCACTCTCACTTTGTCATTGAGGTCTCTATGGATGGAGTGGTGAAGTTTGGGGTGGACACACCAATCTCTCTGAAATCGATGGCTAGACAAGCCTCCTTCAGAGAAATCAAGGACCAGCATCTGAAACAGATTCTCACAAACAAGGATCCTCTAGTCTTTGTGGCGACAAAAATGATCCTGGGAGCTGGTCATATGGGAAACAATGAATTTGGAAGAGACAACCTTCACATCTCTTCTCAGTTCCTGGCTTCTCTTCTGGATAATGGTATGTCTAAGGCCGAGGCCAAACTGTTGCTAGTAAAGATGTTTTGAAAGGACCTGGTGGGCGGTTTAGATGAGGTGTTGGGATTTGTAGTGGAGGGAAGAGGTGTTCCGAGGCTGGGTAACTTTGACATTATTTGAGACTCGGACAAGGTTGTGAAGTTATTTCTATTCCTTCTTGACTTGAGCGGCCCAACGTTGAGCAAGCAAAGAATGGTGGCAGCGATGGCTATCGATTTCTTGGAGAAATTATTCAGTCTATTGGGGACAGGTGGTGTCGAGTGGGTAAAAGTCTTTGAAAAATTTGCTGTTATAAAAAAAAATTGTGAGTTTCTTTCTTGTGGTTGGTAGTGTTGGTAGTTAGATGGTTTTCTTTTCTCAGGTTCATTGACATTCTCTCTATGCAGGATGTGTAAATTTGGCCTATTAATGGCCATTTTGAGAATTTTTGGGTGTATGGGGTTGTGTACGTTTATGGTTGGGGCCGAACCCTCATGGCTTCCAGTGTTTGTTGTTGGCTTTGGTGGTCGGGTGGCTAGTTTTGGTAGGCTGGGTTTCTTGTTTTGGCTTGTTCTTGGGGTGGTTTTTGGTGCAGGTGGTTGGGTCGAGATTTGCTAGTGTTTGATGGCAGAATCATTACCTACGTTCGCAGACAATTGTAATCTTCCTTTTTTGATATATAAATTAAAACTTGTGTATCAAAAAAAAATTATTATGCAATTTAATATAAAACTATTTATATATTTTATTAACAAGCTTTTTATACACTTATTTATTTATATATAAATAATAATATTATATTTATTAAAATATATAAATATAAATAATATAATTTTTTTTAAGACTACAAGAATCGGTCGAGTATCCGTCCCCCTATAAACTGTAGTGCACCTAGTAAAAAAAATTCACGTGACAAGTGACATTAGTGCGACGCACCCTCCAATACCACGAGGATGGTGGGGAGACTAGACCTCGTGACCTCTTGTTTGCAATAGGATGCTTTAGCCAATTGAGCTAGGCCCACCACCCAAATATAAATAATGTAATTTATTATAAATAAAATATTTTATTTTTTTCAATTAATCATATTAATTTTTTAAAACAAAAATATCATATGACATATTCTAATTTCCCAAATAGTTTAACTTTCACAACATTATAGATATAAAGCATAATCATTAGTTAAATCATAACACACAAAGCAATGACATAACCATAATAACACAATGCAATCATATCATACACAATACAAGATGGATGCAACTATGTGAATGTGTGTGTGCAATGGGTTTCCATCATACTAACCATTACCAAGCGACTAGGATACTTCTATCTCAACCATGTTCTCGCCTTCAACACATTTTTGTTGCACTCATTTACGCTCAGATTTACGTCAATGGGTTAGTCCATAAAACCATAGCCGAAGCATGCGTACATAACATCTCATGTCTCCATTTATATTTTAATTTCAAGCATTTAAAATAATATCTAATTTAAAAACACATTTATTCATAATTAAACAATCATAAGGTAATCAACCAATAGTCTCAACTAGTTTTGTTTATTCACTAATTAAGTTTATGCAAGCAAAAGCGAGATGTGACATTATCCCATAATATAATCCTAGTTATGAATTGCTCACTTATCTACCTAAACATGTCAAACATTTCATAAATCTCTCCAAGACTAGAAGAGCCTATATCAACATATCTAATGACATCTACAACAGGAGAGATAAAGGTGTAAGCATATCTACTAACATTTTTTTTAAAGTGAGATTATAATCTGACTCAAATGACAGAGTGAATATTAATACAAAATAAGATTATCACGTATAATCATTAATAAATAAATAATTTGATAGTAATATCATAATTCTCTTACCTCATAATGGACCACTAATTGTCATCAAATATCTTTGTTTCACAACTTTTCCTTAGTGGTGTTCACATAAAGTCATCTACTCCACTCTAGATAAACCATCATTCGTTGTAGAGTCTCTTGTATCTTAAGCATTCTCTCTAAACAAAATTAAGTAACTAACATATTTATTGTTTATAGATTTGAGGAAATCCTTCCTCAAAAAAGTCCTAGTAAAAACAAGTGAAGTGGGGTGGTTGCAAATGAACATTTAAATGTCTCTAGATTTCAATAACACTTTCTTCACCCAATCCATCTTTCTTATATCTTTTAATGTGTTGTTCAACTCATGAACACAACACAGGGTCCAAAAGCTATGCTTCTACGTATCATTTACCATCATGCTAACTAATCTGCACACTAATATTGAACCAATGACCACTTGTACAATATTTGAGATATCTACCTCCTCTATGAACTTTTTTAAAACTTGAAATTAAAATTTTACATCTTTGCACTTCCCTAAAAAATTACCATCTCTAAAAAAAAGAGCTAACCACACATGTGACTATGATGTTGATGAATGACCACTGTCTAATATTACTCCACCCATCCAATGATGATAAATCAACCCTCCCTTATTCAAATTTTCATCATTTTCTCCATCACTACACTGACCTTAGAATACTCTCTATCAATGAGGGTGTTACATAATTTATGTTCTTAGGTGGGCAAATGAAAGATTGACAATAATTGTATATTTGAACATTCATTTGCATTGAGAAGAATGTGCCACATGAAATGATATAACATGAACAAAAAAATAGCAATGAAAGACTTTACCACTATTCATAATTCCATATTGTTCATACTTGCAATTCTTCCCAACCTCTCATTACTATTAGACTCTATCTTTCTTCTTCTAAAAACATCAGCAATACTAGTAGCAACTATGGATGGCATAATAGACTATGTACTCTATTGACACTTGGCATACCCTTAGACCTTACTTCACTTTCCATAAACAATTTATTAATGTCT
Organism: Sequoia sempervirens; assembly: GCA_007258455.2. Taxonomy (NCBI): domain Eukaryota; kingdom Viridiplantae; phylum Streptophyta; class Pinopsida; order Cupressales; family Cupressaceae; genus Sequoia; species Sequoia sempervirens. The sequence continues at coordinate 232,757 of VDFB02257522.1, forward strand.
TCTCAATTGTGTTTATCAAAAATAATTTAAAAAATCACTTTAACAGCACTTGGAAAAAACACTCATTGATGTTGCTTACCACACCTTATGGCCCACTTCTGTCACCGCCCTGCTCTTCAAGAAGGAAGGATAAAGAAGTAATCAAATTGAACTTCACTTTTAGAAATTTTCTCCTTCAATAATTGTGGCTTACTAGGATAAAGATGGCGTACACAGTGAAACAAATGATTGTTGGGGCCTGCTATGTTTAAGGTGTTGTTAGGTCTGACTGTTCTGTGTGAGCCCAATGAAAATAATATTTAAAAAAATCTAGTTGGACATTTTTAAATATTGATATTGCTATCAGGATTCAACCGTGTAGTTTTGAGTCAAACTCATTGACCCATGTTTCATGAGTAGTGGTTCAACAAGAACCCATCTCTCATGATATCAAATGGTCCACTTAGCACTCATTGCATCTAGGTGATGCTCCGCAGAGGTGAAGCAGGTCGGGTCCACACTGAAGGTTTTGCAAATGGGGTAACAACTCAGCGGGCTTAACGGAGAAAACTCCTGGTTAAGCGAGCTGGCGATTGGGATGGGACCCTAGGGACCGACTGCAGCATCGCACTAGAATGGACCATTCGATATCATGAGATGGGTTCTTGCTCACCAAACATGGGTCAATGAGTTTGACTCAAAACTACACGGTTGAATCCTGATAGCAATATCATAATTTGACACGCTGTGGAAAAATACCTCCTACTTATCAATTTTTAAATATTTTTTCTGGTTTGTTCCTTTTCCAGACTGAAGGATTATGGGACGGTGGGGATGTTTTCGAGGCATCCCTGAACTCCACTCGTCCTCGTGTACCCTTGATTAAAGCAAAATACCATTGAAAAAGGTGACCGTTATAATCCAGAAGAAAAACCGAAACAGCTAACATTCAAAATATAACCGTTATGAGTCGACTGTTATGCATGCCCTTTACATTCGTTTGTTTTTTGTTTTGTCCGCTGGAAGTTGTTCTCACGCATTAACAAAACAATCTCACAAGATAAGGACAAACCAAAAAGAGGAATCCATTGGTGGCTTGTGGATGGAGATTTCGATGCTGTGAGGATTTGGGTAAGCAACCTTATTGAGTAGTCCTTGGGGATGTGGTTTACCTTGGGTTTCCTGAGTTTAAGGATTTGGGTAGGTTGTTTGAGCCATTTTGGCAACTGGGTTGGGCACAGATTGTTGAATAGATGAAGTTTTATTCTTCTGGGTCTCTGGATTTCTTAAGGCCTTGCAAATGAAGGTTATGTTCATTGGATCTGTGTTTTGAGGAGAGAGCATTAGGACTTGGGGAATAGTTGCAACATGGGCTTGGGTATTCAGGAAAATTAGGATTGATTTACAGATTGTCAGATCGGGAATTCTAAATATTTTGGGGATTGTGTTAATTTTGAAGGGAATGATTTATTTGCAGACTGAGACAGATTTGGCGTTGAAAGCAGGTGGATTTTCTTGGTGTTTTCTTCAAAAAAAGACTCAAAAGATTTGAGGAAAAAGAAGATGGTACATTTGTTGGAATCCGCAGGGTCGCACTGCTGGGTCCCAAAGGCATCTGTATCTAGAAGTACTCATGGGTTGTCCCTGTTGAATCAGTTAGAAAGTCCCTGTCCTTCATATTTGTCCTGCAACTTATTTCTTAGGAGAAATAGACCACTGGTATCATTCTACAAGGGCTCCACATGCAGGCAGCCTATTCCCACTCTCAATTGTAGACTCATTTCTTCTTCAGTGAAAAATTCCAATAGAACAGAAGCAGGGATGAATTTTTTCAGGAAGAAACGGTCACAGAAGCACTCTAAAAATCTTCAGTCAATATTTATCAGATCTGCCCTGTATTTTGTCTGTAAACAGAATTTCTTGTTTGATTTTTTACTGAACAACTGGTCTGAATTTAATAAGATTGTCCTTGATTCTGACGGCAATGGGGGAAAGGGAGGTGGGTTTACATTTATTCCAGGATTTGGAGGTGGGGATGATGACAATTTTTCAAGAAAGAGGAGGAAGGGCTCTTCCAAATGGTGGTGGGTTCTGACTACTGCTGCTATCTTTGTTTTGGTTGTGTTCTCTGGAATTTCCTATGGAAAGCTGAAGCCACCTACTTATCTTTTTAAAGGAGTAAGTTTAGAAGGCTTGGTTATACAGGCAGCCTCATTTGGATTACTTGCCCTGATTTTACTTGTTATTGTGGGATCTGTGGCTCTAACAGGTTCCATTTTGGTTTCTTCATTGAGATTTCTCATGAAGAAATCTAAAGTCACCTTGTTTCCACCAAGAAGAAAGCATACTCTGTCACTGCCAAAGAGGATAGCTGCAGGAACTCTACTTTCAACTATGGTTTTAAGCATTCTTTACCCCCAAATTCCCAAGGCACTTGTAGAAGGAGGTTGCTGTTCTGTACGACAATTGAAGAAGACTACAGATAGCCAAATGAAAGCTTCATGGAAGAAAATTGAAAGGCAAATGAGGGCAGCCCATAAGAAAGTTACAGTTATGCTTAATGCTGCTATAAAAAGAGGTTCCTTCAAGTAGAATGAAAGGAATGGCATTACAATTATTGTTGTTTAGATGTAGATGCAGACAAACTAAGTTGTTGGTCTCGGTTCCATAAACTGTTTAGTCTGTGGACGTCATTAAAATATTTTATTCATTCATTCAGCTGCTTGATACATTTGGAGGAAGATGTAAGATGGTTGTGGAAACCATATAATTTTTGTTTAGTCTCTGAAAATTACCTTTCCAGAAACAAAATGGAATTGCTATTTTATTGGGTCTGTTGAATCAGAATTCTTTAAGGCCTGATTTGTCTTCTCAGTACAGAATATTGGTTTCCTGCCTTCGCTTTTTTGACATTGATAATAGAATTTTAAATGTTTTGTTTGATGTTTTTGTAATGGATGGATAATAGGTGTTGTATTGAAATATATGTAGATATTAACCTTTTATATATATGTATAGCTGCCTACATGCACTCCTAATTATGTGGAATGCATTCCACATTTTATAATATAGATATCTACATTCACTCCTAATTCTATGGAATGTATTCCAAAATTTATGAATTTGAATTTGTATTTTATATATTTGAAATTTTGTATAAAGAATGCACTCTAACAGAGAGTAATGATCATACTAAAGATTTTCACTTTAATATTTAAAAATAAATAAAAAATTAAAGAAGACCAAGTATAAATATTAATATTTACTATGAATAAATTTATATTTATATTTTATGATATGACCTTTTAAAATTAATTATAAGTTTTTGTAAATTATTTAATATAAAATTGATATAATTTATGCACATCAATTTTTAAAATTATTAAAATATTTAAAATCGATATTTTTATAAATATTTATTTTTATTATGTGTTGTTTACATGTTAATATTAATAAGATGTTTAACATTATCAAATCTTATGGAAGGTTTTTTTATAATATGAATGTAATAAAAGCAAAAGTGAATATGTATAATCACATACATGTACAAGAAAGGAGGAATTCAATGATTATGACATAATTATATCTATGCAACTCATCTTGTTTGTTGTAGATGTTTAGGAAATTTGAAATATCTATTTATTTTTCAAAATAAAAAGTTTATATCTTCTATTTTGGTTACTAGATACCTAATCTAATATATCTAAGAGTTGTAAAAGGGAGAACTAAATGTTTAGCTATTGATAGCTATGAGATTCAACAACTCTAAATGAAATTTTGTTCTCCACCAATATATTCTAATTGACTACACCCTAGAATAAGTCCAAGGTTAGGGTTGAACAAAATGATCACAACTCCAACATCACCCTTGAGAGAAACTCCATTGGACATGCCAATCTATACATCAACTATATATTAGATAAGTTAGAAAGCATACATATAATTGGCAACTACCACGAAAACCCCTTACAACCTTCAACATTAAACTAACCATACTCCCATACAAACCATACAAATATGCCAACCCCTAATGCCAAAAATTTATAGTCATTATACATTAAACACATATATCATTATAGATAGTAATGTAGACCAATCCAAAGTTAGATATTCTAACCAAAGAGTAGGAGCAACTTACATAGGCCCCCTCAACACCTTGTCACACTTACATTTTTTGCACCAACCACATCAATTGGGGGAGACACCAATTATTTCATTGAGTCTATCTTAATCAAAATAACATGCATGGACATTAAAGTTAGACGCCTTTGGAATATTAATGTTTAGATTGGATTTGCTAGCTCAACAACCAGTGCAAATAATAACCCATGTGGGAATACTAAAGTTAACAATTGAAGAAATTGTAAGCTTGGATTTCCACACCACTAATATCATCATGGAGGAAGTACATATTGATTGTATTGCACATCATAATTGTATGAATTAATGCTTGAGTCGCATCAAAGACATTCCTTCTTCCAATTGAGTACTTGAAGTCAACCAACAATCACACCATTTCCACCCTAAAACCAACTCCTAGAAAGCCATCAAGCTCCTTCACAACCTCCCAAATTCTCATAATTTATAGTCAAAGATTAGGTTTACAAATCTCCTTTTTCTAAAAAACCATTTTTTCCCAAACTTGACATCCTCATATACTTTATATTTCCATTTCTCCATACCACCTAGAGCCCCTACTATCATTCTTCATCTTACCCTTCCCGTTGCTTGGTTTCATGGTGAACCCATTTTTCAAAATATTTTATCTCTTACACATAAATCAAACTAGTAATGATGGACACTACCTATACCACACACCATGAATTTCCATCGCACTATTGTCCAATTAGCAACATCTACATTGTATAAACCAACTCATCTAATGATTATCAACTTTGTTGTCCCTTATCAAGCTTTCTAAACTTCCAGATCCTCTGCAATCAAGACATAAGCTTCCTTTAGGAGATTCTCCTACCAAACCTATACACCCTTCCTTGTTCTTTCCATCAAGTTGAATCCCTAATTAGTTTCACAATTAGCAACTAATTTCCTCTTATTTTACTATATTTATAGGTGATTAGCTCAAAGGATTTACTCAATTTAATAGCTTGTTTCATCATGGAGTCTAATTTCCTCCCCTTATAGTTGTCATGCTTATCCAATCATTAATAATAGGTTAGAATCTCCTTCCACCTCCAATTTTCCCCATCTAATTTTATAAGTAATTTTTAACCCTCTCACTAGTGCTCTTGCTTTTGGCAATATTATTTGTATCCACCCCCAAGTCAAAATAAACAATTATCAATAGTTGTTCTCACTACTTATAAAAACCACTCCTCCAATTGCCCTTGGGTTTCCTTTTGTTGCCCCATCAAAGTTCATCTTGATTACATCATTCCATGGAGGTGAACCTAATTACATTCAACCTCCTCATACAATCTTCCTTTTGCATTCCTAGTGCCCCCTAATTCCCTTATCTCAAATTCAATTCTATCCCAAGCCTACAACTCCTTAGCTTATTTTTCTAGTTAAATTTTCTAATTTCTTTGTAACCATAAGCTAAAAATGCCTATTGTTGGAAAAACCTCCCAATAAACCTCAAAATTATCGATTTTAGATTGAAATTCCAACTTTGTAAGAGATCTTTAACTATTTTTGGTAAAGGCTACAAGACCTCACCATTAATAAAACTAATACCATATCTTTCTAGCATACACACAATTCACAAAAATATGTTCATTGGATTCTTCCTCCACCTTGTATAAGCAACATCGAGAGGGACCCAACCTTCTCAACATTCTCAATGTATCCCAAGTTAGAGCCCTCTCTTGGGCACATAGGTAATCACACGAGTGCATTGGCCTTAGGCAAGACATTATTCACCCAAATCTTTTTACAAGGGAAGTCTATCTCCCTAGAACAATGACACCATAAGCCTCTTTTATTGACACTTCCACATTCTTCCCTCTCTCCCACACCAGTTTTTCCTCTCCCAACCATACAAGAGGAGACCAACATTGAAGCAAATCCGAAACTTTTTTGTAGTTCCTATCCAACTCAAGAATAGAGGCCAAAATCTTCTTCCATACCATTATCCTTTAGTCCTTTATTACATAATGCTATATTATATCCCCAATAACCTCCTCAAAATGAAACTCTAATCATCTTAGAGATTTATCTTTGATAGAACATCTTCCTTACCCAAACCTCTCTCCAAAATTTAACCCTATTCTCTTTTCACTTTTTCTATCTTAAATCCTTTGATATCCATTTACTACACTATCTTAAAGAAATCCCAAATTCCCAAACCTCTCAACAATACCTTTGAAAGAGATTTCATCAACCTCCCCTTTTATTACATATTTACTTTCCAGAACCCTACTCCACAAGTCTCCAAAATAATTTCATTCCCACAACACTGATAATCAACTTATAATCTCGATAGCCACCTAATTTTTGTACACATACTCTACCACCCTACAAGTTTATATTTCCACCTCTCTTCCATGCCACTCCAAAGGAATGTTCTAAAGAGATTTCTTGTGGCCTTAGCAACCTTCCCAAGGATTTGAAAGACTATATATAAAGTAGAACCGTGGAAACCACCACTTTGATAAGAGTGATTCTTATGCAATCGACAACCAACTACAACTTTCTTGTCTGCTAGTGGCAAACCAAGGTAAGAGTTTGGAAGATGCTCTTCATTAAACCCCAAAATCTCTTGAATATCTTGGAGATTCATCTCTATTTTTAGTGTTTTTAACTTGTAGTGCAATTTGATGTTGAATACATTTGGGAGTATTTTCACATGCCGTGTGGACACCATCAGTTTGGTCTTTGGAAGATTAATGGGTATTGAAAGCGAGCAAAATAATGAAAAACAATTCTAATGCAGTGGATAGATGGCGCCATATTATTGGAGGGGAGGATTTACAGATAGTTTCACATGACTGAACCTGCACCTTACATGTTCATACTTTTCGACAGACTATATTTATTGTCATTTATATGATAGTCAAGAAAATAATGAATTTAAATTTGACATAAGTTGTATGCACGGCAATAAATTGTATTTTTATAGAAAATAGTTCAATGAAAATTTAAGCAAGAGATATATTGCATTACGTTTTTGTCGTGAGTGCAGCGAATTTTGTTGTATCTAATAAATTGAGTGACGTTAGAAATGTATTTAAAGAGACAAAATAATTTTGAAGTCAACAATGTAATTTTATTAAGGCCAAACCTATTTTCATATTAATTTACCCTACCACCAAAATCACTATTATGATGTATATAATAGTGCTCATGCCATTCAAGCCATCAATAAAATTGAAATTTGATTCAATGAATTAAATGTGTTGGACATGTGTAATTCACAAAAAAAAAAAGAAAAAAGATTTTTTTGTAATTTTTGCACTCATTGTTCCCAACATGAACCAATTGAAAGAAAGATAAATGATATTTTTACAAGTATTTAAGATAAAAAAATTAGATGTAAACTATAAGATTGTTGCTAAAAACATTTAATATATATATGCTCAATGGCTAAATTAATAAAAGTTATTGAATACATCAAATGCATTAGTATTCATGTCCCAACAAGAAAGTTAATATTTTTTTTTTATGAATAAGTATATTTATTACTAATTATAGAATAATATTACACGTATTTATATAAAAAAGGTGTGGAAGAAGTCACACTCCTAATGTCTAAACAAGAAAAAAAATGGAACAAAACATAAGAATAGACTGCTAAATGATAAGAGCTAATGCATTAGTAGGAGGAGGAGGGGGTCTCAGTCGTTTGGTTTGCTTCATACATCGGCAAGGTTTGGGGTGTCAACTTCATGAGGCTCCTAACCAACGTTACCATCGTCATCTTTTTTTCTTCATCAAGAGGTTGAGTGTCATGAATAGGTGATATAGCAAGAGCAAAGCGAGGGAATTTATCAGTGTCTGGCCAACCACCAAAGTCATGACTAGGAGCCTGAGGAGAAGCAGAGTGGTAGCAAGTAGATTGAGACCATCCTCTCTAAGATCAGTCCTTGACTCTTCTTGTAAGAGACTAAGAAGCATGAGAATGTGTCCTATTAATCATGAGTAAATTAATTGCATCACTGACAATACCCACTAGGTGGAGAATGGAGGAGGGAATCAAAGGGACTCTAGCAACAATGCACGAGGCATTTCCTCAATGATCTAAGAGATCTTAAAGATGTGCTACCTCAAGTGTAACCCTATTGGCTTACATCTATATCTACAAAAGTATATTAGGACAAATAATTGCCTTAACATAAAGAGAGAAATCAGAATCAACTAATTTCTAGAAAATAAAGAAAAATTATTGTCCTTCCATATGTTGAAAAGAATTTTCACCTTGAAAGAATGTTAAATCTAGCTATATTTGGAGAGGATTCTAGGCCAATCTCTTAGTAAAACCATATTTCATGTAAGAATGACTTAGGTCCAAAGGGTATGAAAAAATTATGAATCCAAGCTCTGGGATAAAACCAAAAAAGGTGTTTTAGATTTTCCTATTGACCACCAAATAGGCATTGAGGATCGTTGATCCCAATATGAGTTAATCTATAACCAATTGAAAGGCCTTGGAAAATAATGCACTAAGAAAAATGAGTAAGCTTCAGCTTTAGAATGACCAACCAAACAATTTCGAACCTATGTTGCCAAGTGCTCCTAGAGGATTGTGACAACCATCTCTATTTTAAAATAGACACCATAGAAAAATATAGAGAGAGCTAGGAGTAGCCCTTGCAAGGCTTGTAGTTTTGAAATAGTGTGTTACAATACCATTTACAATCTTTCCTCTAGGGTTTGAAATAATAAACCCTAATCTTGCGACTTATATCTAGAGCCACATAGTTAATAACAACTTAGAAGGTTTTGAGGTCCTAGTTGGACAATTGAAACTTGGATTTAGGCCAAGTAAGAAAATTATTTGTCCTTTTAGAAAAAAAAATCTAGAAGGGTCTTGATTCTCTTCTTGACAAACCTCAACCCATGGAACCATGGTGTCTTGGCTAGAGGATTATCTTGATAAGATGATAAGAGACTGATATATAACATCAGAAACCACGAATAAAGGTCATGCCTAGAAAGAGAGGTGGGTCAACCACCACTTCAAAAATTGCAATATTAGACATAGATGAATTGTTTAAATAGTTAAAATAAAATCTATGATTGAAGAAAATAAATTTTGGTTAAAGGAAGCAAGAATAGATGAACAAATTTCTAAACCAATTTTTTACACAAAGAAGAGTTTGGTGGTTAAGAATCAATTTCTGAGTTAAAAATAGAATAAACCATTTTAATTCTTACTGTGAGATTTCTAAGTATAGTGAATCAGGAAAACCAATTTAGATGAAGAGTGGGAAGTTGATGCTAGAATTGCATATGACAGTTTTAATGAATTAATGGAAGAAGTTTTAGAATAAAATGCCCATCCATAGCAAATGAGACCAAACTATGGCAATATTTGTGTTTTAAACATATACAAGATCATTAATATATATGACATTATATACACCTGGTATGATAATCTCAAGATTTTTTTTAAACTAGACCCACTTGGACTAAAACTCAAAAGTTTCATCAAGTAGCCTGATTATTTTTCAAGAAAGCTTAGAAGCTAGTGGGAAGGTCTTGTTGAAGTATGACCGAGAATTAAAAAAAGAGAAATCTGACCAAAAGATTCTATATAATTTGAAACTTTATAATTGATCAAATTTTCATAAAAGTAGCCTAGTATTTAAAAATTATTCTCTTGTAATAAGACTCTAGAATTATGTAGCCACCAAGTGACATTATTTGAATTCTCTCCCTTGTAAGATAGCAAAGTGGGAAAAAAATTACATGCAAAAGAAATTAAACATGGAGGTAGAACAAACAAGTTTTCTAGAATTAAAATGTTTTGTTGACGCAAAATTCACATTCCTATGCTTATTTAAAAATATAGAAATGAATTTGTATGACTAAAATTCTTCTCGTAGTCTTAAAAGTTTTTTTTGTCAAAAATCACCACATTAGGAATTTGGTGATCTAACATCTTTCCAACCTAATTGTCACTAGAAAAAATGTGCTCCTAAGGTACATCATCATAAATCTCATAAAAAGATATAGATCTTTTTGAGACAAGCCAAATATTTAGGATCCCAATTCTAAGAGATCAAAAAATATATTCTTCCAAGTTATTAGGTTTTTTTAGTTAAGAGATCTAAATCATCTAAGAGTTGTCTTCTATTTTATATCTTGTAAATAATAATGTGTATATAAGGATTTCTTTAGATTTTATAGATTGCAAGTTATTATATTTTTATTTTTGTTGATTCAAGATCTACTAGATCTATTATTAAGACCAAGGCAATACCAACAAAGTAGTGGAAAGAAATCAATGAGCTTCCTAAAGGAAAAATTATCATAGGAGAGCCCCTTAAAATTGGAAGGTATGCACAAAACGTCTATATGATAATCAATGGAAAAATATTCATCATAAATTTAATGATATATAATAATGTACTCCTTGGATTCTATTCAATACAAAGTATGAACTATTTGTCCTTAGATGGACCCAAATATCTCTTCAAAATGAAGGTAAGAAAATTAAAATTTTAATATTGAAATTCACTACTTTTAGACTACAAGAGAAAAAAAAATAAAAAACAGAAAGAGTGGGTGAAAAAATTCAAGATCATCATTAAGAATTACAACCGGAAAAGAGAAAAAGAAAAAATGAATTATTAGTTAACTTGTTTGGTTTAATTTAAGAAATATTTGTATATACAAATGTTGCAACATGAATCCCATCAGAGGAATATAAAGTATCTAAAATCAACATTAGGTCATATTGCAAGCATATCATTCCACTATATACTTACTTACTTGATTAGTCCAAGTGAAAAAGAAAATGGATGAACACTTGAGTGAATTGATAACTAGAGGATTCATCAAAAAGAGTAAGTCCTTTATTCTTTTTTTTTAGTAAATAAAGGTGTATAAATAGAAAGATGAAAAAAGAGATTTTGTATAAATTACAAGCCCTTAAATGGTATTTTTTTTCTTTAATTATCCAATTTTTTTTTTTTCTAATTTGATCTAATGAGTAGCCAAAAAAATAGATTTTCTCAAAGTTTGATTGCAAGTTAGACTTCTAGTAGATTTAGGTAAAGGAATAGGAGAAGTATAAAACTTGATTTTCAATTCTATAAGGTCTTTATGAATGAAATGCCATTCCTTTTGGTCTCCATACAATCCCTCCCTATTTTTAAAGGTGAATGGACCAAGCATTAAGACATTTAAAAGACATGTGTAATTTATATTTGATGATATAAATTGTTTAAATACAATCCTTAAACGTGAGCAATATCTTGAGCACTTTTTTATTACTATTACGAAGAATGGTATTTTCCTATCTGCAACAAAGAGGGATGCTTGGAAAAATAACAATATAAATTGTTTAAATACAATCCTTAAACATGAGTAATATCTTGAGCACTTTTTTATTACTATTACGAAGAATGGTATTTTCCTATCTGCAACAAAGATGGATGCTTGGAAAAATAACATTGATTTATTCGGTTTCCATTTAGATTATAGAAAGATTAGATTACAACCTCATGTTTTGCAAAGAATACAAGAATTTCCATATATCTTGTCAAATAAAAAACAAATTCAAATTTCCCTAGGCTATTTGAATTAAGTTTCATCATTCTATGATGATTTGTCTAAGGATAGTAAGAAAATCTAAGGAATAAAAAGAGCCAAGGATGGGATGAAAAGACTACTATTGCAATCTAAAGAACCAAGAGAAATTTTTAGATCTACCCTCTCTCCAAATTTGACACTCAGATATTCCTTTGATTTTTTATTATGCTTCTGATAAAACTTGGTTTTTTGTTTTAAGATAGGAATATCCACATGGGAAAAGGATATATGTTGATATAGATTAGGTAATTTTATAGGCATAGAAAGGAGATATCACATTTATGAAAAATATTTTCAGCTATAAAGAAAGATAAATTTAAAATATTTTTAAAACGTACTAAGAACTCTGCCTAAATCTTATAGTCATAAAGTTTCTGCTATTAAAGAAGCCTAGAATTGATCAGTTTTTTGGTACTTTAACTTCTTTTGAATTAAGAGAGTTTGGTCCAAGTGATTCAAAGAATGAGATTACTTTTAAAGTTGGCAAAGTAGAGAAGAATGAAGAATCAGATCAGGATGATATTGATGATGTGGAAGCAAACTTTGTGAGAAGATTGAAAAAGGGCACTGAAAAATACAAAGGTAAGTTACCTTTCAAATTTTTCAATTGTGGAAAGATTGGTCATTATGCTTTAAGATGTCCTACCAAAGTTTCAAAAGATAAATATAAGGAGAACAAAGGTAAATCAGTTAAGAGAAGTTATTATGTTAAAGAAGATGGCAATATATCCGATGATGAATCTGATTACCCTAACAATGAGGATAATGAATGCTTGTTCATGGCTCTAAATTTTGGAACTAATTCTGCTAATTATGAGAGATGTATGAAGTTTCTCTAGAAGCATGTCATAATGGAACTATGGTGGCTTTTTTTTATGTTAGAGAGGACAAAAACTATTGGATTACTGAAAGTGGATGCTCAAATCATATGACTGGTGATAAGATAAATTTTGTTAAACTTGAGAAATTTGAAGGAGGTCTTGTTAAGTTTGGTGATGATACATCTCCTAAGATATGTGGAAAAGGTTAAATCGGTTTTTATGGCAAGCATAATATAGATTGTGTTCTTTATGTTAAGGGTCTATGACATAATCTTCTAAGTGTAGGAAAAATGTGTAGCAAAGGATATAATCTTGTATTTTAGGATGGTGGTTGTGAGATTAGAAAAGGCTCTGGAACTCTGGTTGTTGTAGGAATAAGATAGATGGAAATGTTTATTAGCTTAAGGGTGCTAATGGTATGTGCTTTATGACTCAAATAAATGAATGTTGGCTATGGCATAGAAGAATGTGTCACATCAATTTTGATAACCTAGTAAGGATCAATTTAGTTCAAGCTGCAAGAGATCTACCAAAGATTACAAAGCCTATAAATGAAATTTACAAGGAATGTCACATTGGGAAGCAATCTAGAAGGAGATTCAATGTCAAAGAACAATCTACTACTAATACTTTGGAGTTGGTGCATACAAACCTTTGTGATAAGAAGTTTTCAAGGTAATAGGTACTTCACACTATTAATTGATGATTGTTCTAGAATGACTTGGGTTACTTTTCTCAAAGAAAAATCAGAAGCTCTAGATAAGTTTAAGGAATTTAAAGCTATGGTTGATAATGAAGTGGATATCAAAATCAAATGTCTAAGATCTGATAGAGGTGGAGAGTTCACCTCCAATGAGTTTAACAGTTTTTGTGAAGATCATGGAATAAAGAGACATTTGTTAGCCCCTAGGAACCCTCAGCGGAATGGAGTGGTGGAAAGGAAGAATATGACAATTCAGGAAGCATAAAGGACATTGATGAAGGAAGAAAATCTACCAAATGTATACTAGAGAGAAGCAATTCATACTTCTGCATACTTAATAGAGCACAAGAAAGGACAAAATGTTCAAAGAATCCCTATGAATTATGGTACGGAAGGACTCCTACTGTCAAATATTTCAAAGTATTCAGAATCAAATGCGATATTATAAGAGATGAAGAAAACTTAGGAAAGTTTTATGCAAGATCTGATGAAGGAATCTTCCTAGGATACTCTACAAAAATCAAGGCTTATTGGTGCTATAATAAGAGGCTAAAAAGGATTGTTGAAATTGTAAGTGTCAAAGTGGATGAAGACTTACATAAAAAATTAATGTTGATAGATAGATATGAATTAGATGAATCCTCTTGCAGAGAAGAAGAAAAGGACGAAGGTAAGGAAAGAGAAGTACAGGTTGAAGAGGAAGAAGCTCTAGAAAGGATCCCTAAGACTCCTAAGTATGTGCAGAAGAATCATTTTGAAGGTCAAATCATTGGTGACAAAAACAAAGGTATATTGACAAGAAGAAAGGTTGTCATGAGAGAAGAACAAGTAAACTTATCTTTACTTTCCAAAGTTGAACCTAGAACAATTATTGAAGCATGCAAAGATGATTTTTGGATCAAGGATATGGAAGAAGAACTAATGTAGATTGAGAAGAATCAAACTTGGAAAATTGTCCCAAGACTAGTGAACAAGAATATGATTGGAATTAAATGGTTATTTCAAAATGAACTAAATGAGAATGCAGAAGTTGTGAGAAACAAGGAAAGACTTGTTTGTAAGGGTGACTCACAAGTGGAAGGAATAGACTTTGAGGAGAAATTTTCTCTAGTGGTAAGGATGGAAGCTATTAGGATGTTTTTAGCTTTTGCAACACATAAGTATTTCAAAGTATATTATATGGATGTGAAGTATGAATTCTTGAATGGTGAGTTGGAAGAAGTATACATTGAACAATTAGAAGGATTTCAGATATTAGATAACCCTAATATGGTATGCAGATTGAAGAAGGAATTATATAGACTCAAGAAATCTCATAGAGCTTGGTATGTAAGATTGGATAGGTACTTATTGCAGCAAGGACTCAATGATAGCAATCTTTACTTCAAAGTTGAAAAATATCAAATCTTGATTGTGGTTGTGTATTTTGATGATATAATTTTTGAAGGAAATGAAGCAATGTGCAAGAGATTTACAAAGTAGATGTAGAATGAGTTTGAAATGTCAATGTTTGGGATATGAATTTCTTCCTTGGACTACAAATCAATCAGAAAAAAAGGTATCTTCATTTCACAATCAAAATATGTCAAAGAAATGCTAAAGAAGTTTGGAATGGAAGACTCTAAATGGTATGCACTCCTATGGTTATTGGTTGCAAGTTGAGCAAGAATGATAAATCTCTTAAGGATGATCAAAGCAAGTACAAATGAATGATTGGACGACTTCTATATCTAACTGCTACTAGACTAGATATTATGCATGCAATTTGTCTTGTGGCTAGATTTCAAGAAGATCCCAAAGAGTCACATGTAGCAACAATAAAAAGAATATTCAGATACTTGAAGAGAACTTCGGAACATGGCTTGTGGTATCTAAAGGATACTAATTTCTCTCTAAGTGCTTATACAGATGCATATTGGGTAGGTTCTAAGGATGACAAAAAATCTACAAGTGGTGGTACTTTCTTTCTTGGAAGTAGATTGTGTCTTGGCTAAGCAAGAAGCGGGATTCAATGTCATTATCTACTACAGAAGTAGAGTATATTGTTGTAGCATCATGTTGCACACAGGTGTTGTGGATGAAACAAACTTTGAAGGATATCAAAGTGATATAATATCGAGGGCTCAATGTTGAAGGCTAGTTATCCAGTCTCCCCTTATGCAATCCATGTGAAGGCTTCCATGATTGTGCGGCAGCAAGCTGCTTCTTCTGCCCAAAAAAAGGGGAAGGGGAAGCTTGCTCGCACTCAAGGGCCTTATCCTTTTGTATCATTTGCTCCTACTTCAGCTTCTCATCTATTGCAGCACCTTCAACTCACACTCCCATGCCTCACATGGGAAGTGTGATGGTGCCCACATGGTGAAAAGTGAAGCGTCAAGTTTGTGAGCTTCCTATTTTACCCACAGTACCTCAACCCGTTGTCTATGGAAAGGGGAAAGGTCCTCATGGGATTGCTCCTATGTCTCAGGCTCCATGACCTCCTAATGTTCCTCTACTTTCCCCTAAGGTAGAGAATAGGAAGAGGCCCACCACTGAGGCACCTATTTTTGTTTCTCTGCCTGTGGTTGCTTCTGCTCTTGGGCTTCCTCCTCTTGCTCCTGCTCATGAAACCATCCACCAAAAATGGTTGTGAAGGATACTCCTGTAGCTAAGCAATAGCCTCCAATCTCTTCTCATGCCACATCTTCCAATGCCCGTAGTCGACATAACTGGCTTGTGCATGAGTGCAAGCGTGGGCAAAAAGCTCTGGCTACCAAACACGATGCCTTGCAGAAGATGGAGGGCGAGATAGTGGCCCCTATTTCTGTATCCTCTTATGTTGTTTCTCTTCCTTATATTGTATCTTCCTCATTTCCCATCACCTCTATTCTACTTTCAATTCCCCTTGAAAGGTCCCAGTGATGGGGTGCAGGTTTTCATTGCTCCCTCCAGGATGGCCCTCTCATGGAACACTACGTCTTTGTCTTCTTCCCCCTTAGCTTCTTCTTCATCCTCCACTAAAGCATAAGTTGGTTGGAGTGGAGGTCGCTCACCTGAGTTGGTTATGTCTTAGCTTATCATCCTTGTGACAGAGGTAGCCCCACTTCCCTTGAGTTTGTCACTACCCCTCTTGATGAGGTTGGAAATTACTCTAGGGTGTCTCATTCTTCTCCCACCCAATTGACACATGGCACTCCAGTAAAGTGCATGTTTAATTCAGTGGATGATATCTTGACTTTGTAATCAATCTTTGCAAGATCGATGAATTTTTCTTTACAAGGGCTTAGTGAAGAAGACCTTGAGGGGCCTTCTTCCTTGGCACTTGTTGCAAGTGAGTTGGAGGGTACTACCCTCTCTATCCCACCCTTGCAGGCCCATTCACCCTCCCCCTACAATGATCTAGATTGAGAGCATGACAACCTATTGATCGATGAGGAGTAGGGTGATACCCCTACTTTATCAGTCGCGTAGGTTTATTTGTGTGTTTTTGTTCCCCTGTTCTTCTCTTTTTGTTTGTGATCCTGCTTGGAGGACCCTTGCTACCCTTGTAGGTGCTTGGATACAGGAACAAAAAAATTGTTGTGCACTTATTCTATGTGTATCATCATTCTTCTATGTGCTATGAAATCATTTTTTGATATTGGAGACAACGCAAAGCGTTGGGGGCATTTAGTCCTTCTTCCATGTTGACCCAATTTTTATTTTTACTTTGTCTTCATGTGATCTTCATGTGTTATGATAAATTTGGGGATTGATGACCATTCATTCATACACTATGTTATATCTATCTATATCTATGAATAGATCTGACCCCGGGTTCTTAGATCCCCCTGTCTCTCGTGACCACTTCGTCTTTGTCTACTTCTTGATGTTGTGGTTCTTATGTGTTTTCCCTCACATGTGTGACAAAATACCACGAATAAATCTCATCATGTATCTTGTGCCATAACATCTTTGCCTCTCCTTTCTCTCTTTAGGATGCCATGTGCTCCTTTACACAACACACATCATCCTAAGGGGGGGCTACCATGTTGTTTTGATTTTCAATATGGTGAATTATTTTGAAAAGGATTCCTTGGTGTAAAAGTTTAAAATGAATTCCTTGACGAAAGAATCCCTAATTGAAACCTGTCGTTTTCCAAAATTTTGTGTTCTTTGAGGAATCCTAGATGAAATTCTTTTGAAAAGGATCCCCTATGTGAAAGAGTTTGAAACTTTCCTTTGAAAAAGGAGCACTTGTTCGAAATGAAAGAGTTTGAAAACTTTCCTTAGAGAAGGAGAATTATTTCCAACAAATTCCTTGACGAAAGGATCTTTCAAGACGATTCCTTGATGATAGAATATCTTACAGAAAATGTGGTGTCTTTGAACTAGAATGTTCCTTTGAATGGGCCCCTTGGTGTCTTGAAGGGTTTCCTGTCAAAGGAACCCCCTTTGAAATATTTTCTGAAATGAATTCTTCGATGTATTGCAAAACTGAGTGTCATTTATCTAATATTCGATGTCACTGTGTCTTGGTGTTATACATCGTATATCCTCGCATCTAGCTTGGGGGAAACCTAACTAGACCCATATTTTCTATGACTGTCCTGTAACAAAGTTTACAGCAGCCACAGGCTTATCTGATTTGTGTGTGTCTTGTGTCTATCTATTCAGGATGTGTCTTATCATGGTAGCTTATGTGTATTATGATTTTTTTCCTAATATATTTTTCCTACAACCTAACATATTTGTGGTGACATCACAACTTGCTCTATAGGATCAAGAACCTATGAAGCCTCCTCTTTTTCATGTTTGTCTTGCTTTGTAGGACCGAGAACCTATGGGGCCATTTCTCCTTTCTTCACGTCCAAGTGCACCGGCTCAAAGATTTTTTTCCTCACTATTGGTATATTCTCTTCAATCTCTTTCTACGTTAGCTCACATCAACATTGACATGTATGCTCACTAAAGTGGGGGAAAATTGTAATGGCGTGAATTTGCACCCTAGTCAAATTCCCCATTTATTTACCCTTACTTTGAAAATTATAAGTTCGATGATGCAAAGCCCACCGCAGTCAACTTATTCCTTCCATGTAGCCTTATCTTTTTGTGTCGGTGGAGGAATTTATATCAAGGATGTGTGTGCACCACGCGGATGTCCGCGTACCGCGTTGTTACCCTAATAGGATTCCTTCCCGTAGAATTTGTAGAGGCATTACATTTTTGGTTGGTTGTGAATATAACATCTTCTGTCAACCCTTGACCAATGAAAATTGACTCATTACCTCCATTTTTCTCATTCAAACTTCATTCTTTCACTACTTCATGTAGATTTTCATTCATTCATGCAAATTATCACTCTCTCAAGCTCATTCTCACTTTCTTCTTGATCATTCTTGCTTCTTCTAATTGTTGCAAGCTCTCTTATTGGCTCTTACAAAACTCTCTTGCTACAACATTATTTCTCTTGCAGGTCTTATGAAGCTCCATCCTCTTGGCAAGGTGTAGCCTCTTGTCATTTTCTCCTCTTGACCTTTAGTGCTAGTAGACTTGGGAAGGTGATATTTCTCTTTTCATTTTACTTGCATCATTGTGTCTTATAGAGTAGCATTTAGGTTGTCTTTTCACTCTATTTGATAATGTCTTTTCTATTTTATCTTTATCGATTTCTTTATCTCGTTGCATATCTAGTTGTTAATGGAGGTGGGAGCACCAAAATGGGGGTTTGGCTGAGGAAGACCTCAAAACACAGCCTAACATTTTTCATGTTTTCATGTGTGTAGGTTTTGGTTCGTCTGTTTGTAGTTATAGTTGTAGGATTTAATTTCGCGAGTGGAAAGTTATCTTTTCCTACTCTTCCTTTGTCATTTTTGTACTAGAATAGCTTTCTAGTATTCTTCTTGTTGTACTTTCTTCTTTCTATATTTTCTTTGCAAAACTATAAAACTTCAATAGTCAAGTCATAAGTAGGTCCTTTGTGTTTTATGGTTGTTTATCAGACCTTTTTCCGTACAAGATGCTAGTGCATCCTTGAGACGTCGGCATGTCACACTGAAGTCTAGTTTGCATGATGTGGTCCTTAGAAAGTGAGTTGTTTGGTCTACAGTTCAAAACATTTGTGGCTCACTCACTCTGTTTTAAATACACCTATTTTTAGTAGAGGGGAAATAGTGTGATGTTTGCCCTTCCTTTTCAGCCTCTCTCTCAACCTGTCAAACAATCTGAGGTAGTTTAGGGCACTTCATTCCTTGGGGATCTCTCGTGATCTAGATCCTCGAAGGTGATGAATCCCCCTACTCTACACTTCAAAATGATTTCTTCAAAATTAATATACCTAGAATCCCAACATTCTTTATTAATTCTCTAATTTCATCCATCCATTTATTTAATAGTGAAAAATAAATTATTGATTATACCAAATTTGTGAGTAGAATTGGTAATTTTGGTTCATTGTCCAAATCTAGGATAGTGATAGTACTTATAAATTCTCTTGTTAAAGCATCAACTTATTGATTATTTTCTCCTTTAATCCCTTCAATATTAAAATCATAGCCTAAGAATTCAAGTTCCATGTATGGCTATCCTATCTTATGCAATATCTTTGTTTGAATTTTTCTTTAGTAGATTTCTCATTGCTTGATTTTCTATCCTTATTGTAAAATGCTTACCTGCCTTCTTTACCACCTCATCTTCTTTAATATTTCCACCAAGTCCTTTGATGGAATTGACAACTTCATCCACTTTATGCACATGTAGCTTGTAATATCTTCATCCTCTGACATTTGTAGGTTTTCAAACTTAGCTTGCTTGACTTTATCATCTCCTTCATAGATACTTTTCATATTTTTCCATATCTCACCAGTAGTTAAATTGTAATTCATCACCTTCACAAGTTTAGAATTAGAAAAACCACTCAAAAGAGCATACCTTTCTTTTCCATTGTTCTCATAAGCCTTGATCTCATTATCAGTCCTCAGGCCATATGCAGGAAGGTTATATCCAGCTTCAACTGACTTCCAAACTCTAAATCCTAGGGATACAAGGAAACCTTCCATCTTGGCCTTCTAAAATGCATAATTGAATCCATTAAACTTAAGGAGCCTCATTCCTGTGCGCCATATTGAATACACAAGACAACTAAGAGAGGGTGAATTAGTTGTTCATTAAAACATCAAAACCCTCATTAACATTCAGATCCTTATTAACCCTATTAGCTTTTAATCTATTAAATTGATTTAGCATGAAAGCAAATAACAAAAATAGAAACACAACAACACCATACACAACAAAGCACCAGATTTACGTGGAAAGCCCAAGAAGGGAAAAACCACAATGAGGATTAGCTCACAATATAAATTAGTTGCAACACTAAATACAATAGGCTCACTACTAGAGGGCTCACTATCCAAAAGAAAGAAGGGCTTACAACCAAATTAGAAAGAAGAAAGAAAGAAGATTGTTACAATGAGAAATCCATCTTAGAGCAACATATAAGTTCCACCACTACACCACCAGTACATTCACACTCTCTAAAGAATGTAGACACCTTCTTCTCACTGCTTCCAATAGTCTTAGTCATTAAATCTCACACTTCACTTTGCACTTTCACACCTCACATCACTCACACTTCACCAATAATCCACCTTTCCTTTATACCATTCACAACCTTAGAAATGTCTTTCAAGGTCAGTTATACACCTTAAACATAGAAATTCAAAATAGGTTGACACCAAAACATTCCTATGGTGGAGAGGAATGAAAGCGAACCACATCACACCTTAACTTGGACCTAAATTCACACATATACGCCATGCCACGCTTCCACAAACATCTAAGCATATCTGCAATTATTGTAAACACCCAAGGTCGGTCGAACTTGTGTTAACACCATTAAGCATTTAAGTACACACTTCCTTTTATCCAAAGATGACCCACGAACCACGTACATCACTTGAGCACAATCTAAAATATTCCAACAACACCCTGAAATTCAACAAATCCTTCACAACAACTTTCACCTAAAGAACATACTCATTTTGTATAGAGTTAACCTTCCACACACTGTAACTGATAAATCCAACCTTGTGGAGCACCAAAACTCAAACAACATCCACAAACACATGCTCATCAAAGCAACACCAAAGGTTGACACCAGTGAGACTACTAATGACAACATAATGCAACTAATCAAAGCAACTCCATAGGTTGACATCAATGCAAAAACAAAGATCTGTTGACATCAATGACAACACAAACTTCCAATAGCTAGATCATGCATACCATCACTTTGTTGATAATCTTGAGAAAACTAAGAGACCTAAACAATCATGGATTTTATAACTTTCAATGTATATCATGTAATGTTTGAATATTCTTTTGTTAACTATTTTATAAATATCATGCATTTGTGAAACCCATTCCACAATATTTGTAACCCATCTAGAAGACACTCTAGATTAATATCCATGTTTTTCACCTAATATTTTTAGGAACTATAAGAGACCATAAAAATGGTATTTCCACATTATAAGAAATATATTAATGTTTGAGTTGATTAAAGTAGTAAAAAAACCATTATATTATTAACAAGTGAGAATATTGATTTACTTTGTTTATTGTAAGACTTGGTATCATGCTCCTTTCATTGTGTTTGGATTTATAAGGTTAGTTCTTCTCAATTTGTTTACAAACAATTCCATCATTGAATACTTTAAATATTGTTAGAAGAGAAAAAAAATCACAAGTCAAATTATAAACAATTTGATTCTTACCTTATTATTGTTGTTAAGAAAATGTTTAACCATCCAAATCTTACCTTCAATTCAATCAATGTGTTACTATAGGTTTCAATATTTACCTCTAAATTTGAGAAGTGAAAGCATGACTAGATTTTTTTGTATAATTTAGATCTCCATCCTTTGTAGTGACCTCTTCATTTATTTTATTTTAAACATCATGAAGACCATCATAAAGTACTCATAGTATGAAAAACTGCATTCTAATTCTCACTATATTTCTAAATATCATCATCATAAAAAGTACCAAAATGCTAACAAAATAAATGGTCCATCATAAAACTCAACCCTTCATGTGCAATTAAAATTTTCATAAATATATTCAAAATGAAAGAGTGAAAAATCGGGCCTAGAAATGAGGGATATGATAAAGAACTCTAAATAATATGTAGTGATATTTTTTTTCTTATAAAGTGATGAGATAGACTCACCATTCAATATTAGTCTTGATCTATCTCTTCCTTTCATGCTTAAAAGAAATAAATTATTCTACGTAAATAATCTAGCTTATTTAATCTAATATAAAAATTAGACACAAATTAACCTACATTAAATTCAAAATTAGGTTAGTAAATGAATAGTAATAAATATGATAACTAAATAAGAGGAGTTAGATACTTAGCTCTAAAAACAATAATGAATCATTTATCTTTACATCATGTTAGAATCATTCATCAAGGTATAAAAATTTATTTTTGTCAATATGATGATCAAGTTCTCTTTGGTTGTACCTCTAGATTGTCTAACTTTACAACTTGAAGAGAAGATTTGAAGACAATAAACATATAGTAATATGCAAATGGCTATATATATTATGTATATTTTGATTCTTTGTCCATTTAAAAATAAAAGTGTGCCCTAATCATTTCTCTTTGATTTTGCATACGAATTAATGGCACATTAAATGTCTTTAAATACAAGACATAACAACATGTCACACAAAAATATGTTAACTCATAATGGATAATAGGAAGTGGCAAGAAAGTTGAAATTTAAACTTAAAACTTAAATTTAGATTCATTCTCATTTGTCACAAGATCAATCTCAAGTAGTTCAATTGCCTATGAAAATGAAAGAAGAAAAAGAATAAGGGGAAGGGTTAGAGATTCTCCCTATATAGAAAGTGAAATGATATAGACTTTACTCAATGTGGAATGTGATATGACATGTTCAATATGATCATGTGATGTGACTCCACTTGGTGCAACAATATAATATAATAATTCTACTTGATGTGGCAATGCAATATGACACGATTGATACAACCATGCAATTTGACTCCACTTGATGTAGTAATGCAATAGAACTCCATTCAATTTGATTGATAAATCTTTGCTTGATATAGACATATAATATAATCTTTATCGAATATACGATGATGAGACTCCATATAACACAGGTCATTATCTAAAATCTCGACCATAAAAAAGAAAGCAAAAATATATACCCCCTTCAATTAATTGCATCCTAACTGACACAAGAAATTGAAGGGGAGAGAGAAAATTGTATCTCTCAACAGCCCACATTAAATCCATGCACCAAAACATGGAATTTACATGGTTAGTTATCTTGATTTTATGATAACTGATACATTATTGGATCTGTCACAACCCTGCAATAAGAATTATATGTTTGTTTATGGTCACCTACTCTTACAAAGTAATCTTGAAAATACATCCTTTTCAAAGCAGCTACCACACCAGATTTGCTCCAACAGTATCACTTATAATCCCCTCTGCCATGTACAATCTTCTTCATAAGTAAAACGGTTCTATTTGAAAAAATAAGCGCTTTCCTGTAAGATTTTGGTCTTATACAATAGAAGATAGCATTTAAATTCAAAACCTAGTTATTGGAGACAGACGGGCAAATAGACATCAAGATTTACATGCTTAACTACTGGTTTGTGACAATCAAGTTCAATATCAGTAAATTTGGCTTCATGACGATCAAATAGACGTCAAATTTATCACATTCGGATTCTTTTGGTGACGGTCAAATGTCCATCAAATTTAAAACCTTAAATCCTTTTTCCTGACGTTCAAATGCATGTCAAAATTATTGTGCAAGAAATCCTTTTTTGGTGATGGTCAAATAAACGTCAAGTTTAGCATGATAAATCAAGTTCGATGACGGTATCAACTTTAATGTTCGCATCCCAGCTTTATGACCGCCAAACAACGTCAAATTTACCTTGACATGATATATTTCCTGACGTTTTTTAAAATGTCAAGTTTAACATTGTAAGTTCCTTTGTCGTGATGGTCAGATGGCCGTCAAGTTTAAGCTCTTTAATGCTTGTTTCGTAACTGTCAAATGCACGTCAAGTTTAATGTATGTTCCTGTTTCGTGACTGGCAAATAGATGTCAAGTTTAAATAGTTAAATTCATGTTTCCTGACGGGCAAATGGGTATCAAGTTTAACATCGCAAGTTCATGTTTTATTGATGGTCAAATGGACGTCAAGTTTAGTAGTATTTGCTTTTCCCTAATGATCAAAATGGAGGTCAAATTTAACCTTAGTAAAATCCTTTTATGGGACAGTCAAATGGACATCAATTTTTACTTAGCAACTTGAATTTCGACCATTAAAAGTTATGATATTGCTATCAAGATTCAACCGTGTAGTTTTCGAGTCAAACTCATTGACCCATGTTTCATGAGTAGTGGTTCATAAGAACCCATCTCTCATGATATGAATGATCCACTTAGCACTCATTGCATCTAGGTGATGCTCACAGAGGTGAAGCACTAGGCTTTCTCGGGAGGTCACCCATCCCAGTACTACTCCAGCTCAAGCGTGCTTATCCATTAAAAATTGTCTATTTATTATTGTTGATAACATTAAAGAAATTCCTACACCCACATTGAGCGTTTCAAAAAAAAGAGTGGTAAATAGAGTAAATTATATTGAATGTTCAATCATCTTACCACACATGATATATATTGCCTTATATTATTTTATATTTATTTTTCATAAAATGGAAATAGGAATATGCTCCAAACTGTAGTATCAATTATGAAAGTAACCTCTTCTTCATTCAATCCATCATACACCAAAGCCACAAGGAAACCCTGGTGCTCTGTTGCTCTTGTGTTTTGTTACTCCTACTATGCTTGGGTAGAATTGAACCATAGTGGAACATTTGGAAAGCCCTTTAAAAAAGGTTCAATTGAGGTCAATAATTTAAACGATGCATCTTGTGGTTCTAGTATTTCTAGATATTTCTTTATTTTTTAACTCTCATACTATTTTATACTCTTCCATGCTCTTTCCACTTTGGGGGAAAGGTTGTTTCTTTTTCCAAGTTATATACATTGATGATTGGTCTACTTGGGGGTGAAAAAGCCAAAGCATATTTCATCTTTCATCTTAGCAGTAAATTTAACTCAAGTATGCATATTTTATTTTGCTAAGTTAATCTTAAACTTTTTATGCCCAATTTTCTCATGCTTATGCTTCATACTAATTTTATTATGCTTATGTTTCATTCTAGATATAGTCATTTTATCATGCTTAGTATCGAATATATCTCTTTCTTTTGATTTGAGTGTATGCATTAAGGGACACACATAAAATAAAGGGGCATATTATTATTAATCATTCTCAAAGTTTATGTGTAGTTTAGTAGTAGAATGTAGATCATTACTCTAGTTATTCTACTTTCAATTGTTATTGTTCACTTTTTTCTAGTTTGGTATGCTTGAGTCATGTAGACTCACATGCACACAAAGTGAGAGGGGCAAAGGGCGAGGGGAGGGTAATATAATGGTGGGAAGTACATAGCTTGTAGTTTTACCTTTCATTTTACACCATTTTACAAGTGTCTTAAGTACTTGGCCTTAATACATGATTTTAACTAATTGGCACTCCCATTGAAACCATTCAACATTTTCTACTTAAAATAAAAACTAACTCTTACTTAAACATTTTATAGTTATTAGATTATTAGTTCTCAAGTGAAATTTACTCAATTCAATGGCCTAGATTTGAGCCTCTAAGTTTCAATTCTAATTTTGAAACCAACCCTAGTCTACCTCTTTCTAACTAGCCACTATGTGCTAATTTTGAATTATATCTAAGTCTATTGAATTTAAAAGGACACCGCCCCTATCTTATTTGATCATCCATTCATTCATTGTCTATCATTCAAGATTACAAAGGGATATTCATCCAAATGAGTTTTCTTAGAATCACTCTTTCCTTTGTCATAGCTTCATGTTATCTCTACACATTCTAGTTTCACCATCTATTTGTTAACCAATTGTGTAATCCTAACTTTATACTACGTTATTGCATCACCATTTTGTAATTTATTCCAAGTTAAAATTTCATATATGATAATTCTTCATTTTGATCTTCCTCACTTCATCAAAATTTATTGATTTTGATCCAACAACTTATCATAAGAAAATATCCTTGCTTAGTGACCTCCCAAATGTGTTTGTTAACACCACCATCCTTTATTGCATGTCTAAATAGAACATAAAAAAAGGTCTATAGCTCACAAGTACATTTATGGGGCTCAAAGTTCATTGCCACACACATAGGTTGATTTTGCATGTGCATATTTGACCTAGGTCATTTTTAGATACATATTTGACCCAAGCCAAATTATCAAATTGATCTAGTCCAAATTCATATTTTTTATATGAAGCATCTAAGTTTAAACAGTCTTGAGCTACATTTCAAAAGTTATGATTGAAAAAGTGGATAACTATCTATCAAATGTTGAAATCAACTAAGTAGTTTTACTCCTAATTTCTATTTTCTAAATTATGTAACATGATTTGTCATAAATCTAAATTATTTTTATTGAATTGTATTACTTTTTGTATTTATTAAACCTATGTTTTAGTAAATAAATTGATTGTACTTCTCTATAATTATATTAGAGCTAGATTAAGCATACTATGAAGAAATAATCTTTATTTCTTCACATAGTATTTCTATATCACAACCACATCTAAAGTAAAAAAATATATATCATTATTTTTTTCTAAAAATAATATAATAATCACTACAAAGTTATATTTTAAGAACTAAAAGAGAAGAAAACGTGTAATGGGAGAAAGTAGATTTGATTTAAAGCATTTATTCTAATTATAGACATCATAACTCACTCTAATAGTTCATGAGAGTGGGTCATGAAGGGTAACAAAATACCATAGGTTTACATATTTTTCTTTTCTTTTCTTTAATCTTAAATCCAATTGTGGTCGTATTAAAGATTATTTTAAGTCATTAGAGATAATCTTATTTATCTAAGTTGTTGTGTTCATCATTATACACATACATACAATGAGAAATCAATCCACAACACATTATGTATTTTTGTATAGATAACAAATATCATAAGCACTATTTTATTAATTGCATATTTTAATACAAATCAGTTATTAACTTATTTTACTCTTTTACAACTACTTATTTTACATGTTTAATTGGTCATGTTGTCACATGTGAATGATCACATATAATATCATCATCATTATTAAAAATAGAAGTGCAAAATAGGAATAATAGTAGAGGTGATTCACAACAAAACCATCAAGTAAGCAACAAGAGAAACACTCCCACTCTCTAGATTTTTGAATTTTTGCTTGAATTTTTGTTGGTTCTTCAAATCTGATTTGACTGTTTGATGGGCCGGCCTGGCGGGGGGCCAGTAAGGCTCCCCCTTCTAGGAATGTTGTTCCCAGGCCTG
Source organism: Sequoia sempervirens (assembly GCA_007258455.2). NCBI lineage: Eukaryota > Viridiplantae > Streptophyta > Pinopsida > Cupressales > Cupressaceae > Sequoia > Sequoia sempervirens. Next base: position 260,442 of record VDFB02257522.1, read on the forward strand.
GTACTATGCTCGGGTTTGTTGCTTACAAAAATGTTGTTCCCCATTGTGGTACTTTTTATGGCACTATTGTCCCTTCTTCCATGAATCTAGCAACTTGTACTTCTAGCACCTTTGTCCCCTCCTCTGGGCTTGGATTCCTTTTTCTCTAAAGAAGATCCAGTTTTATTTGTAGACAAATTGGTTGGCAGGGGTTCGTCAGCTATGGCAAGGTTGAATACACAATTTGTCTCTTGTTCATTAGATGGTCAGGAAATTGATGTCCCTGAAGCTCTCATGATTAAGGCAATGGATGGCCTCAAGCTATCATTAGTGGGTAAATTCTTGGCGTACCACCTGAATATGGACCACATAAAGCAATGGGTTGACTATGTCTAGAATTTAAAAGGAAGTGTTTCTATTAGTGTTATGTCCAAAGGAAATTTTCCTTTTTACCTTTTTTTATGAGGATATGATTAAGTTTCCCACGAGAGGTCTGTGGGATTTTGATGTTGGTTTTAAGAACTTTCTTTCGTTGTGCAAATGGAAACTATGTTTTGACCCCTCTAATGACCTGGGTGTTGTTGCCCCTACAGGGTATGCCTTCCTAGGCTACCCTTAGATTTCTGGGAGTTAGGTATCTTCAAGGGGATTGCTAACTCATTTGGAAGCCTTCTAACTATTGATAAGATCACCCAAGAGAAATCTCATTTTGTGTTTGGAAGGATATCTATTAATGTGGTTGTTAACATTATTTTTCCTACTTCAATTGTCCTGAAGTCAAAGTTTGGTAATTGGTCTCAAACTCTAGAATATGAAAATGTTAGAGTGTTCTATAAATCTTGTAAAAAAATTGGCCATCTCATTGATACTCGCAATAGGAGGCCTCAAATCTTGGAAAACGAAATTTCTAGCCCTCTGAAAAAATCTTTTGTTCTCCCTATGGCTACTCTTGTGCCTGAGGCTATTGATGTTGTTCCTTCAAGCCTTGAGCAGGAGCATAGTGATGGTCCTATGGTTTCCTTACATGAATCGACCTTTGTTTTTGGACTGAACTTGGAGGCACAAGCAATTGCTCAAGGTTCCTTGTGGAATACCCCAGATGTGTCTCAGGATTTAGGTAGTGAGGAAGGTTTGGTAGAGGCCTCATCTGATGTTAGTAAGCATAATATTTCAAAAATGCAGCAAGATGTAAATGAAAGGGTTGTAGAGGCCTACCAACCAGAAAATGAAACAATTTTGGGCATGGTAGGCAATCCCACTCTCCCCCTAGAAGATAATTTTGAGTTTATTGAGGAAGGAGAAATAGTCTCTCAAATTGGCCTAGAGATAAATATTCCTCTACCCCCTCTCCCCTAAAACAGTCTATTGACAGTCAAATTGAAGGGAAAAAATTAAAGGACTCATTGGCACTTATGGGTTTCCCAACTTCACCCTCAAATGAATCTAATGATGAGGATTGGGTTCATGTGAACAATAAGTCAAAAAAAAAAAAAAAACTAGATGTAGGAGGAGAAAATAAGGTAGGAAAACCTTCTCAGAAGAAAATAAGAAATAAAGACACTATTTGTGATGTGGCTTTGGGAAGAAAAAATACCTTGGACTCAATTGTGGGGCCAAAGTCTAAGAAGAAGTAAGGGAGGTTGTATCCCCTTCCATAATAGAATCAAGGTGATTCAATTGTTTTGTTTCTATGATTATGAAGATAATTTCTTGGAATATTAGGGGCCTCAATAGTAACAATACTTGGTCAAAACTTTCCTAATGGACAATAAAGTTGATGTTCTACTGCTTCAAGAAACCAAAATGAAGAAGGAAATCTTTGATAAGACTATTAAGAATATATGGCCTACTGCTAATTATGCTTTGAGTAATGTTGAAGTTTTCTCTAGAGGTATTGCAACTCTATGGAATCCTTCTAAACTCAAAATTTCTTTGGGATTCTTTGAAAAAAATTGTCTTATGGTCTCCTTTGAAGACCTTATCACCTTTGAAAAGTGGAATCTGATTATTGTTTATGGTCCTAACTCACATCGAGATAGACTGTTGCTTTGGGATTTATTGGATGACAACATAAAGGGTGGATTGGAGGATTTTTGGATGCTTGGAAGAGATTTCAATTCTTCGCCGCTACCTTCAGAAAAATTGGGAGGCCTAGATGACTATTTGAATAGCATGATGGAATTGTTTTGTGGGGATTTTTAATATTCCCTTACTTGGCACATAGTTCACCCGGTCTAATAGAAGATTAGGCAATTATCTAATTCAATTCAAACTGGATAGGTTCCTTGTCTCCTCTAATTGGAACATCTCTCAACACCTCTCCTTATCTACCTTGCCTAGATCTGGTTATGATCTCAATTCCATTATTCTAAAGAGAAATTTTGATGCTGCCAAAGGTCCATTCCCATTTAAATTTTAAATTATGTGGACTCTCCACCTAGATTTTGGTGCCTTAATTAACAAATGGTGGAATGAACCCTCAGCTGGTACCCCTATGTTTAGCCTTGCTAATAAACTGAAAAGAATAAAAGAGAGAGTTTAAAGGGCTAGAATAAGTTTTCCTTTGGAAATATTTTTGACACCAAAGACAACATTAAGGAGGTGCAGGATTTAATGGAGTCAAGGGTGGTAGATGAAGCTACTTGTAATCATGAATGCGACTTGAGAGCTCAATGGTTCAAGGTTAACAAACAAGAGGAAAAATTTTAGAAACAAAAATCTCAGGTTTAATGGATTTTGGAAGGGGGTCGTAACACTAAGTTCTTCCATCAATCCACTATGAAACATAGAAGTAGGAACAAGATAGGATAGTTTAAGAAAGAAGATGGAAGTATGGTGAGTAATGAAAAATAAATTGTTGCTAAAGTTGTGGCCTATTTTTCCTCCTTCTAGAAGGAACCTATAATTTCCCTTCAGGATTTGGATGAAATCCTCCAAGTTATGCCTAAGGTGATTTCTAATAAGGATGTTTAAGTGATTTCTAAAGTTTTTTCCCTTCAGGAGGTGAAGCCTGTTGTTTTCTCTTTTGGAGCTTATAAAGTAGGGTTGGGCCCGATGGGTTTCCTTGGCCTTCTTCTAGCTTTATTGGGACATTGTGAATAAAGACCTCTTAAATACTACTAGAGGCTTCTTCAGATATGGTAGGCTTCTTAATCAACTTAATGCAACTTTGATAGCTCTTATTCCTAAACATGAAGATGTTTCCTCTATACATGATTTTAGACCTATTAGCCTATACAAGACTATGTATAATTTTTTTCTAAGATCATTGTGTTTAGATTGAAAGCTATTCTGAGCAAAATGCTAGCTAGAAATCAAAAAGGGTTTGTTTAGGGAACACACATTTTGGATGTTGCCATAACTACCCATGAAATTCTCCATTCTATGGACCTTAGTAAAAATGTGGGGATGGCTCTAAAATTGGATGTCTCTAAATCCTATGATAGAGTCTCCTAGCCATTCTTGTTTGTTGTTTTTAGGAAATTTGGGATTAATGGCAGGTTCCTAAAGTTGATCACTACTTGTGTTACCACTCTAAAGTGTTTAGTCTTGGTGAATGGGGTCCCTCAAGGTTTCTTCTCCTGTGGCAGAGGTCTTAGGCAAGGGGATCCTATATCCCCTTATATTTTCATTATTGTCATTGAATTCATGAAGAAACATCCAAAAACTCCTAGACTCTAAGGTACTGAAAGGTGTTAAGGCTGCTTCAACCCTCCCATAGGTGCCTCTCATCAAAATTTTGTTGATGATACTATTCTTTTTGGTGAAACTTTGGTTGGGGAAGCTGGTCACTAGAAATCCATCTTGAATGACTATGTTATTGCTTCAGGTTAGCATATCAACTACAATAAGATTAAGCTATACTTCTTTAACTCTGACTAGATTGTAAAGGAGAGACTTGTCTACATATTGGGTTGCCATGAGGCTATTCTACTTACTGCCTACTTAGGCTTACCCTTGATCTCAAAAAAAATGGATAGAAAATATTGGAACCATATTATTGAGAGAATTCAAAAGAAGTTGGTTGGTTGGAAGGGAAAACTCTTAAGTCAAGCTGAGAAGATTTAATTGTTAAAATCCTCACTTCAAAAAAAAATTCTAGTCTATTACTTGTCTCTATTCAGTATTCCTAATTTTATAACTGAAAAAATTGAACAAATCCAAAAAATATTCTTGTGGTTAGGAATAGAGGAGAGAAACAGAATGGCACTGGTGGGGTGTGCTCCTAAAAATGTTGGAGGCCTTGGGATAAGGAGAATTAAACTCTTTAACAAAGCTCTTTCTACCAAATTGGGTGGGAATATGTTGGAAGGTACCAAAGACTGGGTTATGATTCTTAAAGCTAAATATCTAAGAAAAAAGGACCAAGGTTGCTTCCTTACAACCTCGAATTTTCCTTATGGCTTTGTTTTCTGGAATTACCTCCTTAAAAGTAGAGTGTGCTTAAACTGGGTATTAAAAAGCACATTGGTAATGGTTTGGATATAAACTTTTGGAAAGATTCTTGGAACTTTGGGCTCCATCTCACTTCCTTGAATCACCTCAACCCTTTAAAACAAAGGTTGATCAAAACTTGTGGTAAGCAAGTGGCTGGTTATATTGATTGGGATGGATCATAACCTAATTAGATTAACTTCAATAATCAGCTTATGGGAGATAACCTAAGGGGAGATAGACACCAAAATTGGGCCCCGATGGTGCAAAGGCTTCACCAATTAATAAAGGACGCTACCTTATTCTCTAAAGACATGAAGGATGAGTGGTTGTGGACCAAGAGCTCCTTAGGTTGTTTCTCTATTAAAAATGCCTATGTGGAATTAGAAAAACCTTTATTAGCTAACAGGAGCTTCCAATGGAATAATTTTTGTATAGAAAGTCTAAATCTAAAAGTTAACTACTTTTGGTGGGCTGCTTCTCATGAAGAAATCCTCACTATTGATAATCTAGTTAAAGGGGGTTCCATTTTGTTAATAGATGTGTCCTTTGCAATGAGGAGGAAGAGACAATTATGCACATGTTCTTCTATTACTCATTCTCGAGAGAAATTTGGTCCTTCCTTCCCTTGCTCCTCACTAAATGGGTTTTCCCTCCTATGAAAGTGTTTATTGACAACTAGTCCTTTTTCCCTTTCTCTCACAATATTATCAAGGATCTCTGGAATCAAGTCCCTCCCTTCATAACTTGGGGTATTTGGAAGGAGAAGAATAACAAAATCTTCAAGGAAACAAAAAGAAATAGCAGGGTTCTATGTTTGGCTATCAAGACCCAAATACAATAAAATGTGGAAGTGGGGGGATACAACCACTCTAAGGTCATGCCTTCCTATAAGGAGATCGAAATCAAAAAAATATGGGGCCTAAAAAAGGATCTCAATAATGTCAATTGGTCTACTTATCTTTCAAGGAAAACTACTATTTGGACCTCCTAAGAGGGATTGGGTTAAATGCAACTTTGATGGTTGCTCTAAAGGCAACCTTGGTTTGGAAAGGGTTGGAGGTCTTATTAGAAACCACCATCAGGACTATATTGTTGGTTGTGGGAAAAACCTTGGGGTCTACTCAAACAATAAGGTGAAGGCTATATTGGCTGCTTGGGGAGGTATTAAACTTTTGAAAGATCTTGGCTTCCAAAAAGTTATCCTTGAAGGAGATTCTAAGATCATTATTGATATATTGAAAGGGGACAATGTTGCACCTTGGGAATTAAGAGATATTATGGATAATTGTAAATTACGAATGAAATTTTTCTCTTACTATAAATTTCAACATATGTACAGAGAAGGGAACTACTCTACGGATATTGCTACTAATGAATCTCTTAAGTGTAATACTTGGACTTGTTGGGAGTATGGCATGTTGCCTAGGGCAATAAAAGATAGATTCTTAAAAGAAAAATTTGAAAATTCTTAATTTTTATAAGTATTGGATAAGGGGTTTGGGTGATAATTAGATTTGGTAATAGGATGGACATGAATGTTAATAATTACAAGGCTGGCATGTTTTGAATTATGGAAAGTGATAATGAGATTTTCATCAAGGAGAAAATTAATGAGTCCATTATTTCCAAGTACCCCTCGTATCACATTTTTATTTACAATTACAAAGCTTGGGTCATTTCAAATGTTATTAGCATGTCATATGTCTCTTCCCACCATATTTCCAAGGCTCAACTTGATCATGATAATCTAGTAACATTTATTATGGTGATGGTAAAATCATTCCAATTCTTTCCTTGGGCTCGTGTTTCTCATTTCTCTCATCTAGCAGATTTTTAAGTAACTCAAACAAATTTCTTCTTTTCACTTTCTTCATTCGTTCTCTTTGCAAGTTTGGCATAAGTGTTGGAAGAGCTATTGTTTTTTGGGGTGGTATGAAGAAGGGAATTAACTAGAAGGAAGGTCAAAAAAGTCTACATACTTCTAAAATGGGAGGGTTGAGGAAGAGAACTGAACCCCCTAATTGTGTTGTCCTAAAATAAAATTTTGATCTTTGGAGAATATTTTGTGGAGCTGGTATGACTTCTTTATTTGCAGCTATGAGGTGTTATAATGAGAGTTTAACTGTTAAATTCACAAAATCATGGAAAAAAGGTCACGTCTCTATTGGTGTAGTAAAATTGAAGTGACATCTCAGCTAATAGTCGAAGCTACTGGTCTAGCTAATGAAGGGAGGGAGGTGGTGAAGAAAATTGGTGTTGATTCTCAAAAGTTCATGGAGAAATTCTTGCATAAAGGTGAGGTGCTAACGAGGTTCCAGAATGGGTATGCTCGCCTTGATCTCCCCCTGTCATTTGCCTTAGTTAGTATGTTTGTGATGTTTTACTTCACTTTAGAAGATAGGTACATGACTGTTCATGCCTACCATTTTCCCATCTTGAATCATATTCATCATAATGATAGGATAAATCTACCATTTTACTTACTTTCTTCCCTACAGCAAAACATTGATCAGAATGGGGCCTCGTCTCCTTTGTACCAAGGCCTAATGATGGCTCTGTATAAGTTTTCCCTAGTGAATAACCCCCATGGCCACTTGTTTTTTGTTAGGCAGGATAATCCTCCCCGTAATGATGATGAGGTTGATTTACCCTAGGCTCTTGTGCATCTGAACCTTGTGTCTAACCCTAGGCCCCTAAATATTTGTATTGGACCTCAAGAGGGTAGCCCCTTGAATCCTACTCCCTTGGCTACCTCCAATTCCAAATCCTTTGCCTCTAAATCTAGGACTGCCTCTATTGAAAATTCTCTTGAACTAGAATTGCTCAAAGCCAACCCAGAGAAAAGGAAATATTCCTTGGTGCTTTTGGAACCCCCCAAAGTTAAGAATTTAAAAAAAAGACCAAAAAAACCCAAAGCAGGGTAATGTGATTCTCATTACTGAAGACTCTGAAGGTCTTCAAAAGGAGGAAATGGATGAAGGGTAGGTGGGTATGTTGTGTGGGGGACAATGATCGATGAGATTAGCTAAGGTTGCTTCCTTAAATAAAAAAGCCAAGGGTAAAAGGAAATAAATTGAGGAAGAGGAAGAGGGATAGTTGATGGTGAAGGAATTTGAACCTCAAATGGAAGAGGAAAGTGAAGGTATGGATTGTGATGACTGTGAATATGAGATGGACGAAGAAGAACTGGAGTAGGAGGAGGATGGTAAGGAGGAAGAAGAAGTTGGCAAGGAGGAGGATATTGAGGTTGTTGAGAAGGAGGTCAAGGAAGAGGAGGACAATTCCATTGATGCTACCCTTTCTGGTGATACTAATATTCAATTTTTGAAAAGCAGAATCACCTTTTTGTAGGTTTGAGTCGAAGACATGTAAAAGGCTATCATAGCTTTGATGAAGGCCACTGATGGGTTAATGTGTTATGCCATGGGTGGAGTAGTGTCTTGTCAATCAAAGATTAAGAAGTAGTTAAAGAAGGTTGGGAAGCATGAAGACACGAAGGACCTAGCGCATGAAGTTTCCCCTAACTAGAGGGAATTTGTCTCTTAGATTGGAGACAACTGGGAGTTGATTACAAATGCAAAATAATGGATTTTCATGTTGCTCTATTTTTTTATCTGGTTTAATGACTGTTCTAAAACTCTGGTTTCTTTGGATGATAGTACCAGACTGTTATTTTATGCTTGTTATGCTTTGGTTTAGGACTTGTTGGTTAGTGGCTAATCTTTTATCTAGCCTGTGTGCCATGTTTTGGGTTAGTCTATGGTATGCTTATGTTTTATATTATACTTATAATGATCATGTGGATGGAAATACTAATAAATTATCCTACGTACCCCATATGGTTACTTAACAGTATATAGTCTAGTTTTTGTTTTGTTGGGTGTGGCTAGTGCTATTTCCCAGTCGGTCTCATTTTTTTCTCCTTTAACTATTTTTGTCTCTAAGGGATCAAGATCCTTTCCATGCTTATATAATCAAAAATATTAGAGGTGCTCATATGTAGCTTACCATGGCCTCAAATTGGCTTAGTCAAAAAAATTTAAAAGGGTGTGGCTTGAGGGAGACTCTCTTAATATCATAAAATGCCTTGAAAATAATTACAACCTTATTGAGCATATTATAAGGGATTCCATTTCCATCCTTAAGTCATTTGATGCTTTCTTTATTTCTCATATCTACCGTGAGGGTAATAGGGTTGTTAGTGTAATTAATATTTAATTGCACTTGCATAAGTTTACTCAAGAAATATTTTAATTCCTAAGTTAATTATTGTCATCCTTATCTTGTTGAGCTATCTTGTTGCTCAAGATAATATTAGGGTTATGCATACATTGCTTTTATAAAGAAAATCATCTCATGTAATTATGAATTCCTGAATAATATTATTTGCACATCTTTATGCAATAGCTTTGTTTTTATTTGCTTTTCTCTTCTGTGGAAGGTTTTTTGGTTTGCATGTCTGATCTTGGCTTCTAACATGGTATCAGAGCCTTGATTTTCAACCCCTTCTTAGATTTTTGAGAAAATCATTGCAGAGTAGTTCGGGATTCCTTGAGGGTTTCATACCTTAAGATTGTCTCTCTATTTGGGTGCTCTTGCATGGTCACTTTCAGCACACATTGGAGGAAATCTGATCTTATTTTCAAGTCCAAGGCTATCGAAAAAGTCAAGATCAACTTTTGTTTTTCCTAAATCTGACATTTTATGCCAAAGTTACGAAGGTTTGAAGATTTGCTATATTTGGGAGTTACAAAGCTTCTGGTGCATTTTGAGGAAAATCGGACCTCGCCATCAGATCTAGAGTGTCTACGAGACGAAAATTGACATATAACATGCCCTATTTTGGCGTCAATTGTTCGTGAGGCAAAAAAATTACCTAGTAGGCCGTACGGCCCGCCATGTACAAGGGTACGATTGCAGAATAAAAAAACTATTTTAATTTTTTTGCAATATTTATTCATGGGCCTTATAAATTTGTGCGAGATACTTTTTGGTAAATGTATTCTATGGATTTTTTATTTTTCTACGGGTTTTATTTCCTTTGGTACTATCGTACCATAGTCTGCATTTTTGCAAACCCTTGCAGCCTGTGCTTACTCCGCATGCATTTCACCTGGCGGTCATCCCTGTCCATCAATGTTTTTCCTTACCGCCGACTGTTTTTCCATTCCACTGGCCTCCCTTATTTATCCAACCATATTCTCCCATCCACCGGCCCTTCTTTTGGCTCTCGCCAGCCTCCTTTATCCCGTTGGTGTTTGCCTCCGTCGTGTGTTCACGCCCTGGCCCTGGACACATCATAAGCCCAAGGGGCTATACCATCAGTGGTGGCACCAGGAGCAGCCACACCGCCAAACTGCCTGCCTGCCACTAGCCTAGTGGCGGGATTCCTTTTTGCCTTTTTGGAGACTGTGGTCACATGGGGGATCGCCGGCCAGAACGAAAGGTGCTTAAATTTTGTGCCCATTTAGCCTGTGCAATCCCTGAATTGCCCTCTTACAGGCCTTTTTTTCATTTTCGCATAACTTTTGATCCCAGAGGAAAAAATTTTGAAACGAGATATCACTGGAAAGCTGGCAAGCCCAATTTTTTGATGGTGCAGTTTGTTTTCAGAGATTTTTCTGTTTGGTGGGATTTGTTTCCTATTGAAGTCAAATTTTCATATTTCGCTTCGAAGGACATATCTTTTGACTCAGTGATCCTTTTTTGTCATTCTCATGGCATCAGAAAGTTGATTTTGTCCTCTACATAGATCTAACATCAATTTCTATTTTATGTTTATGAATGTTTAGCATTCTCTCCTTTTGTAATCATTGGGTTATTGTAATAAATGAACTGAGATAAAGTTCCATTAGGGGGGTTTCTTGCATAATAATTTGATTAGAGTGTGCATGCACTTTGATATCCATCTTGTTTTTGATGATAACTCGCATGGGTTGTATCTAGTTTCTTAGTTTCTTTTGGCCTCATCTTTCTCTAGCTTGACACATATCAGATTCACTTCGATTTACACTTTAGATTGGAAGCCTATGGTTATTGATCCACATTGGTTCAGATCCATCTCAGTTTGAGGGCCATGTTTTTATGGTTAATGTTCCAGAGTCTTTATGGTACTTGTTCCCATGGAAGAGTTTTAGTCTCACTTTGGCATCGACATTAAGATACATAGCTTCTAAATTATGTCATCATTTCATCTATTGTTGCTTCATAGATTCCAGGGTTGTTCCAGTTTGTGAGTTTTCTAGTGTTCCGTGGCATTGAGTCTACTGTTGCATTATTATGATTTCACTTTGGTTTCTTGTAAATAGAGGTATCCTTCCTTGCTTGTCAGATTGCAGTTCCAGTGTTACTCCACAGTGTTCTTCTAGTGCTTCTTTGCAACAGTCATCTCATTATAGGGGGGTTTTGTCCCACTGGGTTTTCCTTCTCTACCTCATTATTGCATTTGTGCATGGGTACCTGATCAGGCCTTGTTGTTGGGACCCATTCATGCTTTCTTGCATTCATTTTAGTTTTTAGGTGCATGCTTTTTTAGTCTCCCTAACTTGCACTTATGGGGGTTGTTAGTGTAATTAATATTTAATTGCACTTGCATAAGTTTACTTAAGTAATATTTTAATTCTTAGGTTAATTATTGTCATCCTTATCTTGTTGAGCTATCTTGTTGCTCAAGATAGGATTAGGGTTATGCATACATTGCTTTTATAAAGCAAATCATCTCATGTAATTATGAATTCCTGAAGAATATTATTTGCACATCTTTATGCAATAGCTTTTCTTTTATTTTATTTTCTCTTATGTGGAAGGTTTTTTGGTTTGCATGTCTAATCTTGGTTTCTAACAAGGGTTGCAACCCACTTTGCTAACCTAGGGGTGTTGAGTTTTCCTAGTGAATGTGGGTCTTTTGATTTGCTCCCCTTCAATGTTAAAAACATATTTCTCATGAAATTTGGTATCCTTTTAATGATGTTTAACATTATGATATTTGGTCAGTGTCCCTTCTTTGATGTCAACTTCATGATTCCCAAGGATTATGGTAGGATTGTGTTCATGCGACCATTTTGAATTATGATTATTGTTAGTCATGTCAAGTTGCATCTTACATGGGTTGTGGGTGTCTTTTGGGTCATTTCCTTCTATTTTTGATGGTGTATTTTGGCCATCTTTCTGGATTCTCATTTGATTTGGTTCATTTTGGCTCCCTCTGAACTTTGCTATTCTGAGAATATGGGGGGTGAAAGGAGTCAAGTAGAGCATGTTTCTTGCAAAGCCACTAAAGGCAATAAACAATTGTGGAGAATTCCTATAGAAGGAGGTGCCTCTCCTACATTGAACGTCTTCATGGGTATGATCCATAGGTCTCAATTGTGTTTGTGGCAGGTTGGAAGGACATGGTCATGGTCGTGAATGGTATCGATTTTGACATTTCTGAAGAGTTTAGAGGTATGATTTCTAGTCTAGATGCCAATGGTAGGAAGTTTTATAAGGATAAAAGGTTTCAAATACTGCTCTTAATGTCTTTTTTAAAGATAATGAGAAGGTTAAATTGGCGGGAACTTCTTGCAGTGGTTACGCCAGAAATTCTATTAAGGCCATCTAGTTTTAGACAACTAAAGCTATTATGAGGTATTTTACCCTTGATGGGAAATTTACCTCTTTGTTTGGATATCACTTTATGATTCATAATCATTTTAGGCACAAGCAAAGAATCTCTTTTTTGTTTTATTTACTGTCTTCATTGGAGAATGGTATTAAAGAGCATAGAAAAAACCCTAGAGCCCCAATCCTTCATGAAGGATTGATAATGTTTTGATTAATAGGGAAAAACAGGTTTTGAAGGGACCAGAAACCCTTTACATTAGAAACAAAATGTTGCTCCAAAAAATATTCAAAAGTCTACCAACAACAACCCAACAGCTAAAAAACCAACCACCACAGGTGCCAAACTAAAAGAAGACAATCAACATCCAATAGCACCCACCAGCAAAACAACCTATAGAAGACAAACACCAAAAAGAAACAGAAAGAAACAAGAAACTAGTTAATGCCACTCAAAGTTTTGGCCACCTCAATCTACTGGTTTTTATGTTTTTCAACCATATCCAACAATTTCTTTTTCTCAGCATCAAAAGCTTTCTTCCATTCAGCCAACCCTCTACCAACAGGTACCTTTTCATCATCCTTTGTAGCTTTTTTACCCTTACCCTTAGCCATGTGCTCTTTCGCCATGATCTCCAAGAAGAAAACTTGATATTCTTTGAGCTAACCAATTTTCTTATTGATAATTTCCAAAGCTTCTACATTATTCTTAACTGAGGTATGGCTTACCTGCAATAATTTTTTGATATCACCATTTATGCCAGCAACCTTGGCCTCAAGGGCCTGCATTCTTTCCTCGCACAACCCCTTAAAGTCATTAAACGTACCTTCCAGTTCCACCATTCTATCAATGAGTATGTCAAAGACAGAGGCCTTTTAAATAGTTTTCATATTCACCTTCAAGCCTCTTATCTTGATATTAATTTTATTGAATTCTTGCAAAGTCCATTTGGCCAATTTGAAGGTGCTTGTTTCCCCAGCCCTCACCATATCTAGCAAACCAAACATATAAGTATCATCCTCGTCCAGGTATGAAAAATCCTCCAAAAGAGGATTAATCTTCAAGGGTGGATTAGCATTTTTCTTTTCCTCCTCCTCCACATTCAGATCCCCAACCTCCTTAACTAGAGACACCTTAGGCATGTAATGAATTGGAGAATCCTCCACAGTCATTGTTTTATCAGCAGGAACCTTACCTTCCTCTACCTCTTTGGGGTCCCTGGTCGTAACTGCAAAATCCTTTTTCTTCAAATTGGCCAACCTCTTCGACAATCTTCTCAATTTTTCAACAACCCAACATTAACCTGGGCCCCAACCTCAAGAGCCCCACCAAAAACACCTTTATCAATGGCCACTTCCATAGCCTTAGGAGAGGACTCGTCTGACCCAACCTATGTATCATCACTCCAAGAAAAGGCCAACCTCTTAGGAGCTATGTTACTCTTAGAGCCCACCACCTTCCTTTTCGTGGAAGCCAAAGCCACAACTGCAAGGGAGACAACATCCTCGTCCTCATCCCAATCCTCCTCCTCCAATGAGGAGTCTGAATCTGACGACCTTGATAAAGCACTTGAAACCTCTTCCTTGCCTTTGATGGCCGGAGTTGGGGTTAGAGATTGTACATGCTCCATAATAGGCAAAATTAGCCCTTCATGGAGGACAGGGGACCTCCTATTCTTCAGATGAGCATACACAAAGGATTCCAATGAAGATAAAAGGAAAAAGGGAAAGGAAATAAACAAACCATGTCTAAAATGATTTAGGAGAGTGAAATGGTGGCCAAGAAGAGCCTTAAATCTCCCTTCTAGCGTCACGTATCGCATCATCACTTCCGCAACCCTAGCCCAAATTTTCTTGAGGGAGGTTCTATCATAACCCCAGCTCTCCAACTTGACCAAATTCTTCTGCTTGTCATCCTTAAAAAACTAGGTCATCGCTTCTTCATTGCTCTTTTTTTCTTTAAAAAATTTCCTTCACATAGTCAGTATGCCCATAACGGTGGCAATAAGGTCTTCATTCACCTCCACCTTTTCAACACCAGCTTGCAGTTATGCCAAAGATAGACAAACTTGGCCAAGGAATTAGGGTCATGACCGTGCAATCTCTCCAAAAATGGAGTGAAATTTCCATGATGAAGAATGTTCCAAAGCTTCTTCTTTCTCCGAATATCACAACATGAGTGTGGCTCAACTCAACTTCTATCACCGCCCATGGTAGCCCAAACAGAACACACAAAACCCTAGCGAAAGCTACCCAGATGAAAGTGAAAAACCCATAAAACACCCACAAAATGTGCTAGATGGGAAGACGTACAAGGCCATAAAAGTTGCATCAACTTATCCAATGCCATCATTTCTTAAAATGTTTCTAGCATCCTCAAGAATGATCGACCCTTCCTCCCATGAGAACAATTCACTAAGGCTGACAACCAAATTGGCAAAATAATCAGCAAGAGAGTTTCCTTACCAATAAATGTGGGAGACGCGAGTCTCATCACAAGATTGTAACATCATTACCGTATCCTTTATTAGCTGATCCACATTCTAGTTCGAGGGATGAGCACCACACAAATAGTTTATGATATTCATAGAATCTCCTTCCACCCAAACTTTGGAAAACCCCTTACTAATATCATATCTAATACTCATGAACACAGCCTCTGTGCGATGATTATTTTGTGTACCCAATGGGAGTACCACCATTCCAAGAAGTCTTTCAATGTTAATCATGGAATATGTAAAACCTTTTTTTGTTCCTCCTGAATCTAGGATGATTTTGAAGACCAATCGTGAAAAGTCTATTGATTCTGGGTATAACACCGGCGAAGATGTTGAGGATGCAAATTGGGTTGAAAAGGACAATGTTGAATCCTCAATGGAGGTGTTTTCAGACCCCCCATTGGAGCTATGGAAAGATAAGAAGTCCCATAAGAAAATTCCTTATATGTCTTGGTTGGGGGATCCCATATTAGAAATGATGATGAGATCACTCCCCTCTGCTACAAAGAAGAGAAAGACAAATAAGGGGGGCAGAGAGGGTGGTGAGGAGGTGCCTATATCTATAGGGAAAAGAAAGAGCCATGTGAAAGAGAGTGGCAAGGGTTTTGAGGAGGTGGAGTTGTCTGATAAGGAGGCCCACAAGGATGGTAAGGAAGTGCCTTCATCTGTAGTGAAGAGAAAGAGTCTGGGCCACATCAATGTAGTTATCAAAATATCTACATCTTTGCTTCCTATTCTACATTATCCTCACATGGATTATTTGAGAAGCTTTCAAAGATAACATCTGTGTATTTGAATCTTGTACATCATTCAAAGACTTCTATTCTTGTCACATGGGAAGATTTCATGCACCTATCTGTAGTTGACCTTCTTCCACGAGGAAGAAATATTGCTCGACATTTAGGGGTCACATTTTGCATTCTCCTTAAAGAATCACTTAGCACTACAAGATCCATCATATTATGAGGGGGTCCATAGTCTCTCTATATCTCTCTTATGGGAAGAATATTTCTTGTAATTTTATGTGATAGAAGTAGTCCTTGGGGGTCATTATGAGTCCTCATTCTATCTCCTATCTTCTTCACTTGTATATTTTTATTGCATCATTTCTCTTTTGGGGAGGAGTTTTATTTCCCTTTTTTTCTCATTTACTCTATTTATTCTATTTTTTTACAAGAGTATCTAATATGGCCTAGTAATTGGGACTCATCATTTTTGCAAACATTACTCCCTAAGTTGCACTTAAGGAGGTGTTAGTGTAAATAAGGTTATTATCAAACTAGTTAGCTAATCACACTTCCTAGGTTGACCTGTTCATACTAGTTAAATCTCCACTTAGGGATTTTTTCCTTTTTATCTCACTTCATGTGGTTGAGACTCGTATACTCACCTATTGAAACACATATTGCATGCACACTTTATACATACGCATTTATTATTTGAGCATACAAGTGTTACACCTTTGGAGGGGTAGTCAATCATTTAGTCCTACCTTCCTACATCCTCTACCTTTCCTATATATGCAAGGCTCTCATTGTATATTTTCACACTCATTTTATATGATAAATATCTTATTGTGTATAATTATGTTTACTAGTGGAAGGTGTTTTGTTGCATTCAAATATTGGTCACTTCAACAAATGGTTCCTTGTGGGATAATTTAGGTGCTACGAGGATAGGTGGTGTTAGACGTGATAGTGAATACTTGGTTCACTTTCTCTTTTCTAATTAAATGGCAACTTGGGCTATTCTTACAACTCTAGAAAAATACTGTGCAATGGTATGGAGAAAGTTTATATGTGAAACTAACCTATGATTCTAGAACTTCCCTTCTAAATAAAATAAATTTATAGGAGTCCTCTTGGAAGCTAGCATTGGTGGCTAAGCAGATTCTTTGTTTGGCCACAAAATATGAATCATCTCATTTATTCATTTTCCTCAAGAATGGAATGAGATTGTTGATTTTTTAGCTAAATGGGCTTCTAAAGAGTTTAATAATTAGAATTTTGGGGGATTGGGGAGATATCGATCAAGAGAAATCCCAACAAATTCTTCAACTTATTAATGATTATCAATTCAACTGATTTAAGTTTTTTAAGGTCAAGGAAGATGAGGCTTGCTTGGAGCTTTGGTTTTTCAAATACTTTTTATGGGTGGTATTGTATTGATCCCTCATGGATTCTTATTTTATTGATTGTTATGATGACTATAGAAATCTAGAAATCTCTCTGGTGTACTTGTATTTAAGTCTCTTTGAATAAAAAAAATTTCCCCCATTTTAGAAAATTTACCAATATATTTTATGAGCTCAACTCAATAAATTAACATTATTTTTATATTGAAAATGCAAATACCATAATACAAAAGCATGGAGAGCTTACGACAAGATGATAGAAACACTAGATGTGGGCAATTTTGCTAGAAAATTGGCCCTATTGAGCCACCAAAAGTTCCAATGCAACAAAATTCTTATGATTCAAATTTAAATATACTTTGACTACCATCCATTACCTTACTTTCCTTGTTGATCAATTAAAAGAATTATAAACACAATTGGTTATTTTTGCACAACTTACTTTAAATGGAGCAACTATTGATGTATGTTCTTAAAACTAGAAACCTAAATTTTAATCTTTTGCAACCATTACTTACATTGCTAATAGAAATTTCAATTTTCTTATTATGTTGTGAACCTAGTTAGCTCAAATTAAAATATGATCACTTCTTGCAACATATCCTTTTTTATCTTATTGTATTGATTTATCTTCAAGCAATGCTCATTGAGAGCTAGTAAATCCCTTTATATATCTATTATCGAAAAAGACCTTATATAGCTACAAATTGAATCAAACATAAGTACAATTCCAAGTTACATTTCATTGAAATGAATTATTAAAACATAACTATAGTATTCCTAGATTGTCATCTCATGGTAAACACAAAAATAAAATATTATTCATGACCAAAAAATTATTGGAACCCATAATATGATAAATTTCATTGAAGTTACATAAAGAGTTCATGGACCTTGATATAATGCTATATATGATTATCATATTATAAAAGTTTGTAAAATCAACATCTAACTAAAAAAAGTCTAGTTGGTTTTAAAGGAATGTGATGATATCAAAAATTGCATTGAGGTTCTCGAAAGGGTTATAGGAGCTTACTATAAATCTATAAATGATTTTGACATCCTTTCAAAGCTTGTGGTATTCAGTTTGAAAAAAATAAACAAACTCAACATTGTGAAGCCAATGATGTTATTTTATTTGAATTGGCATGCAACAAAGCATTTCTAACACATGAACTAAGAAAAAAATTACAAATTGCACAAAATACATCTCATTTATTTCAAAGCTCAAATATTGACAAAAGAATAATCTAGTTGGTTTTCACACATTTCTAACACATGAACTAAGAAAAAAATTACAAACTGCACAAAATACATCTCATTTATTTCAAAGTTGAAATATTGACAAAAGTATAATCTAGTTGGTTTTAAAGCAATATTTTTTACTTTCTTACGTACAATAAAATTCCTTGAATGATTGATTTGGTTATCTCAAAATGCAAGGAGCACTACAAGCCCAATTAAAATTTGTTAGGTAAATGTTTCTAGTAAAAAAATGATCCTACTTTAAAGAATCAAAAGTTTCAAAACACGATTTATTGTGTAACACACCTTGTTTTGATGCATCAATTATTGTTACATGCTCTCAAACTATCTCTAGATTATTGGTAAAAGAAATTGTAATTGAGTAATAAATGTTAATAGCTAATGACGATGTTTATCTATTTTTAATTAAATGGAACCTCACAAAATATAACCATAAAAACTCACATGTTTGTTATTTTCTCTTTAAATATACCTATACTTGTATCAACAAAACAACTTCAATACATTTATAAATAATTTTTTAAACTCATAATATCAAAAATTACATTAAAATTACTAAAAAAAATTGATTATCCAAATATCCTATCACAAACATATCTAATGTTGATGCCCTTACAAAACTCTCATAAAAACTATAACTACCCCATAACCCTTATTGTACTACTCCTAAACACACATTTCAAAAAGTGATGAAAAAGTAGAGCTTATCATAAGTCAATTAAATAGCTTACAAACTTCTTGTTATTATTACTATAATTCTTTTTATTAATGTAATTCTTACATTATCATACCTCACAAACACTCCACTTAAAAAATATTAACATTGTTATCATTAATCCTCACAAATGCCCATTTTAGCATGGCCTACTCTAACATAACATCAAACATTGAAGAAAAAGAGGAAATCATTTCAAAGAATATTTGAGAATTCAATAATTTTGTGTCACCTCAAATGTATCTTTCGAATGTTTAAAAGTAAGTGCCCACTTTGGAAAGCCACATATGCCTCACCCTAATCATTCTCATTCTCATTCTTATTCTCCCCAACTTTTTATTTTCCCTTTTGCCCCACAACTTTCCTACTCAGCTTTCTAACTGAAATAAATTGTAAGGTTTTTTTTTTAATCTAAATGCTTGGGCTTATATCAAATTATCTACACCATCTTGTATGGTGGACATTTTAAGTATTTTAATTATTATTATTTGAGGTATTATTATATAATATATAAGTAATTGAAAATGATAATTTATTTACAGTTCTTTGAGATTTTGTATATATTTTTTATGTAAAAATATAAATTAAAAGAGAATAAATAAAAGATGTGTATATATCATTTATAGATATAAGTATTTATAAAGATTAAAAAAAAAAAGATAGTAAATTTAAAAGAGTTATATTTATTAATTAAAATTTTGTTATTCTTTGGATTTGAAGAAGATGATTTATAAATTAATTTTATAATTATTTATATTTGAATTTTTTTAAATAATATTTAAGAATTATACTTGAGTCTTTACTATTTTAGAATAAGATTAATAATTATTACATTCAAATTCACAAATATATGATTCCAAACAATTTCAATAATTATTTTGAGAGAATGAGATGGCGACCGTTGGTGTATCCATTGGAGAGAAGTTTGGTTCAGTGCAGGCTTGAGCAATTTGAATTTGAACTCAAGCCCTGGGAATCATGGAGCTTGGTAGTTCAGGCAGGATACGAATTTGGGATTTTCTAATACTGCAGAGGTTAAGGTGGGATCGTGTGGTGAGGATAAGCTTTTGATCCTTGGTGGCGAATCTGGGAAGGACAAGTTGTGCGGTGAGGATGTGGTCAAAGATGCGCATTTGGAGAAGTGTGTGGGTGAGACACTCAAGGTGTCTTGTGATGGTTGTCCCTCATTGGAATTAGTTCCTAAGATCCAAGGGGATAAAGCGGATGCTAGTTTTTAAGAGCAAGTCCCATTAGGGGAATCTTGTGCGGCTAATCTGAGTATTCCTCGGATTGATTTTGCTCCAGTGGAAGAAAATCGGATGGCAGGGAAGTATTCCTTGTTGGTTCAAAAGTGGTCTGACCTTTTTTCCTCTAAGCATTAAGGAAAAGGCATTTCTTCTGAGTCAGTGTCTTCATCTAACGAGGAAGGTGTTTTTTCCTTCTCTATTTCAGATTCTATTGTTGACAAGAATATTGCTAAAATGGATTTTTCCCTGGTTGGCAAGGTTTTAGGTCCTCGACCTAATATTAAGGAGGTTCGCACTTGGGTGCGTAAGAAGTGGGCTTTACAAGGTTAGGTGGAAGTTGTAGCCATGGCTAAAAGCTTCTTTTCCTTTGCCTTCTCTTGTGATGAAGACCTAAGAAATGTGTTTGTGAAAGGACCTTGGTCATTTGGGCATCTCTCTATGGTTCTGCATCCTTGGGAACCTGGGATAGATTTTTCCAAATGTCTTTCTAACTCTACTCATGTGTGGGTTAAACTTCTGAATCTAGCGTTGGAATATTGGTACGAAGAAGTCTTTAAGGTGGTAGCAAATTATTTTGGAAGGATTGTCTCTATTGATGAGGCCACTTGTTCCAGGAAGCGGTTAGTTGCAACCAGGTTTTGTGTCATGATTGACCAAGATGTTGTGCTACTTGAGTTCTTAAAATTCAAGGTGGGGTCATGGAAGCAACAAATTATTTTTGAAAATCTTCCTTTTGCTTGCTTCAAATGTAAGAAGACGAGGCACTAGGCTAAGGATTTCCCTGTGCCTGGTGTCCCACCTAAGGCTATTAAGCAGACTAAGGTTTGGAAGATAAAGGAACCTAAAGAGAACCGAGGTGAATTTGCTACTAGAAATGGGATGGAGGGTGAGGTGAATATCGAAAATCATCTTGTTCCTCTTGTTGAGGCTGGCAAGGATTTTTTATATTCTTGTGGAGAAGGCTATTGATCACTCTTTAACTCAGGATGTGGATCATGTCTCAGAGACTGTGTGCTCTCCAAAAAGGCTTGTGGTGGACTCTTCTTACTGGTTCAGAGCTAGTGGTTGGTGATGGTGCTTTAGTTGTGGCAGACTTTGTGAGTAAAGATGAGGATGGATATACCCAAGTGCATGGTTGGAAGAAGAAATATTCTTCCCCCCAGCCTCACAAAGGCATTACCATGAGAAGGCATAAAGTGGATTGTGGGTCTAAGTCAAAGGGCCAGGGCAGACCTACCCTACAGAAGAGTAGGGAGACAAAGTGCAAGTGAGATATTGTTGAGGGGGTACAGAAAACCCTCTTTGATTTATGCTCTAAGAGTACCCCCTCTTCTTGCAAATGAAGATCATTTCATGGAATATCAAGGGGTTGAATAACTTGCATAAGCAGGACCTCTTGAAGAATTTAGTCTGGGACCATAAGCCAGACATCTTGTTGATCCAAGAGACAAAAATGTAGATTGATATGTTGGAAGCTTTGAAGAATCTGTTCTATAAATATTGTGGGTTTCATGGGGTTGCTCTAAAGGAGCTTCAGGGGGTGTGGCCACTTTTTGGAATGCTAAGCTATTGAGAGGTATCTTGATTGTTGATGGTTTCAATCTGTTAAGACTAAGTTTTTTTGGCTCAGGGATTCTTATTCTTGGGTTATTTCTAATGTGTATGCTCCTAACATAAAGAGAACCAGGAAGAAACTCTAGGATGACCTTCAGAGTCTTAGGAAGAATTTTTTGGATCTACCTTGGCTTGTAATGGGAGATTTTAATACTCCTTTGTATGATAATGAGAAAGTGGGAGGGTCTCAATCCAATCTTGAGAGCAGATTTGATCTAAGAATGTTTATTGATGACAATGCTCTTATTGATGTTAAGCTTTCAAGAGCTAGCTTTACTTGGTCCAACAAGCGTGTTGGTGTGGATAATATTCAAGTTAGATTAGACAGAGCTCTAACCTCTGCTTCCTAGTTTGTATACTTTGCTTGTTCCATGTCCTCTATTACAAGATGTGGGTCAGACCACTTCCCTATCTCTTTTGTTTCTGATAGGCTTGGGAGTAAGAAGAGATTTCCTTTCAGGTTTGAAGCCATGTGGTTAACAGACCCTCATTTTATGGATTGTATCAGAAGATGGTGGCAAGTTAACATTGATGGCTGCATGATGTTTAGAGTTGCCAA
The DNA here is from genome assembly GCA_007258455.2 of Sequoia sempervirens. Taxonomy (NCBI): domain Eukaryota; kingdom Viridiplantae; phylum Streptophyta; class Pinopsida; order Cupressales; family Cupressaceae; genus Sequoia; species Sequoia sempervirens. The sequence goes on from VDFB02257522.1 coordinate 282,490, forward strand.
AAAGCTAAATTTTGTTAAGAGGAATCTCAGAAAATGGAACAAAGAGTCGTTTGGTCATATCTTTGATTCTAAAATTTTTGTTCTTAAGAAGTTGGATGTTGTCCAACATGTCATCCAATCAAAGGGTTTATCAGAGGATCTACAATTATAGGAAGATAGTCTTCTCGCACAACTACATGATATCGTTACCAAGGAAGAGGACTTTTGGAGGCAAAGGTCTCAGGCTATCTGGTTAAAGTCAGGGGACCACAATTCTAAGTTCTTTCATCTCACTACTCTTAGGCATAAGTCATCAAATAGAATTTCCTCGATTAGAGTTGATGGGTTGTTGTTGGAAGACGAGGAGGATATTAGAAGAGCGACTGCTAGGTTCTTTGAACAACTCCTAATGGATGATCTAGCATGAGATCAAAGGAGCATGGATGCCTCTCTGGAAGTTATTCCTAAAGTTGTGTTAGAGGATTTGAATAAGGAGCTAATGGCTATTCCTTTAGCCTCAGAAGTCAAAGAAGCGGTTTTCTCTTTTGAAGGTAATAAGGCCTCTAGCCCTGGCAGCTTTCCTTTTCTATTCTTCCAGTCATGTTGGGAGATTGTCTCTAAGGATGTGATTAATGCTACTAAGGATTTATTTGGCTCAAGAAGTCTTATCAAAGAGCTTAATGTGACTTTCATTTTTTTGATTCCCAAATCTATTGATGCAAAGAGTTTTGGTGAGTTTCACCCAATCAGCCTCTACAATTCTGTTTATAATTTTTTTTCGAAAGTGTTGGCTATTAGATTGCAAAAATGCTTGTTGAATCTAATTTCTAAGCACCAAAGTGGTTTTTTCAAGGGTCATTAGTTCCCTGATTCTATCATTATGGTTCATGAGCTTGCTCACTCCATTAATGTATATAAAAAGTTGGGTTTCTTCCTGAAGTTGGATCTACTCAAAGCTTATGACAGAGTGAGCTGGAGATTTCTTTTGAATGTCTTGAACCAGTTTGGTTTTTGTAATAAATTCCTACAACTTTTTGAGAAACTCATTTCTTCTCCCTCATTTGTTGTCTTGGTGAATGGATCTCCTTCTCCTTTCTTTCAGAGTTCACGTGGGCTGAGACAGGGAGACCCTATCTCACCGCTTCTTTTCATCTTAATGGTAGAGGCTTTGGGTTGTAATATCTAGAAGGCACTTCAGGCCAGGGTTTCGAGGGGTCTTTCACCTTCATCCAAATGTGATATGATCACTCACCAACAATTCGTTGATGACACCATTATGATGGGTTTTTATTTTGTTAAGGAAGTTAGAGCTGTTAAGTGGTTGTTGGATAACTTCGAGAAGGATTTTGGTCAAAGGATTAACCTTCCTAAGATTCAAATCTTCTTCCTTAATACTCCTGAAGCTTTGCAGCTCAAGCTTGCTAGAATCCTATCTTGCAATTGAGGTGAGTTTTTGTCTTCTTATCTGGGATTCCCTTTGTGTATCTCCAAGATTCCAGACTCCTTTTGGTTGGGTTTGCTGGATAAATTTGGCAGGAAGTTAGCGGGCTAGAAAGGTGCGCTCCTTAGTCAAGTAGGTAAAATTTAGCTTATTTCATCCACTCTCCAAAACTTTCCCCTCTACGCTATGAGTCTCTTTAGGGTTCCTGTTAAGTTTGAAGATAAAATGGAACAAATTATGAGAAGGTTTCTTTGGTCAAGGGTTGAGACTAAAGCCACAATTCCCCTTATGGCCTGGGAATTGGTGTGTAGACTGAAGAAATGGGGTGGTCTGGGTATCAAAAATCTAAAATATTTTAATAAGGCTCTTTTGTCAAAAAATGTTTGGAGGCTCTTAAATGGTGATGTTGGGTGGGCCCCTTTGGTAGGTAATAAGTATTTGTATAGTTTGGAGAGGCCTTAGAACTTGTTTTCTTCAAAGGAGATTCCTTCTGGTTCGTGTTTTTGGAGGAATATTATGTTGTGCAAAGACTTGATTGCTAGAGGTGTTAAGTGGTTGTTGGGCGATGACAAGTATTATTTTCTGGGAAGATGTTTGGTGTGGGGTATGCCCTCTTATTTGTCTTCCTTGGGTGCCCCCTATTGTCCCCTTGTGTAAATTATTTTTTGGGGCCAAGGTCGCTAATTATATCATCGATGGGGAGTGGAAGAATTTTGAGGTGTGGGACCCGTCTTTGAAGGTTCTGAAGGATTTCTTATGTAAGGTTCAAATCCCCTCTTTACCTAGACCAAATAGAGTTATTTGGGCCCCTTGTTCTAGTGGACAATTCTATGTGACTTTTTCTCTCATAAGTTCTTTGGAATCACCTACATCTTTTCCTTTATGGGGCAGTTGTGGAATAAGAAGTTGATTCCCAAAGTGAATGTCTTCTTCTAGTTGCTTATGCAAGGTAAAGTTCTTACACAAGACAACCTTTGTAAGAGGGAGTTTGTGATTCCTAATAGATGTGTTCTTTGTGAAGAAAATGGTGAGAATTCTTTCCATATTCTCATTGAGTGTGATTATTCTTTTTCTGTTTGGAGTAAATTCCTTAGCCTCTAGGATATTAGGTGGGTTTTTTCTAGGTTCTCTTGCTAAGTTTTTGATCAATGGACTTTCCCTTCTTCCTCTCTTGTTCTACAGTGGCTATGGGTTCTTATGGCCCCGTATATTGCTTGGGGACTATGGAAAGAAAGAAATAACAGGATATTTTGAGAGTCTAAGCTCAAGGTTGATAGTCTTTTCATCAAGATTCGTCAAGCCATTCTAGATAATTTTGCTTTGATTTTGCTCGGTGTGTCCCTTCTGCATGCCTTTCCAGTTATGAGCTTCTGGTGACTTCTAACTGGAAGATTACTTCAATTCCTATTGTGAATCCTAAGTCAAGCTCAACTGTTAGATTGAACACTAGATGGCAGCCTCCTCATTTTGGTTGGGTTAAAGTTAACTTTGATTGGGCAGTGAAGGGGAGTCCTAAGCTTGTAGGTTGTGGGAGGGTGTTAAGAAATGATGTTGGCAGACTCCTTGGTGTAGTGGCACTCTCATTGGGAACTCAAACCAATCATTGTGTGAATACGGAGGTTGCATTCATAAGTGTTAGATATGCTATCAATAAAGGGTACTCCAAATTATGGGTGGAAGGCGACTCCATGAACATAATAAATTATCTGCTTGGAACTCATACTCCAAGTTGGAATTTTGACCAGCTAGTTAAGAATATGATAATCATGTTGCAATCTTGTGATGAGACCAGCGTCTCTCATGTTTACCAAGAAGGAAACTCGTTAGCAAAAATTTTTGCCAATGAGGCTGTCAATTTAAATGAATTTCATTTGTGGGAGGAGGGATCAATCCTTCCTGAGAAAGCTAGAATTTTATTAAGAAATGATGGCGTGGGGTGAGGTGATGCGGCATTTATGGTCTTGTACCATCTTCCATTTTGCACACTTTGTGGGTGCCTTGTTGCTCTCTAGTCTTTAGTTGAGTGTTTTTCGCAAAGGTATTGTGAGTCTTGTGTTGGTAGCCATGGGTGGTGACAAGAGAAAAATCAAACCGCATTCATGTGGGGACATTCGGATAAAGAAGAAACTTTGGAATATTTTGTGCCATGGTAATTTTACTCCATTTTTGGAGAGATTGCACGAGCATGACCCTAATGCCTCGACGTAATTTATTTCTTTCTGGCATAATCGTAAACTCAAGGTTAAAGGTCTGGAAGTGGAGGTAAATGAGGATTTGGTTGCCACTGTTATTGGGATGCTAACTGTGAGCTGGAAGTTATTCAAGGATAAAAAGAGTAATGAGGAGGCGATGGTTCAGTTTTTTAAAGATGATAAGTGGAAGCAATTAATCAAATTGGAGAGCTGGGGCTATGAGAGAACTTCCCTCAAGAAAATTTAGGCGAGCGTTGTTGAGGTGCTGATGTGTTACGTGACTCTGGAAGGGAGGTTTAGGGCTATTCTTGGTCACCATTTTACTCTCGTCAACCATTTTATACAAGGTTTGTTCATTTCATTCCCTTTCTTTCTATTATCGTCTTTGGAGGTTTCGGTGTATGCACATCTGAAGAATAGGAGGGCCCCCATCCTCCATGAAGGGCTTATTTTATTAATTATGGAGCATGTCAAGACTCTTATCCCCACTTCAGCCATCAAGGGCAAGGAGAAAGCTTTAAGTGATTTGTGAGGGTTGTCAAGTTTAGAGTCCTCTTCGAATGAGGAGGAATGGAATGAAGATGAGGAGGATGCTTCTCCTACGATTGCGACTACGTCTTCGAAGAAGAGGAAGGTGGTTAGTGCTAAGAGCAACAAGACTGCTAAGTAGCTGGCCCTTTCTAAGAGTGAGAACACAGAGGTGGGTTCAGGTGAGTCTTCTCCTAAATATGTGGAGGTGGTTGTTGGTAAATATGTTGGTGAGGTTCTTGAGGTGGGGACATAGGATAATGTTATGGTTTTGGTTGACAAACCGAGGAGGTTGTCAAAGTGTATTTCTAACCTGAAGAACAAGGCCTCTGAGGTTTCGACTAAGGACCCCAATGTGGCTAGTGAGGATAAGGATTCTAGTGATAGGACGATGGCCATTGAGGATTCTCCCATGCAGGACTTGCCCAAGGAGGAGCAGGACAAGGAAGTTAGGGATCTGGATGAGGAGGATGCGAAAAAGAAAAAAGCCAGACAAGAGCCCTTGAAGGTAAATTTTCTTTTCGGGGAATTTTCTTACCTTGATGATGATGCTACCTCCATGTATGAATTATTCGATATGGCTAGACCTAGGGCCACTAGTACCTTTAAATTAGCTAAATGGACTTTGCAGGAGTTCAATAATATTAATATTAAGATCAAAGGTTTAAAGGAGAATATGAAGAATGTTTCGAAGGGTTCGGTGTTGAACATTCTTATAGATAGAATGGTGGACCTTGAAGGTTCCTATCATGACTTTAAGGCTTTGTGTGATGATAGATTGTCGACTCTGGAAGCTAAGGTTTTAGGTATAAATGTCGATATCAAAAATTTAATGCAGGCGTGTCATATCTCTATGAAGAACAGGGCAGACTCCTTGGAAGTCCTTTCAGGAAATTAAGTGAGCTCAAGGAAGATCAAGTTTATTTCTTTGAGCTTATGGAAAAAGAGCACGTGGCCAAGGGCAAAGGTAAAAAAGTTGTTAAGGACAATGACAAAGGACCTGTTGGCAGAGGGTCGGCTAATTGGAAGAAATCATTTGATGCTGAGAAGAAGGAGCTATTGGATATGGTCAAAAGGCATAGGAACCAGCAGATTGAGGTGGCCAACACTCTAAGTGTCTTGAATTAGTGCCTGGTCTTTTCTTTGTTACTTTCTATTTCCTGCTGAGTGAGGGTTTCTTTTAGGTTATTTTGTTATTTTGTCTCTGTTGGGTGTTGTTGGTAGTTGATTGCCTTACTTTTAGTGTTGCACCCATCTAGTTGTGTTTTTTGGCTGTTGGGTTGTTTTTGGTGGTCTTTTGAATATCCTTTCTTGCAACATTTTGTAACTTTTTTTTGTAAAGGGTTTCAGGTCCCTTCAAAACCAGTTTTTCCCTTATAATCAAAACAGTATAATCAAATAGAATTTTTTATTTCATAAATAAAATTAACAATTAAAAATTCTAACCAATATAAATTTAACTACATAATAATATACTTTTATACATTTCACTAAACAATATACATTTTTCAACCATTAAAATAAAAGTTGGGATATACTCTCTTATAAGATATGTGCATGTCCAAATTTTATTTTTAATATAATAATTTAATTATCATAGATTAAATGTAATTTTAATGTCGAAGGCATTCCCTATATGAACCCAACTAGTTGATTTTTGCAATTGATAGTTGATATCATCTAAGTACAATGCAAGATGATTTCTTGTATTTGAACTGTCAAATTTTTAAGGTCTATGCCATTCAGGATTACTCATGCATTTCGCACGATTATTCAAATTTAACTGTTACATTTTGTAGACACTTAAAATTGTTCTAAATGATATTACACACTTGAATCTGACTACTAACATCATTTCATCCTAAAATTCATCTTCTTTTTGCCTGTTTAATTAAATAAGCCTAGTTATTTAATTAAATGCATCATTTTCATCTATTAAGCTAATTAATGTTATTAGGTTAATTCCCCCTTTTCACACTAACATTTCATTTAGTTTAATTGAATAATACAAATTATTTAATTTAAACACCCCTTATCTCCTCTCATTTAATTAAATAATCTAAATCATTTAATTAAATGTCACTTCCCCCTTTCTCATTAAATAAATCAATTATTTAATGACAATCCTAATACTCCTCAACTTGCACAATTAAAACTTAGCTTTAATTAACTAATTACTAATTTTCCTCACCCATCCACTTGCATAAAGAATATTCCAAAGGAATATTCTTCTATTTGCCTCCAAAAATGGAATATTCTTTCCTAACAAACTTTCTAACAACTTTGAAAGTGTGTTTGTTTGAATCATTGTGAGCCCTTGATTGATTCTTTAATCCATGTGGTCTTTGATTCTCATCCATTGATTACAATCATTGATCCATGTCTTCACCTTACTTTCCATCTTGACCATTGATTGATCTATTTCATCTTATCCTTGATTCTTCATTTTCTCTCTTATAAATACCTCACATTTGGAGAGAAATGAGTCCACTTCCATAAAAGCAAAGTTATGTTGCTCATTTAAATACTATCTTTATTCATCCTTGCATCCATTATCAAGCTTTTTCATCTTTTTCCTCCACCCATAGCATAGCTTTATCAATTTTAGCTTAGTTTTCAACAATGGAGTTTGATTAGACACTCGTATTATCCAAGGGATTGGGAAAGGGTTGTCATTCCATATCAATACGATACCACTCCCCCAATGGGATAATATTTGGAGTTCTAGATTAGGTTTCTTTTATGCTTTCATGTTTTTCATGCTTAGTTTAATGGTTACTTGGTTTTTGAAGCTTTCGAACATCTCATTGGGATTGTAGATTAGGGAGTTAAATATCACTTAAATTCATATGGATCTAGTGTATTTAGCTATTATTATGATTACAATCACACATTTTAAAGTCAAAATTTTATCAAACTATGCTAAAAAGAATAAATATTTTACACAAACAAAAATTAAAAAAATAAAATTAAAGATATTGTTGTCAATGTGAAATGATATTTTATTGACTGACATTCCTACAAATGAGGTATCAAACTTGTTAAAATCTTAAATGCCACGATAATGGAGTCTAAAAAAGTCTTTAGAATCTTACAAAGAATATATATTATAATAAATGTAGAGAAAGAGATATAATATTATGGTTATATTTATTATTATATATTATATTTTATATTAAAAATTATTATATATAATATATTTTATATAGTACAAATAAAATTATATATAATATAATTATACTATTAAATTTTATTTCTCTATATCTCCCTCTATCTATATCACTTCATCTATCTCTATCTATTGAGATCTCTCTCTCTCTCTTATTCACTCCATATATCCTACTCTATGTCTATGTCTCTATTTCTTTATCTCCCTCTCACTCATCTCTATCTATTTATATCTATATCTTTCTCTACCTCTATCTCTATGTCTTTCAATCTCTCCCTATCTCTCCATCTCTTTCTCTATCCCTCTCTATCTATCTATATCTATCCCTCTCTCCCTCTGTATATATTAAGATCTATCTCTCCCTCTCTCCCCCCTCTTCTCTCTCCCTCATATTCCTATCTCTCTCCCCCTCCCCGCTCTTATATATCTCTACCTCATCTACCTATTTGTATCCCTTTCTCTCCTTCCCTCTCTTTATCTCCCCCCTCTCTCTATCTATGCTCATCTCTCTCTCTCTCTTGCTCCCTCCCTATCCCCCTATTTATCTCTCTATCTCTACCTCTCTCTCCATTTCTCTTCTCATATATCCCTATCTCTCTCTTTTTCTTCTCATATATCTCTATCTCTCCCTATTTCTCTCTCCCTCTCTCCATCCCTATTTTTCTATCTCTACTCTTTTTTATCTATTTCTCTATCTTTCTCTCCCTATCCCCCTCTCTATACATCTTATTTATTTATCTCTCTATCACTCTCTCACCATCTACATCTCTCTTTATCTCTCTATCTCTCCCTCTTCCACTTCATATAATTTTACCTCTTCTTCTTTATTGCTCCCTTTCGATCTCCCTATCTTTGTCTTTATCTCTCCCTCTACCTCTTTCTCTCTATTTGTTTATCTCTCAAGCCTCCTCTCTCACCTACCTTCATCTCTATCTCTACTTTCCTCTCTCCCCTTTATTTATAGGCATGTATCCCTCTCTATCCATCCATCTCTCTCTCCTCTCTCTCTCTCCCTCTCTCACACTCTCTCCTTCACCCTCTTCTTAGACCTCTATATCTATATCTTTTCCTCTTTATCTCTATCTCTTCATATGTCTTCTTTCATCTATCCCTCCATCTCCATCTCTATCTCATTATATCTTTATCTCTATCTACCCATATATCTCTCCCTCTCTACCTCTCTCTATATATCACTTCATTTCTCTGTATTTTTCTTTCTATCTCTCTCTACCTTTATATATTTATCTCTTCCATCTCTATCTATCCCTCTCTCTCTTTATCTCTTCTCATTTTCTCTATATCCCTCTCCTTGTCCATCTCCATCTTCATCTCTATCTCTATCTCTATCTCCTTACCCCTCTCTCTCACACACTCTTCCCCCTCTATCTATCCCTCTCTCCCTATTGCAAACATAACATGAGCTTGATTATCTTCCTGATTCGAAGGTTTTGTTTTAGTCATGCTCGGATCCCTATAAGTGGATGTATAGTTTATTTGAATATATCACTTCTCTATTGAGACCTTTGTTGCAAAAACAATATTATTTGATTAATTTTCTACCAATTAACCTCATGTACTGCACAAATATGTGCAAAAAATAGATTGAATTTTCCTTAATTGACCTTTCACACCTCTTCAACGTACCCATTACACATTGTTGGAGTTGATAATGAACCCCACAACTCCTAGTGATCCTCTACAACCAAAATTCCTATCACGCATGAGAAAAATCAAAGCAATGATTAAGCTATGCAACCTTGAGAAGAAAGAGATTGAATCCACAAAACCATCTGATATGCCTTTTGTATTGGATGAATAAATGTGAATTGAAGATTATAATGTAAAATAAATACTTATAAAAGCATAAAAGCAACCCCTAGATGAGGATTGCATTTGACTGTGACAAGTGTCTGAATATCATGCAATGAGACAACTAGACCTATAATTAGCCCAATCCAATACTAAAAAGAACTTCTAAGTTTAGCTTAAGTAAATAAAGTAATAAGGGACTTAATAATTAATAAATGATTAATTAATTATTAAGTGATTATCCTAATTACTCCAACACTCCCCCTTAAGATCAACTTAGGGAGAAGTTATAAATACCTAATGTAGAATTCAATGATGGATACATGGATGGGTCCCAAATACAAGTTTTGATGAGGTACCCATGTACAAACAAATGAAACTCTCATAACTAGAGAAAAGGAGAAAACCACATGGGAATTTAAACTCATCTCTAAAAGAGAGAAAAATAAATGACTATAGTAGTGAAAGAAGGATAGGAGAACTCAATGTGACCCCCAAGGACTACTTCTATCACACAAGTATAATAGATGTCCCCTAATAGGAGAGAGAAAATAAGGATATGAATCCCCCCATAAATAATTAGCTCTTATGCCAATGGTGAACTCCTTAAGATAGAATATGATCTACTGCTTACAAACAACATTCCTCCCCTTAGGAAGAAATAAATCCATTGGTGATTGGAGAAGCCAATCCAAAAGGATGGGTGAATTAGGAATCTAAATCCAAATGATGTGTCCCTCTAAAAAAATTTCACATGTCCACATGTCAAAAAATGATGATATTTATCTAAGATCCCATGAAGACTGATGTAGAACAAGCTACAAAGGCGATGAAGATGATGGGTCAATAGTGATGATGTGGCTGTCAAGAAAGAGGAGATGAATTTCCTAAAAGTAATCCTTCGGGTCTATAGTCCAAGACTCTACAAACAAGGATGATTTATCTATAAAATGTGAATCCCAAGTAGTTGTGTCTAGAAGATGTGTGTCTTGCCGCACTGGATCAATAGGGGCCAAAGATGTGGTGATTCCAAACTAATTAGGAACAACAGAAGATGGTGATGTAGTCTCAAATTAAAGAGTGGGAACATGAAGAAAAGTCTTTGAACCATCAGAACATGCAAGGCTTGTGATATACTCAAGCTCCTCTAAGTATCATCATCAAAGGGTATGAAATTTGCATCTGTAAGAGGGATGAGACAATCTACAGTAAGACCCTATTGGTATGGAGAAATATGAGGGTCTCCATGAATCATCCAAAGATGAGTCCAAAGTGTGTGGGGAGATTCAATTTTCAATACAACACACATAGTGTTAAAGTCAACACTAAAACATATAACCCCTACAATATGATCTTAGATGATACCCCATGTTGATAAACTACCTGGTGTGTCTGGTGTAGGTATGAGTCCATATAGATAAGGAAAAATATCAAGCCACCTAAGATGTGCCAGGATGTCATTTCACCAAGACTCATAATTATCCTTTTCCAAGTTGATCACAGAAGAATGAATAGAAAAACCCATGATACTTTCTTAAATGATAAAATTAAAGACTAAAAACCTCAGTGCATATAAAGCATATCAAATGAAGTCATCCAAAAAAAACATATTATTTATAGGCTCCAAGATTTCTAAGTAATTGACATAAATATGAAATCACAAAAAAGAAATGAATAAAATGTACAGGGGAGGATTCTGGAAAAAATAAATAATGAATGGATCTAAAGAGCTTTAAAATAGCCTTCCAACACTGCTAGAATCACAAAAATCAAAGATACAGGAAAAAATTTATGAGCTCAAAAGCATAAAATGATCATCTTACTTTGACTAAGAATAATAAGAACCAACAACAAAATCTAATGATGAAACTTGCACAATTGGAAAGTGCTTGGAACTAGCTTTCTAACGATAACACATTTTCCTGATTTCAACATAGTAAGCCCAAGTTATGCCAAAAAGAAAAACAAGCTCCTTTAAGGCAAATGGAACCTAGGAGGGGGGCTGGTATGGTTGACCATATGATGATGTCAGCAATTCATGGCATTAAATTTGGCGGTTGGTTGGTCGTCATATGAATATTCCCAAAATATTCCTTCCTACCAGAAAAATGTTGGTTGCCTAAAAAATCAGAATTTCATTGAAATATTCATAGATTGTTAGAATTGGTGGAGGGAATCACCGAAAATGCTGATGAAGACTTCATTCGCCAGATTATTGAGGAGGTTCCAGAAAAAATTTACAAAGGTTAGCTTTTTTTATTCATCGGGTTTTTTTTAGGGTCTGTGGAGTTGTTGATGGGGATTGCCAGAGTTTTTAATGGGGGTCGTGTGAGGGCTACAAAAGGTCATTGAGTGGCTTTGAATAGCTCACCACCTGATTATAGGGTACATCACCCTATAGGAAATAATTTTCTTTCTTTTTTTATTTTTAAAAAGCTTTTATGCTTTTTTGAGTTTTTTTAATTGCAAGATAAAAAATTTAAAAACCTTTGATGCTTTTTTTTTTTTGAAAATTTGATAAAATACTAGAATTAAAAAAACCTCACACCTACTACAAATGGGAGGATTAATGGTAGAAAGGTGGTACAGGGTCATACGGATGTATGGATTCCTATGCAAAATGCCCTATTGCTAAAAAAAATCATTTTTTCAACTTTTCCAAATTGGTTCAAACGACAGACGATCATAGGGTTTTTGGTCATTTTGGATGCAACAATGATGCTCATTTCACCTCAGGATGAGTTGATTTTCCCCTCAAGACTAGATATCTTAAAAATCAAATAGGAAGTCACAAATTTGGTGCTCTGATACCATGTTGGAGTTGATAGTGAACCCCACAGCTCATAGTGATCCTCTGCCAAAACACCTGTCACACACAAGAGATATCAAACCAATTATTATATTATGCAACCTTAGGTGCAAAATCTTCATCTCTGTCAAAGCAAGTTTTCAAAAGTAATATTTTGTCTAAATATTCGAGGGTGGAAGGGTTTGCTCCGTCTAGCGGCCCTCGCATCCTAAAAATTAATGGACGTTTGGAGAGGATCCAAGAGAGGCATGTCTTAGTGATTTAACCGGATTCAATTGCAAAGGATGTTGAATATTTTTCTAATCATACCTTAGTTTGAAAATTCATGGGAATGTGATGTAGAGGGAAAGGACTAAAAAAAACATTCCAAACACCTTCAAACAATATTTCAACACCAAGGCTACAAATATGCACATTTGTTCACACTAGGCAATGTGACCATAAGCCTAAAACATGGGGGAAACATACCAAAGGAACTCCATTATTGAGGGAAGCATGTAATATGGTCCACTTTATGTATTTATACCTATCACTGCATCTTCTAGGTGTTCCCAAACATATATAGTCCCAACCAAGCAATTAACACAATTAAACAAGCAAATTAGGTAAGGCTACCACTAGGTGTATTTAAGGAAATGGTTTCAAAAAAAGGTAACAAATGTTGATCATGTGAATTCCAAGACTTTTTCAGGCCCCCAAAAACATTACAACATGGTTGTACACCCTTCCATCAACGAGCAATGCATATATTTTTTCATAGTAACAAGGAACTAGGGTTATTTTGGATTGTTTACACACAAATGCAAGAAAACTGTCACTAATATCTCCATAAAAATTGAAAACTATGAATTTTACTCTAAAGGGTTAGAACATATCAAAATAGATATCTTCACCAATTTTTAGCAAATTTGGACAGTTAAAACAAAAGATATGAATTTTTAATTCTTGTTGGAAACCCTAGGCAGGGTTCAGACCTGCACTCACCAAAATTGCAATATCTTGCACAAAACTTGATGAAATTCTACCAAAAAACAAGAATTTTAAATTCAATACTTCCCTCCAACTTATCCAAGTGGTTTCAAGATCATACATATCCATACTAGTTCGTACCACGTGAATTACAATCGTTGTTCACATAAAATTGCGATATAAAACATGGAAAAATGATGCTTTTCTCATTCAAAATCCATCCAACCCTTGAGGTCAATATTACAAGGCATATTTAACATGTCTCCATCAATCCCAATTGAAAAAACCAACCTCTAACTCCTTGTTAACACTAATGACCACATTTACACCTTTTTGACAACATTTGACAATATTTTGCAATTTTTTGCAACTTTTACAATATAACTCCAAAATACCATAGAACATCATGAAATGCCTTCAAATGAATCAAAATAATCTTAAATGACTGTATTGACTAAAACAAATCAAAATGACCTTAAAGACACAATTCAAGGTGATGCTCCTACATTAGAATGTGAGTCTCGACTCTATTTTTGGAGTCGTAGGCTAGGAAAATTTAGAATTTAGAGGGTGAAATGGAGGTGATGTTGTTGGCCAATAGTTATTTTATGGTAATTTTTAATTGCATGGAAGATTGCAACAAGGTTTTTGAAGGAGGGCCTTATTTTCACAACTAGATTGGTATTTTCATCAAGCCTTGGCACACTAGTTTTAACCCTTCAAAGGAGCTCCTAAATCGTGTTCCTGTGTGGGTGTGCCTTGGTTTCTAGTTGAATTTTGGTAGAATGACCTTTTGCATTCGGTAGCCCTGGTATTGGGGAAACTAGTGGGTTCTTCTCAACAAACACAAGATAGGAAGGTAATGACCTTTTCTTGCATGTGTGTTGAAATAGATTTGAGTAACCCTCTTCTAGATTCTTTCGAAATTCATGTGGGTTCATCTTCTTGGTTGCAATAGCTTGATTATGAGACTCTTCCTTTCAAATGTTGGTTGTGCCATGAGTATGGCCATTTGCAAAGAATACGTCCTGGGTTTCGCTCTTCAAAGCCTTTTCCTTCTTAGCCCCATCATAACCTTTCTAAGGAAGACAAAGGCAAGGCTCCTATTCTAGATGAAGTGGCGGGTAAAGAGGGTTATATTCCTATTAAGCCCCATAACAAGAACCATGGACTAAAGAGAACTTTCAAGGAGAGGCAGGAGGGAGAAATTTTTATCGCTTTGATGTATTGGATGACCTTAGTCAATAGGAAGTAAATCTTGGCATGATGGCTCTAGACCAGAGTGTCTCGGAGGTGTTTCAAGAGGGTAATATTTTTGACAATCTTCAGAGTTTGCAGAAAGGTGGCTTATCTCTTGTTCAAATGGATACAAATTTAGGTCTTGTGGATTATGTTGTTCTTGTGGCCTCTGTTGCTATGGATAAGATTGAGGTTGAGAGCTCTATTCCTTTGGAGAATATGGTGTCTACTTCAGAGAAGGGATACAAGGCTTCTCCTCCTTTGGGGATTCTTCAGAAAAATTTAAAGAAAGGGGCTCCTGAGAAGCCCTCCAAGGCTGGGAGAAAGAAGGATTTGGAGAAAATTAAGATGATGGTGGAAAAAATTAATATGATGGGGATTAGTGGAGTTAGGATTTGTTAAAACTCTTGATTCCCACTTTTCCAACTCCCAGAAATGATTATTCTCTCATGAAATATAAGGGGCTTGAATAGTGGCCCTCAACAACAAAAAAAATTGCGATTTAGTGTGAATTCATTCTCCTGATATGTTATTCATTTGGGAAACTAAGCTTTCAATTGAGAGTATGTGTGGTTTGGTGCCTAAATGGAATCCAGTGAAGATTTTTCCTCTTTGGTGGATTTCCTATAAGATTTTTATTTCAGTGATTTTTCAAGCTTGGAGACTGGGGAAATTATTCTTTTGTCCAATATTTATGCTCCTACAAATTTGTCAGGTAAGTTGCACCTTTGGTCTCATATTTATTTTATTCAAAGTATTGCCTCTCTTTTTCCTTGGATTATTGTTGGAAACTTTAAAGCTATCACTAATCTGGAAGATAAGAGGGGAGGAGTGTTGAGGTTGGAGCCTTCTATTTTACTTCTCTGAGATAATATTTCTTCCTTAAATCTTGTAGATATTAAACCTAGTAGTGGCCAGTATACCTGTGACAATATGAGATGTGGTAAGGACTATATTGTTGAGAGGCTTGATAGGTTCCTAGTTTCCTATTTTTGGATCGGTGGGGCTTGGTTGATTAGCTCTGAGATTCTTGACTGGAGAGGTTCTGATCACTAGCCAGTTAAGCTTACTGCTTCTATGACTAGTGTTGTGCAGTCTTCATCTTTCAAGTTTCACCTTATGTGGTTATGAGATCCCTCTTTGAAGTATTATGTTGTTGATTGGTGGCACCATAGTAGACTTTCTTTTGGTACCACAATTTTTTCTTTTGTTAAGAACTTGTAGTATGTGAAGTATCAACTCAAAAGGTGGAATAAGCAGTGTTTTGACAACATCTTTCGTGCTAAGATGACTGCTCAGGATAGTTTGAATGTGATTACTCATGATATTAGGGAGTTTGTCCTTTCTGAGGATTCTCTTAAGGAGGAGGTGAAGGCTTTGAAATTTATGGAGGTGTGTGAATTACAGGAGGAGATTTATTGGAAACAGAAGGAGTGTGTTGAGTGGTTACATGAAGGGAACAAAAACATTGCCTTTTTCTTCAACTTTGTGAAGGCTAGGAGACATGACAAATCCATCTATGTTCTTTTGAATTCCAAAGGTGAGAATTTGTCTTCTTTGGGAGATATTTCCATATAAGCCTCTCAATATTTTACTACATTATTCAGGGAGGATTCCCCTGATGTGTGGGATGAAGAGAATCAAGTCAAATTGTCTTGTATTCCATCTTTGGTTTCTTTGGAAATGAACGAGTACCTCTTGTGTTGAATTTCTTTCAAGGAATTGTATACTAATGATTTTCAAATGAAGAAAGGGAAAGCCTCGGGTCCTTATGGGCTCCCTATTGAATTCTTTCAAGAATTTTGGGACATTATAAAATTAGATTTATTGGAGGTGGTGTGTGAATCACAAAGGAACAAATAGATGCTAAGGGCTATGAACTCCACCTTCCTTTCCCTCATTCCCAAGTGTGATAGGGCTGCTAGGTTGAGTATGTTTTGGCCCATTTCCCTTTGTAATGTGGTTTACAAGATTCTTTCTAAGTTGATTGTTGAAAGACTAAAGCGGTGGATTAGCAAGTTGGTCTTTGAGGAATGGGGGGCTATGTGGCAGATAGGAAAATCTTGGATGGAGTGTTCATTTCTAGTAAAACTATTCATTCCATGGTAGCTTCAAAAGAAAAGTCTATGTTCATCAAACTTGACATAGCTAAAGCCTGTGATAAAGTTAAATGGTCCTTTTTGCAGAAAGTGCTTATGGATTTTGGTTTTTCTAAGGAGTGGGTTATGTGGGTAATGAGTTGTGTCACATCCACTTCCTTCTCAATTTTTGTTAATGGGGAACTGTCCTCCTTATTTGGGGCCTTCAGGGGTCTTCAACAAGGGGATCCCCTTTCTCCTTATCTTTTTATTCTTTTGGTTGAAGGCCTGGGGAGAGTTATTAAGAGCCATGTTAATTGAGGTCTAATCCAAGGGTGGAATTGGGTAATGGTCTTCCCCCCTCAGTCACACCTACAATTTGTGGATGATACCACTTTGATGGGTATGGCCAAGGTTAGAGAGAACACTAATTCAAGTGAAAGGCATCAAATATCTATCTTGCTACTTTCGATCAACAAATCAATGAGGGTGAATCTTCCATTTTTTTTCTTTAATACTCTTGTGCTTATTCAACAATGAATTGCCTGCATTTTGAAATTTTAGATTGGTCAATTTCCTTTAACTTATCTTGGTATTCCTATCTCTTCCAACACCCTTCCTAGAGGCACCTAGAAAATTATTTTGCACAAGTTTTGGGCGAAAGTGAATCATTGGAATCATAGGTGGTTATCTTTTGCGGGTAGGGTGTTTCTTCTTAAGTCTACGGTGTAGGCTCTTCCCAATTATAGATGCATGCTTCAAGTGTCTCTTTGGGTTTTATCAAGGATTTGGACTCTCTAGCTAAGCAATTATTATGGGTTGGAAGCTTGGAATCCTCTAAGTGGATTCTGGTGAAGTGGGATATTGTTTGTCATTCGAAACAGTTGGGTGGCCTTGGGTTGCAGCAGTCTAGTTTTTCTAGTATGGAATTGTCTGCCAAGTTATATTAGAGATGGTGTACTAAACAGGATCTTGTCTAGGCTAGGATTATTTCTCATAAGTATTTAAAGGGTGTTCTAAAGGAGGAGGTCCCTCAATATACACTTTTGGGGAAAGGATTTGTGATTTGGGATACGCTTAAAAAAGGCACTAAGTTGATCAAGGATGGTTTGTTCCAGATTTGTAAAAGGGGGTGGAGGCTCTTTTCTGGTCTTGTTCTTAGGATGGGTATTCTCCTATCCTGGTCATGAATCTTTATTTGTAAGATCTTTTTCATCACTTTTTGGAGGTTGGTTGGTCCCAGGTGGTGGGCTTCAAAACTTCTTATTTCTATGGGTAGGTGGAAATGTCTAGATGGAAGGACCCTTGTGAGTGGCATGTTGGTGGCTTGGAGGAGGACCATGTTGAACTCAAGAAGATTCTTGCAAGTAGAGAGTGTAATTCTCTCAGGGAGAGGGATATTTTGGCTTGGATCCCTGATCCTGAGGGGGTTTTCATGGTGGCTAGTGGCTATCAAGAGTTGATTTCTCAGAAGTATGGAGGGATGGAAGTTTCTTGGTGGAAAACTGTTTAGAATAAGTTTTCTTGGCCTAAGTGTAATTACTTCCTATGGAATTTATCCTAGAACAAATGCTTGACTTGGGATAATCTTCCAAAGTGGGGCTTTCAAGGCCCTTTTTTTGTGTCCTCTATGGGTGTAGTGAGGAGGATTCATCCCACTTGTTCTTCCATTGCCAATTTTTTATTCTTATTTGGAATTTTTGGTGGGGAATTTGGGGACATCCTTGTGTTCATGCTTCCTCTTTGGTTGAAATTTGGAATAGTTTTGGGAGACCTCCAACACAAGCCTCCTTTCTCCAAATTGTGTGGACTATTGGCCCAACTTTCATCCTTTAGTAGATGTGGCTTGAAAGGAACTATAGGATTTTTTGAGGAGGCAATATGTTGATCCAATAGGTTTGGCAGAGAGTTTTTAGTATGATTTAGGAGAATTTGGAAGCCAAACGTGAAGTTTCTTTCCCTTTAGAGAGGGGAGATGAAGATATTGTGAATTGGTTGGGCCTTCATAATCTAGCTTTTGATTCTTTTGTGTTAGAAGAGGTAGGCATGCCAAAAAGAAGGTTCAGAGAGTTGGAGGTTGGTCCCCTCATTAGGTAGATGTTTTAAAGATTAACACTGATGGGTCTTCTAGGGGTAACCTTGGGCATGTTGGGATTGGTGTTGTTGGGATAGATAGTTCTGGTAAGGTTATTTTCTTATTTTCCATTCACAAGGAGCAACAAACCAATAACTATATGGAAGGTCTTGGGATCATCCAAGCTATTGAGAGAGCTTGTGATCTTAGCTGGTGCAAGTTCACCTATGAATCAGAATCTCAAGTCATTTTTAATTTGTTGTGTGAGTAGAATATGGATGGAGTTAATCAGAATCTTGCCTCTGTTGTTAGATAGATTCTATGGTTGTGTTCCTTTTTTGATTCCATGTCGTTCACTCACATTCCTCACAAGTAGAATAGGGTTGTTGATTGTTTGGCCAAATGGGATTTTGAACGAGATGGCAGTTGGCAGATTGATGGCTGGTAGCAGTTATCCCTAGATTTGGTTCAAGATTTAGAGAGGCTTATCTTGGAGGATATTGGGTAATGGCGGTTGATTGGTTGGTCATGTGGTGGGTTTGTCTTTTGGATGTAGACTTGTTGTTTTTCTATTTTTGTTTCTTTGGGTGCTTGTTTGGACCCTGATTTCTTTGTATTGGTGACTTTCTGATATTAATAAATTTTTACCCTCTTTTCAAACAAAATAAACATAAAAAAAGATAATAATTAAAAATACCAAGCAACATGGACATTTGTCCCAATTTTTATTATATTCATCTAACCTTGTTGAAGTAAAACAACATGTATCAACCAAATCATAGTATATTTTAAATTTTTCAAATATAAATTTATCCAGAATTCCTATTAAAATAATGAGCCAATATAAAATAAAAATTTATTAAACAAATAAAAAATACATTTGTACTTAATATTATTTACATGAACATTAGGATATGTTATTTATATTTATCTGAACAATTGATTACTTGGTAGGGGTTTCCATTAAAGACTACATAGATAAAAAAAAATGCATGTTTTGAATATTCCATGCTATCATGATTACATAGTAATTTTCCTTTAAGAAATGTGTAAATAAAAAAATTATTGTTCTAAAGTTTAGGTTTTTTGTTGCTTTTATTTTTTTGAAACTTATTCATCTAAAGATACATAAACCCTTCATTGTCGTATTATGTTAGTCACTATACTCTTATAGACTCAATAATATATCAATACATTATTACCAACATTGGAGCTCACTCAAAAATCATGGTCATACAACAATATATCATACAACATGGTCATGATCAACTATGCATACCTCAAATGATAAAAGTATAAATATACAATTTAAAGATTTGACTCTTGCAGGGAAATGGGCCGAAGAAGAGCACCATTCATCTCTGAAGAAACCAAAGAGGGAATACAAGCCAAAATAGAGTTTTCCTCCTTACTCACAGAAGGAGAATCTCTAGTGAACATAGATGCAAAGAAACAAGAAGCCTCCCTAGAAATCTCCCCCATAGAAGAAAACAGAGTCCCCTCTGAGGACACTAGCAAAGTAATGAGATTTCTAGTCCTCCTAGCAGCCACAAAGTTATTTTGTTTCTCAACTAGTTGATATCTAGTATAACATGCCCATTTCTCAACTCAAAAATTTCTCCTAAGTTTTACCACAAGTGAATTTAAACTAACTTGATAAGCACAAAGTGATAAAAAAAAATCTTTTCAAAACAAAATAAAATGTACATATGATAGCAATAAATTATCTCTCATTTCATTCAATGAAATGTATAATATTTCCAAAGAAATGATTTCATAAACTAGATACAAAATACATTTTCCATCTTTGAAAGAAATAGATACAAGAAACATACATAGCTCATTTGAGCTTCATTGGCACTAGAAATACAAATGATCCAGGAAATCCCCCTTCAAATCTTGGCTCGCCAACTGAGAGGAGAAGCATCACTCAAGTGATTTTTTGCCATCCATAGACAAACTACGGTCCTTCACACATCTACCACAATGGTAAGATGGCCCTACCCTTCGACAAAGAGCTTTGGTCTGGAAATCTCAAAATACTAGCCAATCTTGAGTTGGTGTTGTGTCCTACATAACTAGAACTTTACCATATAGTGTCTATATTCTACGTGTATGACAATCCCAGACTAGCATGCTCTAAGGTAACATAATGAATTGATAGTGTAACTAGTGGAAAATTATACCACTTTGGCCAAAGTATTCATCACCCCTTATTCAGAATGGCATCACACACTCATCCAATATTCTAGCTCGATTTGTTAAGACCATTTATATTCTATGCATAAGAAATTCCCTCCATTAGGTAATCTTTAACCCCAAGAACAACCTATATACACTAAGTTCACTATGACTCATCTAATAGGTAAAACATGTGTTTACATAACATATCAATTCAAATATAGCTTTAGCTATATAGACTCCAATCTGTTGAAGTACTTAGTATTATGTATATAAACACCCACTCCTTAATATGGAGTACATACAAACACTCAAGCAATAGAGATTTTAAACTATAAACAACAAGTGAATTCAATTTCACAAAGGTTGTAAAAAATATTTCCCTAAAAACTTATTACTTTTTCCAAATAAAAACAAGTAAATCACAAAATCATCCCAAAATCAATAAAAGCATAAAAGAGTAAGATTCAACATGTATGTAAGTACAAACCTCCAAATTGATCTCGCCGGTTCCCAATCCTAGCCTCCTCAAATCAGCTTGTAGCTTGGCAACAAATCACTTCCACTCTTCCCAAATACCATCACAAGTTCTCTCACTAAAACTCTTGCAAAATCTCTCTCTAACTCTCTCACAAAACTCAGAAGAACAAAGCAACTCGCAAAATAACAACAAAATGAAGATGTGTGTCTCTTTGAGTAAATAATGCCTCTATTTATACACAAAAATCAACATCTATATGAAAGGAAAGCAGAGTGCGAAATACGCCTTCCTAATACTAAAATTCAAGAGAGAGAAGCAAATAAACCATTCAAAACTTAACAATTACAGTTCATTTAAGATGCACATACACAAATTAATATAATAAAAAACAAAGAATGAACACAAGATTTGTGTGGGAAAACCCTCTAGGGAAAAAACCCACACACCAAAGCAGAGATCCCTTGTATTACATAAATGTAAATCGCATACAAGTTCACAGAATTATGCTCTTTCAGGAGTTAATTCACAGAACAAATTTGACAGCAATTCAATTACATTTTGATCAACACTTCGATCATCTTAGATCATCCTCACACTGTTACAATGCACTATGGAATTCGTACATACATCTCAGACATTCCAAGAAACCATCGTTCCAACTTCCATAATAGATGAATGATCACAAACAACTTAACTATCATTACCTTCTCCCACTGTCAAAATCATATCAGAATGTCGAAGAGACATAAAACCTTGTCTCTCTGAATTCCCTTTGTTACTCTGACACATCTCTAGGTTACATCTTCAAAACCCACCAGGTACTTCATGCACCGTCTGATGAACACCCTGTTTGACCTCCATCATTCCCTGTTCCCCTGCGAGGTATAGACGGGGTCCCACCATAGGTGCCACGAGCTAGCGGGCACCATCTAATCAACAAGATCAAAGCCGTTACCATCACCATTGTTTGGCCCCACCTTATCGGCATGTTCAGGAGACCATGATCTATGTCCCAAAGAAATCCATTATTCCCTCTGGGATGTCAAAGGGGCAGCCAAGTAACTCCCTCTGACATTGACCTATCGCTTTGACGAAACACTCCTTTCAGTTTATTGGTATTTTGAAGAGATTGTTCACTCAATTTGGCTGATAGTTACTTGTCTTGTCGATGAAGCTTCACCACCAATGCAAACTCCAAAGAAACTTAGCGACAAGCCAAGCACTTGTCGAGGAGACTTATCAATTTGTCCTACAAACATGCAATTGTTAACTCGACAAAGAACTTAAGGGTGATCCCATAATACTGGTTTACAATTCCATTGAGGAAGGAAAATTTCAAAAATGCTCCCATGAAATTTTTTTTTTGGTTTTTAGGGGTTCGTATGAACTGGGTGTTCATATGGACCCAAAAACGGGTTCACTAAAAGTCCCCTTTGAGTGAGCCCTCTTTAATGATGGGACCCGCTTTTTGGCACATTTTTAAAATGAAGACAAAGTAAAATTAAAAAAAAGGGGGGGTTCATATGGACCCCCCCTTTGCCCAAAAGGGGGTCCATACAAACCCTCCTTTTCCCCCTTCTCCCCCTGTTCTACCAAATCTCTGCAAAAAATTTCCTTTTGAAGCTCGGGTTGAGGATGAAAATGGAGGAGACTTCACAAACCCAATTGGATGATGGTAGTCCTCAAAACAAGTTATCCATTGAATATAATTTTAATATGTTTTGGTTTTATTATGTCTTTTTTTTTAGTTTGATTAAACATAGGTTTTTTACTGAAAATCAAGCTCTTTGTTCTGCACATGTCAAAAAATAGCAAATTATCAAAAAAAAAATGAAAAATATCAGTGCACTAGATAATGATGTCCCTGATCCAACAAAAAAAGAATTGAATTTCGATACATACAAAAAAAGTTATGTTTTAGCAAGTAAATCATGTCTAAATTGTAGCTGGTTTAACTTTGAAACTTAATTAAGAAAAAAACATTCAATGAAATGCTATGAAACCAATTCCATGTACTAGATATTGTAGTTACAAATCTAAATTCGAAAAAATTAGAATTTTATCCTTCATAGGAAAAAAATTATGTGTTAGCCAATAACATCACTCTTTCAAATGGTGTTTATTGTTAAAAACTAGTTTTTGAAGGAGATGGAAAAAGAAGTGCAATTTGATTCCAAAAAAATTGAAAAAAATTATATTTAGAATCCACGGACAAAATGTCACAAATCACTAGTTTGCATCATCTTCAAATTCCTCACGGTTTAGCCACTATAGGTGCCCGAAAGTGAAGATTTAGTTAAAAAAATAGTTCAATGTCTAATTTGGCCAAAAATTGTAAACCAGTATTGTGGGATAACCCTAAATTCGAACCCATGGAGAGATTATCAGGATGTCAAGGAGACAGGAAACTTCGTCCCACTAACATTCAACTGTCAATCTGATGAAGTTAAAGCCCGAACACCGGTAATTTTGAGAGATTTTTCTCAACATTCTCCCACTTGACGAAGAACTTACTGGCTCCTTCTAATGCTTGAAGTCACTAAATTTTCTAGGCCCTAAGGCCCATCGAACTAGCACACCATTTGAAATTATCCATGCTCACAGGCCTCGTCAATGCATCAACAACATTTACCAGATTATCAACCTTTTCCAGACTAAACTTTCCATCCTCCACCATATCATGAACAAAGTGGTACTGCACATCAATATGTTTCATCTTGGCATGGAAAGTTGATTTTTTTTCCAAACAAATAGCACTTTGACTGTCACAACAAATAACAATTTTCCTTGCATCAAAACCAACATCTGAACATAGTATTCTAAGCCAAATATCTTCCTTACAAGTGTGATTTTCTACCATATACTCAACCTCGGTAGTGGATAAAGCAACTACAACCTGCCACATGATCATCTAGCTAACTGCACCACCAAACAACGTGAATACATATCCACTAGTGGATCTTCTACTATCAATGTCCCCTGCCCAATCAAAATCCACATATCCATGAACACTAACTGAACTCTGAGTTCCAATAGAGTAACCATGATAACATAAGGCGTACTTAGAAGTACCCTTCAAATACCTAAAAACTCTCTTCACAGCATCCCAATGCAACCTTCCTAGATTATCCATAAACCAACTAAGCACTCCCACTGCTTGAGAAATGTTTGGCTTGGTACAGACCATTGCATACATTGAACTGCCAACTGCACTTGCATAAGGCACCCTGGCCATGTCCTTCATCTTAGTAGGAGACTTTGGACAATCTTCAATAGAAAGTTTCATTCTCTGTAACACTGGAACAACTAACTACTTGCAATCTGTTATATTAAATCTCTCTAGGACATCATTTATATACTTGCTTTGGCTGAGCCAAAGTTTTCTATTTCCCCTATCCCTTCTGATTTCCATCCCCGGAATATACCTACCTGAACCTAGATCCTTCATTTCAAACTGTGCTAACAATTGAAATTTTGATTCAAAAATCATACCCTTACTATTTCCAATGAACAACATGTTATCCACATATGGGGCAATAATAAGAATACGACCATTTTTAGTCTTAAAATAAAACACAATGGTTAGACTTTGATCTCACAAATCCCAAAGACAACACATATTTTTTAAACTTTTGGTACCACATTCTAGGCAACTACTTCAAACCATATAGAAATTTCTTTAATTTGCAAACCAGGATTTCCTTATCTTTTGCAATGAAGTGCTCTGGCTAGGACAAGTAAATCTTTTCCCTCAAATCACTGTGAAGAAATGTTGTCTTCACATCCATCTGCTCGATCTCTAATTCATGTGCAACTGTAAGTGACAACAGGAATCTAATAGACGTTAGCTTAGCTATAGGAGAAAATATTTCTCCATAATTAATTCCCTCCACCTGGGAATATCCTTTTTGTGACCAACCTTGCTTTATGCTTCTCAATAATGCCATCCAAACCAATCTTCCTTTTAAACACTCATTTGCATCCTAGGCTATCAACCTTCAAGAAAAGGTGTTAGATCCCAATTTTCATTCTTCTTCAATGACACCATTTCTTCATTCATGGCTTCTAACCAGGAATCTAAATCAGACATACCCATAGCCTCTCTAACAATCCTAGGCTCATTAGTGTTAGAAATCAAAGCATAGGTACAATTGGAATCCAACATAGAATAACCAAACCTTTCTTGTTGTCACTTTATACGTGTAGACCTCCTCACAAGCTAAGGCTAAGGTTCTTCTTCTTGCTCAAAATTTTTAGAGCTGCTTGAGCTCTCCTCACTAGTAGGTCCACTAGGAGTACATAGTTCATCCTTGGAGTAAGAGGAAATTCAACTACCTCCTTCTTTTACCTATGGCTATAGATCAACTATAGAAAGTTTTGACTCATGGAAGATCACATTTTTTCTATACAACACCTTCTCTGTAACTGGGTTCCGAAGCATGTACCCTTTCACACCGAAGCCATAATCGATGAAGATACACTTCACCGCCTTGTTCTCTAATTTAGATCTCTTTTCACTAGGCATATAAGCATACACCTCAATGTATACACCTGAAAATGGTCACATAATTAATTAAATATTTTTAATATTTAATTAAATCTCTCGATTCAATCTATGTATAAATAAATTTAAATAATTTATTTATATTGTTCATTCTTTCATTTCGATTAAATAAATAAGTTTATTTAATCACTTTTCTTATTCATTTTTTAATTAATTAAATAAAACATTACGATTTATTTATATTAATTATCATTTAATCTTGGCTTGAATATTTTATTCAAATAAAGATTAAATATTCCTCTTTTCTAATTAATTCCTCTAAATATCCATTCACAATTGAATATCTCAAAATATTTAATTAAATCTTCTATAGTTCTAAAATCAAAAATCAAACTCACATAAATGAAATTAAATAAATTTATTTATTTAATTAATTTGGGGATTATCTTCAACAACCATGAAACAAACTTCCAAAACAGAAAAATTAATTTCTCTGTTCCTGTGCAAGCTTGTTCCCGTGGGTTGAAGACAAGGCTCCATTCTTCTCTCCAACCTCCCAACATTCTCCATCTTCCTCTCAACCTCTCCATCTCTCACCATTCAAATCTACCAGACAATCTCATAGCCATTGATCTTTGCCAGCCAGGCTCTTGCCTGCAAAATGCTATAAAAAGGACTGTCGGGTCTTTGAAATGATAGAAAAGCTTTCATACAAGAAAACTATAGCCAAATTGCAATAGCATAGCCTTCTAGTATTCACAGCATTCCAGTATCATAGCATAGCATAGAATCATTCCATATCATGGCCTATTCACCTCATATCATAGCATCCACAATCCACAGCCCCTGTGCATATCCATATCAGTATTCTCACTCCACCAGCATATAGGATAGAAGCACTTTTCTTTACATACTCGTTCTACATGTTTCCATTTGGAGAAGCCTTGCTTACACAATCTTAGAGCAGCAGCTTCAAACAAATCCCTTGAGATAGAGGAAAATGGAATGGCTCTGAAGAAGCTTCATTTGTTTCCTTTGAATTCAAATTATTTGCTTTTCTTCAGTTTAAAGTTTCATTTGTGTGTTTTATTGTTTTACTTTGATACTAACATATTTATTACACATTTTTGGCACCCACCGTGGGGCTCTTGCCCCAATTTTAACATTTTATTGCAAATTTTCTTGACAGGTTACGGCCAAAAATAGCAGATTAGCGCAAGAAACACGCTTTAGCAAAATTCATACCCAGTTCAGCACCCATAAAGCATCTTGCAGCGCCCGCAAGGTATCCTGCAGCGCCCGTGAAACATCCTACAGTGCCCTTGAAGCATCCTGCAGCGCCCTTGAAGCATCCTGCAGCGCCCGTGAAGCATCCTGCAACACTCGTGAAGCATTTTGCAGCACCCGTAAAGCATCCTGCAGCGCCCGTGAAGTTTGTTATAGTGCACTTTTGAAAAGGTTGCAAATTGTAATTTGTAATTTAAATACAGCTTGACTGAATCCGACGCGACCGCGAATAGTAGGAATTTTAAAAAGAATCAAGCAATCCTAGGGTAGTCACATATTTTAAAATCAAGCAATCCTAGGATACTCACTTCATGTTTTATTTTGGGACTAAAAAGAATTTCATGTTTTTGTGAAGCAACATCTTCACCTAGCATAGCAAATTGTCTATTTGGGCTTAAAATTGAACTTTTGTTTGCTTTGTTTTAAACGGTGATAGGCCTATGCTCTCCCCTTAACTAGGTGATCAAAATGCTAAACTCATCTATTTTATTTTATGCAATTTTAAGTTTTCATAAAACCTTTTAGAGAGCCTGCTCTTGTGGGAAAAAGTACTCACTCAAGAGGAACGACTCAAGTGGGTTCAAGCCAAAGCCAGGCTATTCCACCCCACTATAAAATTTAAAGCAAATTTGGGGAAACCCTCTTTTGATGGTAGTGTGCATTGATAACCATCCCCAAAGCCTTTGTTCTAAAGGTAGGGAGGTCTCTCGAGGGAGTATATCATTTGTCGCACCGAACGGAAACCCTTACTACGAACTTAGTGTAGTATCCAACCGAAGTCAGTTTTCGAACATCATAATAATCACAGTGCAGGGGAGGGAAGAATCTACCCCCAAGATACTCACCATATAACTGCCAAGGATTTTTTGCTTAGGGGATCCGGTATCCACTTCCGTCACTCTGAGCACGCACCTGGAAAAGACAAAAACACGGGTGCCCTTTCGGGGGTGACATGGTTGTGTGAGTCGACACAGTTCTAAGATGTGGGTTGTTGATTACTATGATGACCTACTTGAGAACTAAGAGTGAGTCTGTTTGATCTATCTATCATGTGTAAAACCTGTTAAAACAATTTTTGAAAAAAAATTTGATCATACACTTGATGTTTAGCATAGGACTTAAAACAACTATTCTACAAATTGTTTGATGTGTTTTCAATACATTAATTTAGTTAAGATCATCCAAAACTCAAGATCACATTGATTACTCTCATGTTAAGAGATTGGAAATCCACAAATTTTGTTAAGAAATCCATCATCAAACGTATCAAAAAGCCAAAGAAACCACTTAGTTACAAGAAATTATTGAAGAAAAGACGATTCTTGTACCAAAGCCAAAAGGTTTTACTCAAACATAGAACCTTTATCCATAGATACCACGGCTACGTTAGAGGTTTTAATGATGATTATGCTATAGAACCTTTGTACCCACAAGCTTTCTTTCAAAGAAGAGCCCTTTCTCAAAGGCACAATCATAGTCAACGTATTCGTTTTTGTTATATTCCCCAACCTACAATTGAATATTCTACTCGTCCAAATCAATTTCTGCAATAGAGAACTCAATCACATTAGGCATTCATCACAAAATCCATCCTTTTACGAAGTTATGATCAAAATTTTCTAAAGTGAAAAATCATCTTTTTCTTGATCTTTTGCTTAAATTCCCGCCAACAGGATTTTCATCCTTCCAATTAGGGAACAACACAAGCTAAAGGTTAGAAATCTTTCAAGTCATAGAATCTTCATTCTATTTTGACTTTCATATCCATCACAAATTGCACTATTTCACTCTTTTGATCAAAAGTGAGTAGAATTTGGAACAAAGCTTATGCCTGTCTTCACGAGATCTCGAAAACACATGGATAAAGATGAAGGAGAAACCACAACAAGCAAAATGGGTGACCATAATGAGAAAGAAGAGGATACATTTAATATTGAAGAATTAATAGAAGAAAAGCTTCAAGAAGCAGAGCAAGATCCCCAATTCCATACTCTTATAGAAAGGATTTTAGAACGAAACAAAGAAAGATATTTTCTTTCATTAGCTAATCAAGGGGCTAAACTACCTTTTGATTTTGATATAGAAGGCATTAAACAAAATCCTGAAAATCCTCCTAATGATTTTAGTGCCCTTACTCAACAGATAAAAGAATTACAAGGGCAAATAAAGGAGATGCAAGGGGGTGCAACAAAAAAATATGTTTTGGCTGACATATCTCCTTATCCATTCGATAGGAGTCTTCAAATGATCCCTTTTCCAAAACATTGTGAAATCCCTAAATTTGATAGGTACAATGGAAAAACTGATCCCATTGAACATGTGAGGGATTTCCGAAATTTGAGTCTAGAATTTGCTTATGATGATACCTACTTAATGCGATTGTTTCCACGAAGTCTGGGTTGACAATCCATGGAGTGGCTTTCCAAAATCACTCCCCCCATCAAAACCTTTGAGGAGTTAATCAATCAGTTTATATCACAATACGCTTACAACATCCAACACCAGATAACAATGCTTGATCTTTGTAAAGTGAAACAAAAAGTAGGAGAATCCTTCACTATGTTTTTGCAAAGGTGGAGAAGGTTGTTTGTGCGAAATTCCCGTCCTATTCCTGAAAAGGAAAAGATGGATATCTTCATCAATAGCCTAGATCAAGAATTAAGCTATAGGCTTAATCTTCATTGTCCACATAACTTTGAAAAATTGATTGAAAACGCAATCACCATTGAAGGGTCCTTGGTTAAACGAGGAGTGATAAAACTTGATAATCCAAGTTCATCCAACCAAAACAACAATGATAAAACAAGGTTTTGGAACAAGAATAAAAATGTTGTCAATGATGGTATAGCAGATGCAAATAATCTACAAACAAGATCATCTATCTTCAACCTATCAAGTGCTTCACGAACCAATCAACAAGGAAATACCAATCAACAAGGAAACACCAATCAACAAGGAAACAACAAACAACAAGGACAAAACTCCAATCAAGAAAGCATGACCAATCAAAATACCAATCAAAATCATGGTAATTTCAATAACAATCTTGGAAATACCCAAACATCAAATCTGTCCAGACCTCCATTCTTTTCAAATCGACAGAATTTTACCACTTTGGGTCAATCTCTTGAGTCTGCTCTCAAGGAGCTTCTTGATAATAAGGTTATTACCTTACCACCACAAAGAGATTATGAGCCACGAGTCAAACCACCATCATGAATGACTCGTATTATTGCAATTATCATCAATGTAAAGGTCATAGAATGAATAATTGTCAAGCTTTGCGAAATTTAGTACAAGATTTAATTGACAATGACATTATTACAATCGAAGGACATCATACCAATGATGATCATCAAGCATTCAAAGATCCTTTACCAAGCTATCAAAAGGGGGAAACATCAGATACCAAAGCAAAAAGCATACATAATGTTGAAGACAATATAATCCATCACATCTATGCAGATGATCAGCGAGTTAATGTTATCAAAATCAAGGGAAAACAAGAATATCAACAGGTTAATGTGACTACGAGAGGACAAGCAAAAGTTTTTTCTAAAAGGAAGTTCATCTAAGGCATCTATTCCTTCTCCAAATCATTATAATCTAGTTGATCAATTGAGAAAAACAGCAGCTCAAATCTCCATTCTTGAACTTCTTAAAATATCCCCCATACACAAGAATATTTTAGAAGAAACTCTTGTAAACACAACTATCGACACTGATCTAGATGTAAACAAATTTCAAGCCATGGTGGGACATTTGTCTTCCCCCACTTGTCTTTCATTTTCCAAAAAAGATGATGCCTCCATGACACATCCACATAATTCATCACTCTATCTTGAAGTCATGATCCATAAACACCGAATCAGACGTGTCTTAATAGATGGAGGAGCTGATTTAAACATTTGTACCTTAAAGCTAATACATGCCTTAGGAATATCAGAAAATTCCATTGATCCACGAAGGAAAATAACTATCAAGGCATATGATGATGAAGAAAGAGCTTCTAAAGGATTAATATTGCTACCTATCAAAGTGGGACCTGTTGTGAAGAATACATTTTGTCAGGTTCTAGATCGGGATCTTTCCTATAACATACTTTTGGGTCGTCCATGGATTCATGATATGCAAGCAGTACCATCAACATATCATCAATGCCTCAAGTTTCCCTACAATGGATAGGAAATAACTATACAAGCTTATTACAATAGCACCCAAACTTGTTCAAATCTTCGAGCAACTCAAGATGCGTTTGTGCCACACAATAGGGAGGCTCTTGTTGTTTCTTCTTCCAATCTACAAGGTCAATTGCAAGAACTGACAAAGAATCTTGACACTAGGCTAAATTTTAAAGACAAAGGAGTAGGTGAATATTCGCTATCCCTTTCTACCTTACCTCCTTTTCCGAGGTCGCATGGTTAGCCAACCCTATCAAATCAAAAGATTGCAACAGCTTCTACATCCCAAGCTTCTGTGCCAATCACAAAGTTTGATGGACAATTCATTAAAGCCAACACTACTAAGGAAGAAGCTGAAGATAGAGACATCCTAAGATGGCTATAAAAAGATGAAGATGAATCTCTCTTGCACATTAAGTTACCTACAGAACAATATGGTAAAGGGTACACTATCATGCAGAAAATGGGCTATGAAGGAAATGGTCCTATAGGAAAAAGAAGAGAAGGAATCGTAGAACCAATTCAACCTATTTCAATACATCCAAATGATAAAACAGGATTGGGATATGGTAAGGAATACAGAAGAGTCAGTTTTACAGCAAGCACAACAAACTCATGAAAGAGAATCAATTTTAGATAAAGACCATGCAGATGTCACTCTACAAAAATCTTATGGATCAGTTTTCCAATTGCAGGATGGTTCAGATACTGATTCTAATGAATATGAATGGGACACCATTTATAATGATGAATTTTGGAGAGACAAACAAGTTGATATCATACACAAATATGCACCCATTCTCATACAAGGAGAAAGCTCGGGAACACAATCACTTGAATTTGATTCACAATATAATGATGACTCAACTGAGGACGATTCAGATTTTCATGAGATTGATGATCAATAAGAGAATACCATCATAGACCTTGTCTACCGTGAAAATGACAATCACATTATGACTTTGACAGCTCAAGACCTTACCCAGACTAATGATCTAATGCCTTTAGTTTATCCAGAACTTATTGATTGGGACAATGATGCACCTATCCATATCCCTATGTTTCATGATGACGAGGATATTATAAATTTCCTTTGTTCCTCTAATGAGGAAAACAATTGTTTCATCCAAGAATTTCATACTCACGATTTTGATAAGGAGGGTGTCAAGTCTCTTAGCTGCAAAATAAATGAAATAAAAGATGGATCTATTAGTGAAAACCTAAAAATGGCAGTGGTAGATCACAACAAGAGAAAAATAAAGAGCGAATCTGACAGTGAAAACCTTTTTGAGGCACTGAAGGATGAGAAACTTGACACTCTTCCCAAGCATTATCATGAAAGATCTTCTATTTTGATCAAACCAACAAAATCAATCAACATAAGTACAATAGAGCAGCCAAAAATCTTGCAACTTGTAGCATCATTAACAGTTGAAGAAGTACTAAAATTCATGGAGTTCTTGAAGGAGAATCAAATCAACTTTGCTTGGTCATATGTTGATATGTCGGGGTTAGATCCTAATCTGATAATGCATCATTTATCTATAAACGCAGGGGCAAAACCTGTGAAGCAAAAACTCAGAAAAATGCATCCACATGTTGCGTTATTGGTTAAAGAGGAATTAAAGAAGCTTTTAGATGTTGGATTCATTCGAACTATTGACTATGCAGAATGGATTTCCAATATCGTTCATGTTTCAAAGCCAAATGGAAGGATCAGAATTTGTACAAATTTCAAAGATTTGAATAAAGCTTGTCCCAAAGATGACTTCCCTTTGCCAAACATAGATATGATTGTTGATTTAACTGCTGGCCATGCAATGTATTAATTAATGGATGGATTTTCAGGATACAACAAGATAAATATTGCACCAGAGGATCAAGATAAAACAGCATTCACATGCCCTTGGGCTACCTATTGCTGGAACGTAATGCCATTTGGGTTAAAGAACGCAGGAGCTACTTATCAAAGAGCAATGACAACCATTTTTCATGATATGATGCACACATTCATGGAAGACTATGTGGATGACTTATTAGCCAAATCTCACACACGAGAAGGAAATCTTGAAATCTTATCAAAAATCTTTATCAGAATGGAGAAGTTCAATGTTCGACTCAATCCAAAGAAATGTGTCTTCGGCGTTACATCTAGAAAACTCCTAGGATACATTGTTTTAGAAAAGGGCATAGAGGTTGATCCAGGAAAAGTACAAGCTATAATGGACATGCCGCCACCACGAAATATCAGTCAACTTCGATCATTGCAAGGGCGACTACAATCCATCAGGCAGTTTATAGCTCAACTGGCAGACAAAAGCTTACCATTTACACATTTACTACATAAAAATGTCCCATTCAAATGGGAAGAAAAATGTGAAGCAGCATTCAATCAGATCAAGCAATATCTTATGAAGCCACCAGTTTTAATTCCACCCGTTCCAGGAAAGCCACTCATACTCTATATTTCAGCAACAGAAGTATCCTTGGGAGCATTACTAGCACAAGAGGATTCTACAGGCAAAGAAAGGGCCATATACTATATCAGCAGAACTCTAACAAGTCATGAGTTAAACTACACTTTCATTGAGAAAGCTTGCCTCGTAGTGGTGTTTGCTTCCCAAAAGTTGCGACACTATATGTTGGCTCATACAGTTAAGCTGATAACCAAAATTGATCCATTAAAATACCTTTTAAGGAGAGCTACTTTAATAGGAAGACTTGCAAAATGGGTAATGATCTTAAGTGAGTTTGACATTCACTATGTAGATTGAAAAGCTATTAAAGGACAGGTCATTGCAAATCAGTTGGCCGAAGCACCTTTACAAGGAGAAAGTCCAATGCACATTGAGTTTCCTGATGCAGACGTCTTCGCAGCAACAATTAAGAACTCATGGACATTATACTTTGATGGATCCTACACGCAACAAGGCTCAGGGGCAGGGATTCTTTTTGTCACACCTGAGGGACATACTATTCCAAAATCATATCGATTGATGTTTCCTTGCACAAATAATATAGCTGAATATGAGGCATTGCTCATAGGATTGAAAATAGCATTGGAATGGCAGATTACAGAGTTGCAAGTCTACGGTGATTCACAACTTGTCATTAATCAAATCAATGATGATTATTAGACTAAAGATGATAAGTTGCTACCTTACAAGAACATGGTGGATGATTTTAAAAAGTATTCTGTGTCAATCAAGTTTTCACAAATCTCAAGGATTGATAATAAAGCTGCATATGCAATGGCTACAATTGCTTCCTTATTACAGCTATCAGAAGATCAAACCAAGCATGAATTCTTGGTAGAACAATTGTTTTCTCCCGCCTATGATAATCCTAAGACCCAAGACATATGTCATTTAACAGGTTCTGATTCACCTTTATATGGCAAGATTTATACCTATCTGAAAGATAACATCTTACCTCCAGACTTATCTCGAAACCAAAAAAGAAATTTCATATGTCAATCATCCCATTATACCTTGATCGCCGACATCCTTTACCGACGTGGTCTTGATGGTACGCTTCTTCGATGTCTTGAACGTGATGAATCTGAACAAGCCTTACAAGAGGTTCATGGAGGTATTTGTGGAACTCATTCAAGTGGTCTGACCTTAGCCAAGAAACTTGTTAGAATGGGATACTATTGGCCTACCATGGAAAAATATTCTTTTACTTTTGTCAAAAAGTGTTCAAAATGCCAGATCCATGGGAATCTTATACATGCACCTGCACAGGAATTGCAACCTTTTACTTCGACATGGCCTTTTTCTCAGTGGGGACTAGATCTTGTTGGAAAAATTCATCCTTCATCATCAAATGGGCATAAATTCATCATCACAGCTACGAAATATTTTACAAAATGGATTGAGGCTATTCCTTTGACAACTGTGATAGGTAAACAAATATCTTCATTTATCCTGAATTGCATCATCTGTCAATATGGAACTCCTAATTCTATCATCACTGATAATGGAAGGCCTTTCAAGAATCAAGATGTTGATGAAATTTGTGAAAGATTTCACATCCAACACAGGTTCTCTACACCTTATTATCCACAAGGAAATGGTCAAGCAGAAGCTTCCAACAAAACAATCTTGAAGATCTTAAAGAAGACAGTAAATGACGTCGGTCGTGATTGGCATGTCCAATTAAATCTAGCTTTGTGGGCATACAGAACCAGTATTTGCATGCCAACAGGAGCTACGCCATATGCCTTAGTGTATGGAGCGGAAGTGATCTTACTATTAGAGGTTGAAATACCTTCGCTTAGGGTCTCACTCAAGGGATTGATAAATGATGAAGACTACAGAGTTTCTCGTCTGCAAGAGTTAGAACTGTTAGATGAAAGATGTCAACATGCAGCTGACCATTTGAAGGGTTATCAACAGGTTATGTCACGTAGCTATAATCACAGAGTTAAACCACAGACATTTCAAGTAGGTGACTTAGTCTTGAGAGAAAATCCACGTAATCAACAAGACAGAGAAAAGAAAGGAAAATTTGAACCAAACTGGCTTGGTCCATTTGTCATCATAGCAGCCTACGGTTCTGGAGCATATCAGTTGTCTACGTCAAAAGGGGACTTGTTTGAAGAACCAATCAATAGCATTCATTTGAAGAAGTTCTATGTCTAAAATCATCAAAAAAAAAAAATCAGAAAAAGTCCTAAAAAAATCAAAAAAGTCAAAAAAAGTCCTTAAAAAAGTCATAAAAAATCATAAAAAGTCCTTAAAAAATCATAAAAAATCATAAAAAGTCCTGAAAAAATTTAAAAAAAATAGAAAAAGTCCTAAAAAAATTCATAAAAATAAAAAAAGTCTTACAAAAGTGCAATAAAAACACGTGGTGAAAACCTAGCAAACAAGCACTACTTGTGATTAAAATAGGCTCCTCCATTTATTAGCTTATGTCTTGCATTCGCTTTCGCCATCATTTTTTTATATCTATCATTTGTACATATCTTTCATATCCATATCACGCAATGACAATTCTTATGTTTCATCATGGCTTGATGAAATTTGTACATATTCATAATCTTTAGGTTGTTTTTACACTGGGGGCAGCAACACACACTAAACAAGAGAGGGCCAACGAGCTTTTTGAACATCACAAACAAACACAAGACAGCTTGACAAAATGCAACATCCATTGCTGTATTAAATCAACTACAACATGCTTATTCAATGCCAAATGAAATCAAAACAACATGATCCAAACAAACATCAAAACAAGAACATCAATGTTGATAACTGAGTTGGATGATCTTAATCTGAATAATGTTTGAAATATTTTCAGCAAAAATTTGAATTATTGTTTGGTTTTCTATCATATCTTTGGAGCAATTCAATGATGTACTGAACTAGAAAAGCAAGGAAGGAGTATGATTTTTCTTTGTCTGTTGTTTGTGAGGAAATCATTAGTACTATGAAAATTGGTTGCGAGACATGCTCTACTATGTATCATGGATGACATTTGGGAATTTGCATGGGAAAAGGGTTAACTCTTGTCTGTTTATGCAAGCGATACTTAGGTCATCTCGGTTCAATTATACCTAGATGCTTGTATTATCTTGCTATATCAAAAATCATGAAAGCAATACTCAGGTCATCATTGGTGCTAACATACCCTTTGATGCTTGTATTAACTTTCAACATTTCAATGCTCTATGATGATACAAAAAGCACAAATAAGCTCTCAAAATGGCAACATTGTACGAATACCCTGCATGGTTAGTATAGATTGCATTCATGTTAGAATTTGCATTTTGCATTTATGAGTTATTCCAAAAGCTAGAAAAGTATCAAATGTTTCATGTCTTTCCAATCAAATGACTAAGTACATTTTGACATTCACAAAAACATCATTTTATACATATTTGCATCAAAAAATAAGAAAAACAAAGCATACATCATAATCAAAAAATTCATAAACATGTATAAATTGTATTGTACATCATATTCATACAATCATGCATCAATAGATTTTCACTCATCTCATAAATCATGCATACAAATACATCATAAGCATAAACATTGGGAAACAATTATGTCATAGACATCATGCATATAGAAAATAGACACATTCATCACATCATAAATCATCGCTGCATTTCATATATCTCAAAAATGAATGTCAAAATGTACAAAGATGTCAACTATACATGAGATAACGTCATCAAAAATGAGATCATCTCAGGGTGTATACAAATGTCTCAACAGAATATCACTAAAACATCATGTACAATGCACTAGGCAGTGCTATCCTCTGATGGAGCTGGTCTAGGACCTGTCCCACCTGCCCCTGATGGATCTACTCCACCTGTCCCTGATGGACCTCCTAGAGGTAATGGTTGTGTCACATCCCTGCTAGTGGTCCAAGAGTGACTATGAGTAGACTGAGACCGTGTATAACTCTCCCTCCGCTTAGGTGGCACTGCATCATGATACCTAGTCCTATAGAACTCTGCCTCTCGGGTGGCTCTGGTCACCTCTCTCATCATGTCACCAGCCAAGGTACCTGCTGCTACTCTCTGTAGACTATCCGCTAGAGCGATGGCCTGCTCACCCTGCTGTCTAGTTGTGTATCTCTCAGCAGTAACTGTCACCAACTGTCCCTGAAGCTGTGTAATCAAGGCCTTTTCCTGTGCTAGTTGAGTCTATAAACTCCGCACTGTACTATGCAAAGAGGATATCTGACTCGATATCGCTGGATCTACTGAAGGAGATGGATCTGTATGTCTCATCTGCGGTCCACCTCTACCACCTCTCCTACTACCTCTACCACCTCTCATATCACCTCCACCACCACCATCATCTCCACTCCCCTCATCATCACTATCTCTCTCTGACTCCTCATCACTACCTCCACTCTCATCATCATCATCTCCCTCTGAATCATCACCCTCTGTAGCTGTCTCTCTCTATTTGACCGCCTCTCTATGGTCTTTGTACAACAACTGGAGCGATAGGCTCATTATGATCAAACAATCGTGGTGCGGGATGCTCTAATATATACTGACCATACTTCGGCGTTGTCCCTCCATCAAGTATATCAGGTCTATAATCCCACATCTGAGCTCCTAAACTAGTGAACTCTGCCACCGCTGCCTCATAAGAAATCTGTGGACTCCACACTGCAATCTTTAGTTGTTGCCGTGCATAAATGGCAGAACCCATAGGCATACCCTACGACCGACCATACTGTCGACATACTTGTCCAACAAGAAATCTCTCAATAATCCATGGAGTGCGGCCAATTAGATATTTGGATGTAAAGACATAGGGCATCTCCCTCGCATCCTCTGGCCATGCCTCACAATCTACATATGGCCACCAGCATACTATATCAAGATCATCTAAGAGACACTGCCAATGATCCAGTTTGCCGAGTCTCGATTGAGCAATAATATCACTATATCTCCATCTGTACGATCGACCAGCTGGCCGCTGTCCTCGAGTCAACGGTCGCATGACAACAAAGTGCTCCCATGCCCATATCTGTAATAACGAACACCCAACAGCAAAACTTTGACCTCTACCGTATACAATGTGATGTAACTCATCATACAAATGAGAAAGCATGCATGATCCCCACGCATACCGTGTACCCTGCATCACCATCCTCTCCAGAAAATGACCCCACCCGACTGCAAACCCCTTTGACCTATGGTCGGGGCACAAAACACCTCCAATAAAACCTGCAAGTACGGATGGTAGGGGTGCATATGAATCTGTCATCACTCTCCATTGGATATAGTATCCTGCAATCTCATCATCTCTAAATATCCTCCTCAACGCATCAGTGCCTCCAGCCTCTCGGATATCAAAGACCACTATCTCTCCCATCACTGGGATCCTCAAGATACGGTATACATCCTCAGGGGTCATTGTAATCTCTCTAGTCGGTAAATGAAATGTGTTGGTATCACTATGCCACCGCTCTACGAGTGTTGTCAATAAAGCTCTTTTGAGGCGCACCTCAGGCATGTCAAGCAATTAAGTCAATCCACATGCCTCGATCACATCCTGATCTGACTATAACAGTTGTGGAATCAATCCCCATGTCCTCGGGAATGTCTCTCGTGACTACAAAATGCCCAATCTCTCCTGTTGACACATCATCATGACAAAACAAAATCAATATCAAATCATCATGACTTATCAATCCAATCTACATATCAATCAAACTATTTGTTTTTCATCATGGAAAGCACATTTATCAAACCATGTTTGTTTTTAACAACCTTAGAAGCAAACATATCAATTAAAAAATTTGTTTTTCATCATCATGGAAAGCAGCTTTATCAACATCCTATTTGTTTTTAACAACTTTAGAAACAAACTTATCGATCCTATATGTTTTTAACAACTTTAAAAGCAAATTTATCAGTTATTATTTGTTTTTCAACAACTTTGGGAACAAATTTATCACTCACAACAACATATAATCAAATGCGCTACAAAACAAATCATGGGCGCTATGCTTTTCATCACGGGCGCTACAAAACAAATCATGGGCACTATGCTTTCATCACGGGCGCTACAGGATCAAAGGTGCTACAGAAATTATCAAGGGCACTACAAAATTTACCATGGGCGCTATAGAATTATATGCGCTATGGAAATTATCATGGGCGCTATGAAAATATTAAAGGGCGCTAAAACCCAATTTTACTACATAAAACATGGATAAACGTGCACTAAATAAAAATTTTCAAAAGGCAGACATTTAACAGGGAACATACCGCAGGTCCATAGTGCGCCGGTCGCTGATGTCGTCGGATACCCTCGAAACGGTGCTGGTGAATGGGAAGTGCCATATTTCTCACTCCAGAGCTCAAAATTTACAATTTTTACTAGGTTAAAATGGAAAATGACATGGAAAATGACATTTTTAACCTATTTAAAAGCAAAATTGGTGGATTTTAACACATTTTATCACAGCAGGGGCAATTTAGTCATCAATTTTTCATCTTACATCTTTTCAAGTCATTTTCTTCACATCATCATTTTTCGAACGATGAATCGACATCTTCAAAATATAAAAATCTAAAAATTTCAAAAAAATCTAAAAATCTCAAAAACAATCACAAAAATCAAAATCTTATTGATTCATCGTTCGAGGGGGCATATACTTATCAACGTTCGACAAACAGCATCTGGGGCAAATTTCAAAATTCTTTGAAGCAATACGTAAAACACATCACTTCAAAGAGGGGCAAAATGTATACACCTAAAAATGGTCACATAATTAATTAAATATTTTTAATATTTAATTAAATCTCTGGATTCAATCTACGTATAAATAAATTTAAATAATTTATTTATATTGTTCATTCTTTCATTTTGATTAAATAAATAAGTTTATTTTATCACTTTTCTTATTCATTTCTTAATTAATTAAATAAAACATTACGATTTATTTATATTAATTATCATTTAATCTTGGCTTGAATATTTTATTCAAAGAAAGATTAAATATTCCTCTTTTCTAATTAATTCCTCTAAATATCCATTCACAATTAAATATCTCAAAATATTTAATTAAATTCTTCTAAAGTCACATCACAATAAAATATCTCAAAATATTTAATTAAATCTTCTATAGTTCTAAAATCAAAAATCAAACTCACATAAATGAAATTAAATAAATTTATTTATTTAATTAATTTGGGGATTATCTTCAAAAACTGTGAAACAAACTTCCAAAACAGAAAAATTAATTTCTCTGTTCCTGTGCAAGCTTGTTCCTGTGGGTTGAAGACAAGGCTCCATTCTTCTCTCCAACCTCCCAACATTCTCCATCTTCCTCTCATCCTCTCCATCTCTCACCATTCAAATCTACCAGACAATCTCATAGCCATTGATCTTTGCCAGCCAGGCTCTTGCCTGCAAAATGCTATAAAAAGGATTGTCAGGTCTTTGAAATGATAGAGAAGCTTTCATACAGGAAAACTATAGCCAAATTGCAATAGCATAGCCTTCTAGTATTCATAGCATTCCAGTATCATAGCATAGCATAGAATCATTCCATATCATGGCCTATTCACCTCATATCATAGCATCCACAATCCACAGCCCTTGTGCATAATCCACAGCCCCTGTGCATATCCGTATCAATATTCTCACTCCACCAGCATATAGGATAGAAGCACTTTTCTTTACATACTCGTTCTACAGGTTGCCATTCGGAGAAGCCTTGCTTACACAATCTGAGAGCAGCGGCTTCAAACAAATCCCTGGAGATGGAGGAAAATGGAACGGCTCTGAAGAAGCTTCATTTGTTTCCTTTGAATTCAAATTATTTGCTTTTCTTCAGTTTAAAGTTTCATTTGTGTGTTTTATTGTTTTACTTTGATACTAACATATTTATTACACACTCACAACCAAAGACTCTAATGTGTCTCAAAGAGGGCTTCTTACTAGACCATGCTTCCATAGGTTTCTTATCCACGAAGCGCCAAAGTGGGAGATCTGTTAATCAAATAACATGTTGTAGCTACAGCCCCAGCCCAAAACATTTGTTCCAAACCAGCACTACTTAGCATACTTCTCACCCTTTCCATCAATGTTCTATTCATCCTTTCTGCAACTCCATTTTGTTGTGGAGTGTAAGGAGTGGTTTTATGCCTTTTAATTCTATGGTCCTTGTAAAACTTATCAAAATTTGTTGAACATAGCTCACCACCATTATCCATCTTCAAACACTTTATTTTTCTACTAGTCTAATTTTCTACCAAGGTTTTAAATTCCTTAAACCTGTTGGTGTAAATTAATTATTTACACCATAATAAGTTTACTTATGTGATAGATTCCTAGCTGCTATCTTTAGATGTCAATTACATAGGGTCACTCACATTCATTGGGCATGTCATAATGCATTTATGTTTGCATGTGACAATTACCTTTCATTTCCTTTTTAGGCATCTTTTATTTTTCATTGAAAATAATCTCATTTTGATTTCTCGTGAATGCACATTTTCACTTGAGGCTTTGCAGAATATCTTTCTGGTTTTGTATATCTTTTTCTTGTGATAGGTGATTACATGCAGGTGATTCTTGGGGACTGTGAAGTTGGGTTTTTCAACTTCTACATGGTATTAGAGCTCCAGACCTGTAGCTGCTTGTTCGAGATTTGAAGATATTTTCCTTACAGTGATATTTTTGTGCAAGGGTTTCATTCTAGGCATTTTTTTGTTGAATCTAGGGGTAGCCTATTTTTCTGGGCATTTTTGGACAAAACGGACCTCGCCATTGAGTCCGTAGTGCCCAAAAACCCCTATTTTCATATAAAATTTATTGATTTTGGAGAAAGTTGTTTGGAAAGGCAAAAAAAATTGCCAAAGGCCGTATGGCCTCCCCAACACGCTTTTCGAGGCTAATAATAAAAAAATCAATTTTTAAGCAATTGAAACACCAATGCCAATACATTTGGGACCACCGCCTCCACCCCACCGGGCAGCCACCACAGCACCATCAACCACTGGTGGCTCCTCCACTTAGCGCTGCTGACCGCCGGTCTACCAGCCCCAAGGGCTTAAAATGCCCGCCTGTGGACCCATCAGCGACCAACCCCCACGCCGAGACCTACAGACCACGATTGCCAACTGTAAAACTGCTGCATGTGATCAAGCCCCCTAACCACTAGCGGTTAACCAACTGGCATTTTTTTCTACAGCCCCTGCGCCTAGTCACATGGACGACCAAGGGCCAAGCCGAAGGAGCCAAACTTTTGCACCTGTTTAGTGTTGGAGGTGCCTTTTATAGGCCTTTTTTCATTTTTGTGTAACTTTTGCATACGACGTCCTTTTTTCAAAAATGAGATATCGTTCGAAAGTTGGTTCGACGAACTTCGTAGTGGTGGAGGTTTGATTTTTTGGTTTTCTTGTTTTGATTTTTTTTTGGCCTCTAAAGTCAGAAGTTGTTGTTTTCACTCCGAAGGGCATAACTTTTGACTCGCTTATTTGTTTTTCATGATTCAAGAGGCATTGGAAAGCTGGTTTCGTCATCTTCACAGTTCTCAACCCTAATTTTTGTAGATTTTTCACCAAGTATCTAATTTTTTTGTCATAACTCAACCTTTGTTTTTTGAGTTATTTTCTTGGGAAACATGCAATCAGGCTATTTTTTTGAGATCACAGAGGATTATTTTTTGCATTTGAGATTCTATACTGTTGTATTATCATGGATTCACAAAATATTTCACCCCTTACTCCATTCAGCTATTTTGGTTGGAAAAAACAAATGGAGATTCTTTTGAAGGCATAAGGGGATGTACAGGGTAACCATGGGTACTAAAGTTGAACCTGCAGGTGCTACTAAAAAGAGAAAGTGGTTCAATAGATGTGATGAAGATTTTGGTACTTTATGTCTATCTATTTATCCTGACCTTCTTTTTCATATTGAGTCTTGTACTTCTCCAAATTAGATTTGGACTACTTTAGAGTCTTTGTTTGGGAAGCAAGATACTATGAGAGGATTCCAGTTGGAGAATGAGCTGATTAGCTTAAATCCTCAGGATTTTGACAGCATCCAGGAGTTTTTCACAAAACTCAAATCTCTACATTTGTAGTTGTCATAGTGTGGTATTCAGAAGCAAGACTCTTAGTTGATTTTGTCCATCCTTTCTAAGCTTGGACCTAATTATTCAATTTTTGTCTCTACCTTTTATGCCACTCGGGATGCTCTTGGTACGAGATTCACTATGCCTTCTCTTGATGAGTTTTCTTCATATCTCACTCAAGAGAGAAGCTAAGTTAGCTAGAATGGGCACGGTGAAACCTCCTTCTTCATCACCTTCTTCTTCATAGGCACTTATTGCTTCACAAGAGCAGAAAGAGCAAAAGGCTTCTTCGGGAAAAGGTAAGAAACATAAACACAAGGATCCCAAACCTCATGAGCAACAAAAGGAGTCCTCAAATTCATCCTCCTCTTCTAAGGGGAAATAATCTAAGAAGGAGAAAGTTACATGTGCTTATTGCAAGAGGGAAGGACATGTAGAAGATAGTTGCTACAAGGACATTGATGAACTGAAACATCTTCTTCAGATACTTCAAATTGATTTTCCTTCTAGGATGTCTACATCATCTTCTTCCTCTCATTCTTCTTCTTCAGAGCAGCTTAACACAGGCACAGTTGGTTTGCATACCTCATCAGACATGAAGGGACATGCTCTTTATGCTTTTTCAAGTCATGGATCAGGGAGATGGCTTGTATATTCAAGAGCTTCTCATCATATGGCAGCTTCACAGGATATTTTCACTTCCTTTCAGCCTCGTTCTATGTCTCCTATTTTGATGGGAAATAATACATACATGAGTGTTATAGGGAAGGGGTCTATTAGTTTTTGGGACAACACTTTTCAGGATGTCTTGTGTGTTCCTCATTTGACAAACAACCTTCTTCCCATATATCAGATCACACATGGAGGCAATGGGAGATCTATGGAGTTCACACCTAATTGTATTATCATCAAAGACTTGGAGAGTAGAGTAGTTATTGCTACTGGGGTGGTGGATCACTCATATCGGTTGTATTCCTTTGCAGATTTTGCTACTAATGGTGCTTATGTTCCTACAGCTGTTTGTCACACTTCTAGTGTGAATCATCATTCAGAGGAGACATTTGGCTTTGTGAACAATTGTGTTCTTTCTTTCGATCCTGTTCTTGAGCCATCCATTCCATCTCCTCCACCTCTTGTTGTTGTTGTTGATACTTCTATGGCTACATATGTGGTTTCTTTTGTTTCAGTGCAATAGGAGCTTGTTGATCATTCATCTTTGAAGGATACT
The DNA here is from genome assembly GCA_007258455.2 of Sequoia sempervirens. Lineage (NCBI taxonomy): Eukaryota > Viridiplantae > Streptophyta > Pinopsida > Cupressales > Cupressaceae > Sequoia > Sequoia sempervirens. The sequence goes on from VDFB02257522.1 coordinate 327,212, forward strand.
CTTGAGTCTTCACCTTCTTTGACTTCTTCATTTGTTGAGGTCCCATATACTTTAGTGGAGACATCTTGGGTTGCACCTTCTTCACCTTCAGAGATTGCTTTCATTCGGCCTCATCCCTCTCACTTCTTTCAGGAGATGTGGTTTCTTCAGTCTTATTAGAGTTACTTCATTCTAGGGGGGCTATGTGGCCTCTTTTTTCCTCTCTTCTATGGGGGTTATTTTATGTATCTTTTTGATGGATGGTGTCCTTGGGGGGTCTTATGGAGTCCTCCATCTTTCATCACTTAGATTTTCTACATATTTTTGGGGAGGAGTTTTATTCCCATGTGGTTTTCTCCTTTACCCCATTTCATTTAGTTTGCATTGCATTTGTAAATGAGTACCTGATCAGGCCTTGTTGTCGGCACTCATCTTTCGCATAATAATTTTATTCTCCCTAAGTTGCACTTATGGGGGTTGTTTGTGTAAATTAATTATTTACACCATAATAAGTTTACTTAGGTGATAGATTCCTAGCTGCTATCTTTAGATGTTAGTTACATAGGGTCACTCACATTCATTGGGCATGTCATAATGCATTTATGTTTGCATGTGACAGTTACCTTTCATTTCCTTTTTAGGCATCTTTTATTTTTCATTGTAAAATAATATCATTTTGATTTCTGGTGAATTCACTTCTAGCTTGAGGCTTTGCAGAATATCTTTTTGGTTTTGTATGTCTTTTTCTTGTGACAGGTGATTGCATGCAGGTGATTCTTAGGGACTATGAAGTTGAGTTTTTCAACTTCTACAAAACCGACTGAAAACTTCAGTTTTACTTCTAAGAAAATAAACAAATGTCCTTCTCAAATAATCATCTATGAATGAGACAAAATACACAAATTTCAATAACAAAGGAAGATTAACTAGACCAAACACATCAGAATGAATATAATCTAGAATTCTAGAAGATTTATGAGGACTAGAATAAAATAAAACATGGTGTTGTTTTCCATATATACAATGTTCACAAAAATCAAATTGAAGGTTACAATCATCAAGCCCTTCAAGCAAGCTTTTACTTTTCAAGGCTTTTAATCCTTTTTCATCAATGTGGTCAAGCATTTGATGCCACAATATTGTTTCCTCTACTGGGAGATTTATCTCCAAAGAGTTTGTGCCCTCAAGAACAACACCTCCTTTCTCTACATGATCAGATTTACTTGACTTTGCATAAGCACTATTATATTGCACTACACATGCATCTAGCTTATACAGAGTGCCAATTTGTGCACCCTTAGCTAGCACCATAGAGCCCCTGGTAATTCTACAAACATCATTCAAGAAAGATACTTACACACCAACATCATTAAGCTTACTTACAAAAAGAAAATTTTGAGCCAGACTTGGTATATGCATTACATCATTGATTCCCTTTATTCTTTCATCAAGAAATTGAATTCTAACTCTTCCACTCTAGGTGAGAATCATCATCCAGGTACACCCTTCCACCAACATACTTTCCATATTTTGAGAACCAACCTCTATGAGAGGTCATGTGAAAGGACACACCTAAGTCGACCAGCCAAACATCTTTTGATGCCTGAGTCGCTAAGACTGCTATGAAGGCATCAACATCACTCTGAGAAGATTCATTTTTTGAAGAACTATTTTTTTCTTCTTCTCCTCCTCTTTACAATCTTTCTAGATGTGTCAAGTCTGCCTACAATTCCAGCATTTCACCTTGGACTTTTTACCAAGAGAATTTGATCTCCCCTCTAACTTGGATTTAGACTTCTTGTCTTTCTTCTTTCCTTTCTCCTTTGATCTGCCTTGAACAACAAGGGCCTCCTTGGCCATCTCAGAAGACTTCCTTCGCATTTCTTCTGACAATAGTGAAGCAACCACATCTTCCATCTTGAAAGTGGTTGTGGTGCTCCCAATAGCCATTACTAGGTGATCCCATGTGTCAAGCAATGAACACAATAGGATTATGCAATTATCCTCGCCATCTATCTTCGCACAAACAAACCATAATTGAGCAATGATCATGTTAAACGCATTAAAATGATTTGCAACAGATGCTCCTTCCTCCATCTTCAAAGAATACAACTTCTTCCTTAGAAATAACTTATCTACTAGAGATTTCCCTTGATAAATGTCACCAAGTTTCTTCCACGAGTTTCAATTGTCTTCTCTTCATGGACATTCAAGAGAACTGAATCAACCAAGCACAATCTAATCAAACCCTTGGCTTTTCTATCCTTTGCATCATAGTCACCTTGCGAGGTTGTTGATGGTTTGTTATAGGACACTACATCCCATAACTCTTGATCCATGAGCAAATCTTCCATTTTGAGTTTCCATAACTCAAAATTACCAATGTTGAACTATTAGGGTTAGAAGGTAGATATCTAACAATTAAATGCAGATTTAATTAATAAAGCAAAAAACTAAAACACAAAAGAAATTATAACACAAAGAATTTAACGTGGTTCACCCAAACTTGGGCTATGTCCACCAACTAAGAGTCCAATATTATTATCCAGTAATCCCTACAACTCAATACCGTTGCAAAATGCTACAATAAAATATCAACGGAAACCCTAATCCTTAGAGTTTTATCAAGACTTATGTCAGTTACAAAATAGGGTTTTTTATGTCGGCCAATAGAAAAATAACGCCTAACGCCCTTATAAAATAATAAAAAACTGTGAGAGGTTTCAAGGGTGTTGCCCCTCGACCCTGCCCTGTATCGCGACAGGGGGCGCGCAAGGGGCGCTACCCCTTGACCTCGTTAAATAATTAGGGGGAAACCGCACCGATAAAAGTGGGGAAAATTTAACCTCCAAGTCTGATTAGGCTCCACATAACAACATGAACTTCTCAATCTCTATTCCTCCATATATGCTCACCATCTTAAATCTACAACAAGATTACAAACTAGATTTCTCTGCAAAACTCCCACTGAACAAGATTAGCACAAAAAAACCCATCTTATCTTAAAGGACAACAAAGCTAGCCAAGCTCTGATACCAACTGAAAGGAAAGTAGAGTGTGAAATATGCCTTCCTAATGCTAAAATTTAGGAGAGAGAAGCAAATAAACCATTCAAAACTTTACAATTACAATTCATTTAAGATGCACATACACAACTTAACAGAATAAACAACAAAGAATGAACACACTATTTATGTGGGAAAACCCTCTTGAGAAAAAACCCACACACCAAAGTAGAGATCTCTTGTATTAGAGTAAAATTTAAATTACATACAAGTTCACAAAACTATGCTCTTTCAGGTGTTAATTCACAAAATGAATTTGGCAGCGATTCGATTACATTCTAATCAACACTTTGACCATCTCAGATCATCCTCACACTATTACAATGCACTATGGCATTCATACATACATCTCAGGCATTCCAAGAAACCATCATTCCAACTTCCATAATAGACAAATGGTCACAAACAACTTAACTATCATTGCCTTCTCCCACAGTCAAAATCATATCGAAATGTCAAAGAGACATAAAACCTTGTCTCTCTAAATTCCCTTTGTTACTCTGACATGCCTTTGGCTTGCATCTTGAGGAACCACCAGGTACTTTGTGCAATGTTCAATCAACACCTTGTTTGACCTCTGTCGTTACCCATTCCCCCACGAGGTATAGACGGGGTCCCACCACAGGTGCCATAGGCTAGCGAGCACCGTTTGATCAACAAGATCACAGTCGTTACCATCACTGTCATTTGGTACCACCATATTGACATGTCAAGGAGACCATGATCTATGTCTTGGTAAAATCCATTATTCCCTTTGATGAAAAGACCCATCCTTCCATCGGAATGTCGAAGGGACAACCAAGTGACTCCCTTCAACATTGACCTATCACTTTGAAAAAACACTCCTTTCAGTTTATTGGTATGTTGAAGAGACTGTTCACTCAGTCCCTCCGACAGTTACTTTCTTGTCGACGAAGCTTCACCGCCAATGCAAACTCCAAAGACACTTAGTGATAAGCCAAGTGCTTGTTGAGGAGACTTATCAATCCATCCTGCTGACATGTGACTGTCAACTTGACAAACCACTTAAATCCAACCCATGGAGAGCTTTGGGATGTCAGGGAGATAGGCAACTTTGTCCCATTGACATTCAATTGTCAATTCAATGAAGCTAAAGCCTGAACGCTAGTAAGTTTGAGACATTTTTCTTGACACTATAGGCTAGAAACAAGGTAAAGGAATGACACTTCTCAGCTCATTTGGTTCGACTCAGCATGGTAAATAAAAAGGTGGAAGATTATAGGCTTAAGACTCGGCAAACAAAACAAGTTCTTCATTCATAGACATCAATAACACTACTCATAAATGCAAGGTAAATAATCACATAGGTTGACTCTTTCTATGCTAGCTTCTAATTGACTTATTCTCCCATTCAATTTGGTTTTCGTCATTGGATAGAGCTCATAAAATAGACTTCTAAAGGCATGCAGTTATTTATAATTTGGCGCCACATAAACTTCTTATGTGTTATTTGGTGTTTACAAGTAAAAGACCAAGTCAAAGCTTTTAAATACATTTCAAATTCCTTCAATACTTTTGACTATGTCTTATAACCATTTCCACACGCCTCTTTAAGTCTTGCATACATTTTTCAAAACATGGTAACAATTATGAAGTGTTTACAGCGTTGCCTTATTGCACGCTACACACTAAAGCTATGCTTTACATTATTTAAGATATGTGCTATACATTATATTATGTATAGTATGTGCTTTGAATTAAAACATTAGCGCTTAATATATAATCAGTGCTTATTCAAACATTATAGTATACATATTCTATTATACATATATATATATAAATAACTTTTAACATATTATATATATGTATTTATATATATATATATAAATTTATACCATTATAAATATACGCCATTCGATATTTAAATGCATAAACTTATATTCATTTATTTCCAAATTAATAGCGCACATGTAAATATATATACATATATACATATGTATATTTATATATATTTTAATATACTTGTATGGACGTTGTCATCACATCAATACATAAACGTATATCAATATATATACACATATACATATATATTCAACATTACCTCCAAAGAATTAAACATATACAATCGCAATAACATCGACTAACATATATACACTAAATATATATACATATATGTATACATGTCACTTTGTCCATTTGATGTTCCCAAGCATATGGGTAATCCGTCCATAAGCATGCATAGATATGTCTATCTATGTATACTTATGAACGTCTTTACTCATGTATATGATTTCATTATAGACATGCATATATGTATGTATATATACATCCTATTTATATATCTCATCAATTATACTCATAACTTGAAATACACAAAAATACAAAGAAACTCAAACACTTAAATCAAGCATGCTCCCACAATCAAACCAAAACCTCTCCTAGTTCACAAACAACCAAACCAAAGTATCTTACCTTTTTTCATAACTTTTGACTTGACTTGACCAATCTAAAAGTGAGTGTGTGAAAGCCCAATTAGGCTCATTAAGGGTTACCAGACCAAAACTCTTCTCCTAAGCGATACTTCCCCTCCCTTCCAGAGACGTTAACTTGTACTTGCAACCAACTTGGCACATTTGCAATGATAGTCAGTTGATCACAAAACAATAATTTGCATTATATACTCTATAGTCAAAATTAAGACATATATATAATATCAATCTGAATCAACCATTTATTCATTATATTTCCAATGATTCATATAAACAAAGTACAATCACATTTATTTCCATCATAGTTACAAACACACTCATATATGCAAGTATTTCATCTAGCTAGGTAATAGTTACTAGGTAAATACACAATGGGGTGTAACATATCCCCCCCTTGTGAATCATCATCCCCAATGATCTTAAGTAGCAAACATAGATATAAAACATAACACAAGAATATTGTTTTCAAGAACTCAAAAGCATGTAAAACATGTGGAAACTTTTGCTTTATTTCAACGTAGTCTTCCCAAGTGGCAAAATCTTCTGCGTACCAGTCCCACTGGACTTTGCATTGTAGAACCTCTCTATTATGTAAGTGAATCTTACACATTCTGAGCACCTTAATAGGTTCGATTGTTACCATTCTTGTGTCTTGTACATGTAAAGCATTCCTATCAATGACATGATTATTGCCTAGTATATACTTCTTTAGGTATGAGACATGAAAGACATTATGCATTCGGGAAAGAGTTGGTGGCAACGCAATTTGGTAAGCAACAGGGTTTACTTCCTCTAAAACCTTAAATGGACCTACATATCATGGAGCTAATTTGGAATTCCCAAACTTGATGGAACTCTTTTGAGGTTTTACTCTCAACAACACCTTTTCCCCTACCTCAAATTTTCTAGGTACTCTTTTAGAATCTGAATAGCTTTTCTACCTATCATTGGCTTCAACTAGCCTTTGCTTAATAATTCCAACTTGCTTTTCCATTTCTGACATCTCTGGTCCAAGACTTATCCTATCCTCAAGCTTATCCTAGCTTATAGGAGTTCGACATTTTTGACCATATAATGCTATAAAAGGAGCCATCTTAATCATATAATGATAGAATTATTATACACAAAATCCACTAAAGGTAAGTAATATTCCCACTTGTATTGCTTATCCATGTAATACATTCTCAGTAGGTCTTCTAATAGTTGATTTACCCTTATAGTTTTCCCATCTATCTCTGGATGACATGTTGAACTTATATTCAATTAAGTTCCAAGTGAGGAAAACAACGTTTGTACAAACCTAGATGTCACATGAGTATCACTGTCCGAAATAATTTTCTCAGGAATCCCATGTAATCTAAACACCTCTTGAACAAATTTTCAAGCAATGACAAGAGCTCCATTCCTTAAATTTCCAGCAATAAAATGCCCTACTTTGGTAAGTTTGTCCACTACCACCAAAATGGCATTGTGCTTATTACTTGACATAGGAAGACCTTACACAAAGTCCATACTAATTATTTTCCACTTCCTCTCAAGAACATCATGAGGATACAAAAGGTTTGTTGGGTGATGATGTTCAACTTTCACCCTTTGACACTCTATGCATCTTGCTATAAATCTAGCAGCGTCTCCTTTCATACCTTTCCAGAAATATAATGGCTTCACAACAGCCATCATCTTAGTCACACCTAGGTGTTAAGAATATGGTGCTTCATGCACTTCTTTCTGCACCATATTTCTTAACTCTTTAGAATTAGGTACATAAATTCTTCCTTTAAACCTTAACAATCCACTAGGTTCAAAATGGAATCCTTCATACCTTGCATCTTGTGGATAATTCATGAGTTCTTGCTTAATTTGCTCATAGTACTTGTCACCCTTGGATTTATGCAATACTTGTCCCTTAAAGTTGGTTTGAATGCATACCATTGAGGTGATATGCCTTCTACAACTTAGGGCATTGACAACCCGGTTCTCTTTTCCCTTAATGTAATTGATATTGAAGTCATAATCAGATATCAACTCTAACCATCTCCATTATCGTGCATTCAGATTGGGTTGGGTAAACAAATACTTAAAACCATGGTGATCATTCTTTAGTTCAAATGGCTTCCCAAGCAGATATTGTCTTCACATCTACAATGCATGGACAATTACTGCTAACTCTAAATCATGTGATACATAATTTTGTTCATAGGGCTTCAACTGTCTTGATTCGTAAGCTATGACTTACCCTTCTTTCATCAATACTCCACCTATCCCTTCTCCTGACGCATTAGTGGTGATAGTGAAATCACCCTCCAAATTTGATACCTTCAATATCAGAGTTGTATTCAACTTCTCCTTGAGTAGATCAAATGTCGCTTGAAATTTTTTTATCCACTCAAACTTATTTCCATCCCTTTATAATAAAGTAATAGGAAAATTTATCCTGGAAAAATTTTGCAACAAACTTTCGATAGTAGCCAGCCAAACCCATGAAACTTCTAACCTCTGGTACGTTCTTAGGTACTGGCCATTCTAGCACTGCTTTTATTTTAGTTGGGTCCACTAAAATTCCCTCATCCGAAATTACATGACCTAGATACCGCACCTTCTTCTAAAAGAAAGTACACTTAAAGAGTTTTCCAAACAACTTATGTTCTCTTAACCGTTGGATAACTATCTCTAAATTTTTGCAATGCTCCTCTTCATTCTTGGAATAAATTAAGATATCATCCAAGAATACTAAAACAAACCTATCAAACAATCCCTAAATACATTTTTCATTAGGTTCATAAATGTCGAAGGTACATTATTGGTGTGAATAAATGTCTCGTGCCTAGTTAATTCATTCACTAGTTAATTAGGGGACATATTCACATGTTGAGTTTACTTAGGCTCTAAGATTCCTTCTAGAAGGATGAGTTGTCATATCTAGAACTTATCTTGTCCTAAGTTGTTAGGATTTAGTTGTCTCATGTGATAGGATTAAGACACTTGCCATGATCTTGTCTAATCCTATTAACCACCTTGCCTATATAAGCAAGGCATCATATGTACTTTTCCATATTCAATTTGGAAATTCTTGCATCCTTAATGATAGTATGATATTTCTTCCATTTCTCTCTTGTGGAAGTTATTTTGTCTTGCAGGTGATTTTGCAGTGTTTGAGTTCACCATAAACTCCTACATCGTATCAGAGCTTTAGTGTTGCAAACTTCTTCCCAAATATGAGGGACCAATCTTGGCATGAAATTTGGGGTCTCGAGAACCCCACCATTGAATCAAGGGCATCTGAGAAAGTTAGAATTGACTTTCATTTCGTCAAAATATGACATATTTTGTCATATCTACAAAGGTTTGAAGAAAACAGTTTTTCACTAGAGTCATTTTCTTTTTTGCTTTAGAATTATAGCTTCCACTCATTTGTAAGAAAAACAATTTCTGGGTATTGTAGTCAGACTCCAAATCTCATTTGGGTATCTTTTAGATTTGGCATATATTGAGCAGAGCTTGTAGAAACAATTGTCAAACAGCCCAGCGTAGTTATTTTTCCTACATGTGAAGTTTACTTTTTTTACCAAATCACATGTTCTGGTTTTTGGATTCAAAAATGATTTATGGGTTTTGTTGGTACCCTCAAAATATTATTTGGGTATCCATCAGTTTTTGCATGCAAGAATTAAATTTTCCAAAAATCAAATTAAAAGGTTCGTGTCTACATTGTTGACTAGCATAATTTATCCCTTTTTTCAAAAATCCATAACTCGAGCATATGACGTTCGTTTTTCAAAAAATTTATATCGTCAAAAAGTTGATTCCATTCTCTACACATATTTGAGGTTATTTTTCATCATGGAGGAAAATGTAAACATTCATCAGTGCATACACTATTTCCTTTTTTGTGTGCATTAAGTTTTCATTTTCTCTGCACTTCATTTTAGTTCTAGATCAGTTGTCAATCAACTATTGCTTCATAGGTTCCAAAGTTGTGCTAGTTTGTGAGTTTTCTAGTGTTCCTTGGCATTGGGTCTATTGTTGCTTTATCATGATTCTGACTTGAGTCCTTGAGTGACTCTAATATGGTTTCTAGCGAACAGAAGTATCTTTCCTTGCTTGTCGAATTGAGGATTCTAGTGTTACTCCACAAGTGTGCTTCTGATGCTTCTTTTTGCAGCAGGTTATCTCATTATGGAGAGGCTATGTGATCTCTCTCATCATCCTTTGTGTGGATAGAGATTCCCTAGATTTGTGATGGATATCATTATTGTATTTCATCTCTCTTTTTGGAAGGAGTTTTGTCCCACTATATTTTCTCCTTTTCTCCATTTGTGAGAGATTGCATTTGCATCGTATATGCGTACCTAACATGGCTTCATAGCCAGAACCCATGTTTTCATATTTGCATAATAATCTTCTCTCCCAAGTTGCACTTAAGGGGGGGTGTTGGTGTGAATAAATGTCTTGTGCCTAGTTAATTCATTCACTAGGTAATTAGGGGAAATATTCACATGTTAAGTTTACTTAGGCTCTAAGATTCCTTCTAGAAGGATGAGTTGTCATATCTAGAACTTATCTTATCCTAGATTGTTAGGACTTAGTTGTCTCATGTGATAGGATTAAGACACTTGTCATGATCTTGTCTAATCCTATTTACTACCTTGCCTATATAAGCAAGGCATCATATGTACTTTGCCATATTTAGTTTGGAATTCTTTCATTCTTAATGATAGCATGATATTTCTACCATTTCGCTCTTGTGGAGTTATTTTGTCGTGCAAGTGATGTCGGGGTGTTTAAGGAGTTCACCATAAACTCCTACATGCATTAGTAAGTCTGAAAGGTAGGATTGTGAACTCAAAATGTCTGTATAGTTCTAAAGACAGTCTTGACAATGTCTTCATCTTTGATTCTCAGTTGATGGTAACCTTATCGCAAATCAATCTTTGAAAACATAGCCGCTCCTCGCATCTGATCAAAAAGATCATCAATATGTGGCAATGGGGATTTATTCTTTATCATAGCTTTGTTAAGTATCTAATAATTAATACACATGCACAGTGTTCCATCCTTCTTCACGAAGATCACTAGCACTCCTCAAGGTGAAACACTGGGTCTTATCAATCCCTTAGATAACTATGTGCCGGTGTTTTCTACCTCTAAATATGCAAAAACTAACTGAAAATGCAAAAGAAAGAAACACAAACACCACCTCAAGATAAGCCTAATTGAACTTGAACAAAAGAAAGATAAAACAAACATATACCTTGCTCAAGTTGATCCTTTGGTTGGCCCTTTGATGTAGATTAGATGTGTGCTCCTTGATGGTAAATAGGCTAAAATGATATGCAAAGTGATCTAGATTAGATGGAGAATGCAACAATGGATGTGGGTATTTTGATGGATGTAAGAGTTGAATGCAATGAAAGCTTGAAGATGTGCAACAATGGAGGATGGGCTTGAATATAAGTGCTTGAGATTGCTAGTTAGAGAGCTTGTGAGTTTGAATGCATAATAAAGAAATGAAGTGAAATCCTCTATTTTAGGAGAGAATTCTCTAGAGAATTAAATGGTCAGGATTGAGCCAACATGGACAAGATGAAGGGTTGTGGTGAGTTGAGGACTCATAAGCCCTCACATATTGTCATGTGGAGGTGAAGTGGTAAAAAAACCTGTGAGGTGGAGGTACTTGCAAGTACCTTGGGATGAGGAGAATATTTCCTTAAAAAGGAACTTCTTGTCCCCGTGTGTGGAGGATGTGACACATGAAGAATTTTAGAATTCCTCACACATCATTATTGAAAAGGGTGAAGTTGTTGGAGAAATAAATGTGAATTTTAAATTCACATGACTGGAAGTACCTTGTGGATAAAACAAGGTCCCCAAAAAAGTAGGTCTTTGACTCCATGTGGGAGATGTGACATCTCAGGGATCCACATGGGAAGAGGAGAGCTTGGGAGAAATAAATATGAATTTTAAATTCACATAGGGAAGAGGGTCTTGGCCAAATGGAGAAATCAATGATGAAGGTTGACTTGGAAAAAATGCTATAAATGGAAAGAGTATTAGATTAAAGTTGTGCAAACAAGTGATTAAGAGGACTAATGATAAATTAGAGGCAAGTTGCAAAAGTTGGAGGATGTGACATTAACCCTGATTAAGGGTGTGCACATCCTAGTCATGGATTAATTAAACTAATCCAGATTAGAAGAGAATTATGGAGGATGTGACAAGGAGAGAGAAAAGAGGGAATTTAAAATTGATTTAAATTCAAAAGGCTTAATGACTAAATTAAATAAATTGATGTATTTATTTAATTTAGAGATAAAGGGATGAAAGATAAAGCATTAATTATTAAATTAATACCTTACGAAACTTAGGAAAAGGGAAAATATTAATTAAATAAATCATTTAATTAATATTGATGGGGGATATGAAATAGACGAATAAAGGGGACAAATTTGACCATTTGGGAGTGGTCAAATTTGGATGTCTAGATTTTGCCCCACTTTGAGATGGTGTTATGAAGTGACATCATTTCAAAGAAGATTAAAAGATAGCACCCAGAAGAAGATGGTTAGATTGGGAAAGATTCCCTAGTCATTCAAAGGAGTGACTAGGAAGAAAGATGATGGGGGTGAAGATGAAGATTAGGGATTGAGGATGCCCCCTCGAGAGGACATGCGGGTTCAAGAGAACACGGATGTGCTCTCGAAATGGATGAGATGATGTGAGAGTGGATGGGGAAGATGATGAAAAATGATGGATAGGAGAGGATGACATAAGATGAAGAGATAAAAGCAAACACAAATGGATGCAAGGACGAATGTGATGTTACCCTAGTCAAGCTACAAACCCAAAATGGATTGATGATGGGTGAAGCATTGTCGATGAGATATCCCAAAGCAATGCAAAAGGGATAGAGAAGGGTACATCCCAAGGATGATGATGAAAGTGCTATTGATGAGGGAATGATTCATCCCAAAACAACACAAAAGTATAGGGAAGGGTACATCCTGATGATGATGACGAAAGTGTTGTTGATAAGGGAAGGATACATCCCAAAACAACACAAAAGGATAGGGACGGGTGCATCCCGACGATGATGACGATGGTGATGATTGGATCTAGTCTTGTAGCTAGGTTGGGAACAAGACCAAGGATGTGATTAGATGATTTGTGCTAGATTGAATGGAAGAGGATTGTATTGAGATGTGAGATGGATGAAAAAATGGAAAGATGCTTAGAATAACCAATCTATATTATTTTAAGAGGATTGAAAAGAGGATGAAATGATGAGGTTGATAAAAAGATGCTTAGAATAACCAATCTATATTATTCTAAGAAGAGTGAAGAGATAATGAAATAATGAGAGTTGATGAAAAGATGCTTAGAATAACCAATCTATATTATTCTAAGAAGATTGAAGAAATGATGAAATGATGAGGGCTGGAGAAAGTGAAGGGATGAAAAATGGATAGAATAAAGAGGTGAGGAAAGTGATGAAGGAGGAATGAAATGCAATCCTACTATGATTTTCCATCTTTAAGAGCACTGATTTTTGTTGTAGCATAAGACACAATACACCAAGGCATGATGTACCAAGGTAGATTCATGTTTGATGCATAAAACAAACACAACAAACAAAGAGGCTATCCCAACACCCCAAAGTGGTGATGACCTTGGTCAGGCCAGGCATTGGGATAACCACAAGCACATAGGATGCCCCAGCGTAACACAAAATCGCAGGGATCTTGGTGGGTACTACGCGGGACAACCAAGAAGACAACAACAAGCAAAAGATCAAGATATTCCCCTGTGATTACCAATCAAAGCACACCATCATATGATGGATCAAGGTGGCCATGATGAGGTGGGATAGGGAGCTCAAATGATAAACAAAAGTCAAAAGCATCAAAAGATCACAATCAATTTCAAACGTCCTTTGCCATAGGATCAAAAGGGTGGATGGGATTGATGAGATCTTGTTGGGAAGGATGCATCCTGTTAAGACCAAATATGGACACTAAACTAGATGACCCACATGACGTAGGATATTGAAAGTTGATTGGACCATCTCACACTAATGGATCTTGTTTATTAAGGACCAACTAGATAGGTACACACTTGATGACACAACATGACACAAGACTGACACACCCTAAAGACCTAGGGGCTTGGGGGTTGATCATAGATTAGCCTTGCCTACGTGAAAGTGCAGAGCCCTTGTAGTTCGATAAAATACCATGGATAAAATCAGAAAGAGGAAAATGGAGACTGATGATGGATGACAAGGATTGGACGGACAAAAGAGCCCCGGGGTGGATTGAAAGATCAACCTTGCCTACGTGAAAGCATAGGGGCAACGTAGTTTGACAAAATACCAAAGACAAATGATGGATAAGGGATGATGTGATAACCACGATAAGTGGATAAAATGATGGAGCCAATATTATGAGACAAGATAGATCTATTTGGATAGGATGGTGGTGAGATGAATAAGATGTGGATTAGGTAAAGCTCAGGGATGGGATAGTTGGCCAAATCATCAGAAGATGAATTGGGAAGAGAATACAATGGATAGATGAGTGATGAAAAGTGATAGGAGATTAGAAAAGATGTATGAAAGGGGTGGGATTCATGACATGAGATAGATAGTGTTGGGTTGCATGAAGGGGTAGGCTATAACTAGATACCAATGACAAGGGATTATGCGATGGGATGAGGATAAAAATGAATGGATAGGGAGATAAAGATAGGGGATGAAAAGGATGCTATTGACGGATGGATAGGAAGATAAGGATGGGGAATGAAAAGGATGCGATGGTGGATGGATAGGAAGACAAGGATTCTATTGACGGATGGACAGGAAGATAAGGATAAGGGATGAAAAGCATTTTCTCTTGGATTGGTCGATGAGAAGATAAGGATGGGGAGATAAAGGGATGAGAGGATCTATGAATGATGTCTCCAAGGACTATGTCACAAAGAAGGGGATGCCCCACTCTAGGTACATCATGTATGATGAGACAAGAGGGATGGGAGATAGAAGGATGGGAAAATAAGGGAGTGAGATGGATATGGGTAGGATGCATGGATAAGGACGGTAGATTGATGGTAGCATGACGGATGGACAAAGAAGATAGATGGATGCGGATAAGGATTAGGATAGTGTATAGGTAAGGGGAATGTATGCCAAGAGGTGTCCAAAGCATGTGTATATGTTTTCCCCTAGCTATATTAAGATCACAAGGAGGATGGAGGGATTGAGATAAATGGGATATGATAGGAAGGATGTGTAAGATAGGTAGGATGGAGGAGATGGGTGTAGGGGATGTAGTTGCCCCCAAGTATGGAAGTAAACTAGATGGGGGATCTACACATGATGCATGTTTTCTAGGTTTTCATCATGGTACTTATCCAAGGCGCTTGTTTTCCAAGTTTTCACCATTGGACAAATTATTTCTCTTTACTATTTTATTTATTTATTTATTTTTGACTTTTTTTTGTACTTTTTGGATAATATGTGGATGGAGATGGATAAGGATGGGGGTGTGGATGAATGGAGTTGGAAGATATGTGACAAGGATTGAATGAGGGACTCAAGCATCAAGTTCCATACAAGGTATTAAGAGCACATATTGTAGGAGTTGATGGTGACTCCTCAACACCCCCAAGATCAGTTGGAGTTGACAAGCCCCGACCGATGTGACAAGCCTTTGATTGATATAACAAAGTCCGCTGAGCAGACTTGATAAATGTACCATCCAATATATTGACGAAGTACTAACTGACAGCGCTAACCAAGATACGGGTTTATAGATCTGACACAGGGAATATGAAATATGCCCAAATCTTTTCCAAAAAATTGCCCCAAATATTGAAATATATTTTGCCAAGATTAACAAAAAAATTGCAATACAACTATAGCCCGAAATTAAAATATTTTGCCCCAAAATATTGATAATAAATACGCAGAAAATATTTTGCCAAATATTTTTTTGCGAAAATAAGAAAGATCATACTGCTTGGGAGGCTGTCCCAGCAAAAAAAAATTTGCCTCAAAAACAAAATTTCCCAATATAGACGAATTTACAGTCAAAATTCGTCTGCGGAACCTTCTAATCTCAACCGTGAGGTTTTTGAAACCCCAATCTGCACCCAACAAAAATCTTCAAGCCAAAATATCACCCTCGAATTCGGGAAGGAATCTGTAACACCTAGAGAGATCTGATACCATGTAGGAGTTAATGGTGACTCCTCAACACCCTCAAGATCAGTTGCGACCAAAACCACTTCCATAAGAGAGAGAATGGCAAGAAAGCTTGCTTCACAATGCAAGATTGATTGATTGCTTGAATACAAATGTACAAGAGATACCTTGCTTATATGGGCAAGGTTGAGAGATAGGAATGAACATGATGTTGACAAATGTCATGATCCTATGACATAAGACAACCAACAACCTAATCACCTAGGAAATGATGCATCCTAGCTAGATAAGATAAGTTCTAGATAAGACTATGCAAAGACTATGACCATGGGTCCCGGCTACTAGGTGTTCCTTCCTTGTCCACTAATCTCCTTTCTATTTATCAAATTACTCATGGGGGTCAAGGTAAAATAGTTGAGTTCACTCCAGATAGATTGTACATAAAGGACTTGGAGACTAGGGATATTTTTGCTATCGGGATGGTTGATCATTCATCTCGTGTATATTCCTTTTCAAATTTTGCTTCAGAAGATGATAATGTTCCTTTGACTGCATCACACACTTCATTGAGTGTGAACCATGTTAGTGAGGAGAAGTTTGGTCAACTACACCTTGGTATTCTAGAAACCAATGTTAAGCTTCCTACTCCACCTCCTGCTCCTTTAGCCATTGATGCTTCTATTTAGCAGGATGATCATAGTTTTTCAGATCTTGCTTTGTGGGATGCGTATTTGACAGGGATTTCTAACTTGTTCATGGAGTCTCATACTGCAGATTTGGAGGACACACTTGAGGGGATTTCTCTCCTCTTTGATGACAGTTTTAGTACAACTGTTACACCCTCTCCTTTGTCTTTGGAGATTGATATTAATGAGTCTCCTCCTTCACTTGATTTGTCATGTTTCTTGGTTCAGTTTGACCATGATTCTGTTGTGGCTCATTCAAGCTTGGAGGATCTTCATCAGTTTTTAGAGGCATACATGTTGAGCATTCATGCTTCCTCTTTTCAGTTGGACATGGAGTGGCTTCATCATCAGCTTATGATATTGTTTCTTCCTAAGGGAAGATGTGTTGCTTGTAGACATTGGGTCATCTTTTGTTTTCAGGCATTCTTCATCAACTTTGGAGCTTCTTCATCATGGGGTGGATATCTTATCTCTCTACTTCCTTCTTATGGGGGGGTCATTTATTGTATATACATGATGCATGTTGTCCTTGGGGGGTATCATTGATTCCTCCATACATCATGTTGTCTTGTTTTGTTTCTCTCTTTTGGAGAGGAGTTTTGTCCCATTGGGTTTTCTCCTTTTCTCCACTTGTGAGAGATTGTTTGCATTTGCATTGTAAATGGGTACCTAACATGGCCTAGTAGCTGGGACCCATAGTAGTTTGCATAATAATCTTCTCCCTAAGTTGCACTTAAGGGGGGGTGTTGGTGTGAATAATTGTCTTGTACCTAGCTAATTCACTCACTAGGTAAATTAGGAGACATATTCACATGGTTAAGTTTACTTAGGTAAAAGATTCCTTCTAGAAGTCTTAGTTGGCTTATCCAGAACTTATCTTATCTAGCTAGGATGCATCATTTCCTAGGTGATTAGGTTGTTGGTTGTCTCATGTCATGGGATCATGACATTTGTCAACATCATGTTCATTCCTATCTCTCAACCTTGCACATATAAGCAAGGTATCTCTTGTACATTTGTATTCAAGCAATCAATCAATCTTGCATTGTGAAGCAAGCTTTCTTGCCATTCTCTCTCTTGTGGAAGTGGTTTTGGCCGCAACTAATCTTGGGGGTGTTGAGGAGTCACCATTAACTCCTACACATATGTGAAATGACTATTGGATGTTGGTACAACCTTAGTTATGAAGATGGATGGATTATGCAAGGGAATGGATCAATGGGATTGGATAAGGGAGATGTGTGGGATAATGGATAGGATGCTGAAAAGTGTATGGAGGGAAGGATGTGTGATGGGGGAGTGTTTTCAGGACCAACATTGGCACACATGGTGGTGGATGTGAGGATACGAGGATTAATGGATCAAGAATGTGGGGATAATGGAGGAGATGGGCTAGTGACTTTTGGGACATAAGGACCCAAAATAGATTTAGGAGATGGAGGATGTGTATGATTAGCTTTCAGCTTAGCCACCTTGGATGTTGTTATGGATACTTCATTTGAAGGCATTGCATCTTTTTTCTTTGGGATCCACATGGTTTTGATTTTTGCTTTGGTGGGTCATTATGGACGATTAGTTTGATTTGGATTTTGGATTTGATTTTTATTTTCTTCACCATGTCCTTTAGAGGGGACATGGGGATCTTTAGATTCATGTGGATGTTTAGATTTATGCATATTTATTTTGGCATCCAAGGTGCTTTTAGTAGCAATGGGATGGGTGCAGGGAGATAGATGATGTGGAGGAAACATGAGTGGAGTGATGGAGGTAGGATTTTTTGGATAATATGTGGATGGAGGAGGTGTAGGTATGTGCCTTTGTTGATCTTGATCAGGGAACACAAGAGTGGGATGTTTATGATGGGTGACATGGATAGGTGATGGATGGATAAAAGGATGAATATGAAGAGATGGAGGAGGTGATTTTGGGGTATAAGGGCCCAAAATATACTTAGTACCTAGATGATGTGTGATGGTAGATGGAGGGACATAAGGATGCAAAATGGATGGAGTAGATGAAGGATGGGAGATGATGAATGGAGGGATGTAAGGACCCAAAATGGATGGAGCAGATGGAGGAATATGTATGGTTATTTTGAGGCTATACAAAGGAGGAGGGGGTATGGCATCAAATGATATGGTGGAGTGATGGGAGGATCCTCTTATTATTTTAGAAGATGATTGTGGAAGATGTGTAGAGGTTGTACCAACATTCTTGGACTGTGAGTCGTGTGCAGTACATCTAAGACCTCGCATAGAGGAGTGTTCTTTGACCTAGATGGGTTCTAAAATACCTTGCTCATGAAGGCCTAAACTTTTTCCTTGATAGTTCATGCTCTTGAGAATTCAATCCATGATAGGATTTTTGTTATTCTGGAAGAATGATGCAAGTCCATCATTAGGTAGAGGAGAATGGGTGGTATACAGGCTTTGTTTTTATTTTGCAAGAAAGCCACCATTAACGAATGTAAGAGTACCAAGGGGATATAAACATGGTGTTGGGATGGTAGGGCTAGGAAAAAATGGAGGATCATGAGATGGAGATGATGGGGTAGCGACATCCTGATCAGGAGGAGTCAGTGGTAAGGGATCAGGAGAGGGATAAGGTGATATGATAAGATCTGGATTTGTGGCAGTGGGTGATAAAAGCTTAGAAAATGGAGCAGTTGGATCTTGAGTGCTAAGGGGATCATCAAATCAGGTGGATGGGGGACTATGATCTTCAGTTGGACAAGATGGGATGGCAGAATCTTGATGTGAAGAAGGGCATATGGTATGCTTTGGATCAAGCTCTTGGCATGAATCATCTTGTGCAGGTGGCATGATAATGGGGTGTTGGAGGGGCTCCTCAAGTGGGGGAGATGGGAGGATGGAGGATTCATGAAGTTCATGGGAATGGATTTCAGTGATACTAGGAGTGGATTGGATTTGGGTGTCCTCGATGGATTGGGTGGATCTAGGAGTAGAAAATGGCGATTGGGTTTGGTTATCTTCAATCGGTTCGATGACTCTCAGGGTAGGAGATGGGGGTTCAATGGATTTGGTGGTTTTGACTATTTCAGTAGTTTGGGTGGTGCTAGGGGTGGTAACTGTAATGATAGATGTGAGATGGACAAGGGTCTCATCACTAGTGACTGTGGATGGAGGAGTGGGGCAGCAGGGTTCCACGACTTCAGGAGATGGATTCAAGGATGCATTCTTTGTCATGAGTCCTTGGAGGACCTCTGGAGTGAGAATCATGCATATTCTAGGCTTAGCTGGGGTGGTGGGAATAGATGAAGGATTAGGGATTGGTGGAGGACTAGGATTATGGATTGGTGGACTAGGACAAGAGGATATGGGCGGTGTATTAGGACAAGAGGATATGGGCGGTGTATTAGGACAAGAGGATGTGGGTGGTGGATTATAATAAAGGTATTGGGATAGCAGATTAGTATGGGAAGATTGAGATGGTGGATTAAGATGGGAGGACATGGATGGTGGATTAGGATAATAATATGTGGATGTTGGATTAGGATAAGAAGGTGTGGATGTAGGATTAGGATGAGTAGACTGGTAAGGAGGATTAGGATAGGAGGACATGGATGGGGGATTGTAATAGGAGTATTGGGATGGTAGATTAGGATGGGAAGATTGAGATGATAGATTGGGATAAGAGGATGTGGGTGTTGGATAAGAAAATGATGTAGAGGAAGGATATGATGGAGATGCGGGCAAGGAAGATAATGGATATCCCTTGTCAAAGGTAGCATAAGGAACGTTATTGGGCGTGGATGAAGACATAACATGATAGCTCAAAGGGGTGATTGGATTTTGGAAAGCAGTTGAGGAAAGCTTACTAGAAATGATAGCATCAAGTGGATCTATGTCATAGACCTCTTGATCAACAAGGCTCTTGCTATCGACGTCAATGTAATTAGGATTCCCTTTGACTACTATTTTTGGTTGCATTGATAGAGGATAAAGATTCATGATGTTGGATGGGATGGATACAGACTGAAAAGATGGGAACGAACAATTAGAAGGAAAGAAGAGATGATGAAAAGATAAATGGGATGGATTTGAAGAGGATGGAAGAAGGGATCTTAAGATTTGTTTCGGTATCAGAAGATCTTGGATGGAAGTGGACTAAAGCTCAAATTGGCATTTAGAGTAAGCTCAGATATGGATTGGATTAAAGCTTAGATTAGGATTGGATTGAAGCTCAGATTGGGATTGGATTAAAGTTCAAATTAGGATTGTATTGAAGCTCAGATTGGTATTGGATCGAAGGATATGATAGGATTGATTCTAAACCAAGTTCAAAATTCACTAGTTTTGCACAGAAAAGATAGTTCAAGCAACACAATCCTAATATTAGTAAGGTGGGTATGGCCAACATGATCCTCTAACTAGGCTAAACAAGGCAAACTAGGGAGTTCTCGATATACACACAGTACTTGAGGCACAACCGTGAATACCAGCTCGTCACAAGCATGATTTGGAAGCCCCAATGAGGTACTAGAAACTTGGACCAACTCTTCACATCTTATCTAGATATCACCCTAGCTTCGACGCTCCGCTAGACATGGCGTGACTGGATTGGGGAACAGCTTTGGCTCTCCCCCCTTTATATACCCTACCGGTACAGATGGTTGGGATCATCCCTTGGGGTGATGAAATCCCCAAGAAAGTCTCACTAAAGGAAGACACTAAACATTTTCGGCTAATCCCTAGGCTCGCATGAAGTGCAAGGGGAAAGCTTGAACGATCTAGTGCCTCCTAGGTAACACAAAGGACTAAAGTGGACTATGATTTCTCTTCACCTAGGATCTCCAAATGGCACAAGGGGTTTTGATAAGTCAATATCCCACTTTCAAACACAACAAACAATATTTTGACTCCCCCTAATTAGGTCTATGTGTCTAACTAGTATGAAAATGACAAACAAATAAGCTAACTAATGTTCTTGGCCCACTTGTCCTGCAAAAAATATGTAAGAAGTTTAACCTATGGTCTTGAAAAAACATGGAATAACTGCATGAACGTTAGTTAAAACAAGCACACTCACCGAAAAAACAAGTTAGGGGGTCAGTACTAAGAAAGACAATAAGAAATGGACTCTGAAAATGAAGTTGAAGTCACTATTTTTACCTCCTTGCTCCTATTGGAGGCAAGGTCGCCCCTATTAAGGGCAAGGTTTCCCTTGTTAATGCAGGGTCGCCCCTGTTGAGGGCAAGGTTTCCTATCTTGAGGGCAGGGTCGCCCCTGTTGAGGGTAGAGCCGCCCCTATTGAGGCAGGGTCATCCTTGTTGAGGGCAAGGCCACCCCTATTAGTTGCAGAGTCACCTATGTGTAAACTGAACCTACAAAAATTCAAACAACATAGCACAATAAAATAGCAGACTTGTTTGTGGTTCCCACCGGGCATGCCCGAAAATGTGTGCAAGTGTTTTCCACCCCTAAATATGCAAAAACTAACTCAAAATGCAAAAGAAAGAAACACAAACACCACCTCAAGATAAGCCTAATTGAACTTGAACAAAAGAAAGATAAAACAAAGATATAGCTTTCTCAAGTTGATCCTTTGGTTGGCCCTTTGATGTAGATTAGATGTGTATTTTGATGGATGTAAGAGTTGAATGCAATGAAAGCTTGAAGATGTGCAACAATGGAGGATGGGCTTGAATGTAAGTGCTTGAGATTGCTAGTTAGAGAGCTTACGAGTTTGAATGCATAATAAAGAAATGAAGAGAAATCCTCTATTTTAGGGGAGAATTCTCTAGAGAATTGAATGGTCAGGATTGAGCCAACATGGACAAGATGAAGGGCACAAGCCCTCAACTCTTGCCATGTGGAGGTGAGGTGGAAAAAGGACATGTGAGGTGGAGGTACTTGCAAGTACCTTGGGATGAGGAGAAGATTTCCTTAAAAAGGAACTTCTTGTCCCCATGTGTGGAGGATGCGACACATGAGGAATTTTAGAATTCCTCACACATCATCATTGAAAATGGAGAAGTTGTTGGAGAAATAAATGTGAATTTTAAATTCACATAATTGGAAGTACCTTGTCGATAAGACAAGGTCCCCTTAAAGTAGGTCATTGACCCCATGTGGGAGATGTGACATCTCAAAAAATCCATATGGAGAAGAAGAGAGCTTGAGAGAAATAAATATGAATTTTAAATTCACATGGGGAAGAGGGTCTTGGCCAAATGGAGAAATCAATGATGAAGGTTGACTTGGAGAAAATGCTATAAATGGAAAGATTATTAGATTAAGGTTGTGCAAATAGGTGATTAAGAGGACTAATGATATATTAGAGGCAAGTTGCAAAAGTTGGAGGATGTGACATTAACCCTGATTAAGGGTGTGCACATCCTAATCATGGATTAATTAAACTAATCCAGATTAGAAGAGAATTATGGAAGATGTGACAAGGAGAGAGAAAAGAGGGAATTTAAAATTGATTTAAATTCAAAAGGCTTAATGACTAAATTAAATAAATTGATGTATTTATTTAATTTAGAGAGGAAGGGATGAAAGATATAGTATTAATTATTAAATTAATACCTTACGAAATTTAGGAAAATAGGAAATATTAATTAAATAAATCATTTAATTAATATTGATGGGGGATATGAAATAGACGAATAAAGGGAACAAATTTGACCATGTGGGAGTGGTCAAATTTGGATGTCTACAATAACAACTCCAAATGTTCCTGTTACCCAATTTTCACCTACGGGCTCAATTAGGGGAAATTATGTTTTAAATTCGGCACGTGGATTAAATGTGGCTCCCACAAGGGTTGAGCCCAACGTGCAGGTCTTCGGATTTCATTGAGAAGGTTTTCATCTGATGTTATTTTATAAGGAGGTCTATTGGAAGCCTTGCCTCAATCAGTTTCGGCACAAAACTCCCTAGAGATAAAGTCGTTGAGACCCTCCAGTTGTCTTGTCGATTGGCTTTTGTGTTGTATTCATTCAAAATCTTCAGGGCGTTGAGACTTTTTTTGGTCGCCATGAGTTTCCTATCTCTCCTCGACCGAGGAAGTCCTGCCGGCAGTCGTTCACAAGGGTGGCGTTGGGGGGAATAATTTGCTTCAAGATGATGTCTCTCTGACTGCATGAAGTCTCGGCGAGATGAGGCATCATCGCTATATGGTCTTGTCGACATGGTGGGAGTCTCAGCGAAAGAAAGGTTTGAACTCGGGAAGAATGGAGGCTTTCGGTGTAATCTTTTTCCGACTCGGAGGGGTTTTGTTGCAACGATATGAGCTCACTATAACATCTTCCCGAAAGGGAGAGCTCTTAGAGAATGGAAATGAGTTCGATAAGAAGTCTTCCCGACCAGCGAAAGTCATGCCGAAAGTTGTTCACAAAGTCAGTGTCAAGGAGAAGGGTTCACATTCTCATGAAGGTCTCGGCAAAAAGAGATGTCAACGGGGAGAAAAGTTGGGTTCGCTGTAAGGTCTCACCAACCGAGTGATGTCTCGTCGACAGGAAAGGAGGTCTCGGTGAAAGGTTTGAGTTTGCCATAATATTTCGGCGACCAAGTAGAGTCCTGCCGAAAGATTTAAGCTTGCTAAGATGTCTCTCTGATCAAGCGGAGTCTTCACGAAAAGAAATGGTGGACTCGAATGTGGTCTCGTCGATAGGATGGTGGTTTCAGTTTGATGTCTGGCTAACTGCAAGGAGTCTCGATGAAAGTGGTGTGGCTTCGGGGTAATGTCCTGCCGCCTGTTGGTGGTCTCGCCGAAGCGGGATTGATATCTATGAGAAGTCATGCTGACAATGTGGAGTCTTACTGGAGCTATATGGTCTGGGTGACAACAAAAGCGATATCGGTATGACTTTTGAAGCTCGATAGGAACTCTTGCCAACGGTTATGAGCTATGTCGATAACTACTATGAGGTGTATTCGCATCGAGGAGACATGGCTAGTGTCTCACTGACATACGATTTTATAGGAAGAACTTTTGACCGCCCGAGGAAGCTTACATGGCATCTTTGCGACCAGTTGGAGGGAACCATGGGCAATTTGACTATCGCGACTATCCTTGCGAGGAAGATCAACTGAATGAAAGCAACATGGATCTGCTCTGTGATCAAGGGTGATGAATTGGTTCAAAGGAAATAGTGTTGTCTCTATGGAGGCTGACTACAGGGAAAATTTGATGTGGTTTCCAGAAGGGGTAGACTTGCAGAAAGATCTAGAGCAGGAATCAGGCAGAAAGGAAGAAGCCGTGAGTCACAGTAACAACTGGAATATCTATTGGCACAGGGGGCTCAACATTAATGATAATGCTTTAAAGCATTCAAAGTAGCCCTTTAAGGAAGTTTGAGGATAGACACGAAGGCCAAAAGTAAATGCAAGTATTCCATAAGATCTAAAAGCTTCTCCTAGGAGCGACTCTTCACCGACATGGACACGGGGATGCAATCGGATGCAGAATTAACTTCATTAAAAGATCTAGGGGTAGTTTTTTCTAAAGGAGGATATTTTTGTAAACCCTGAGGGGGCCGACATCTTTTGTATATATGGCATTTTTTCCTTCTTGTAAGAGAGTTAATATGCTTTTCTGGAGTTTGTGACTTTTGCAGTCCTTTCTCAGATTAGCAAACTTTTGTAACTCATTTTGGAGCATGATATATAAAATTTACCTTGGTTACCATTGATGGTTCAATTTGCCTTCTGGTTCTTACAAAATACTGTGCATTTTCAAGTGATTGATCAAGCTACTTCATGAAATATTTCTTTTCCTTATAGCTTTGTCTCATGTTAGCATGCCTTTCTTTGCAAAAGTAGTATTATGTAGGTTACAAACTGTGTTTACTTAATTGCACATGAGCTTTTAATTTGTGAAAATATGCTTTTCCTTCTTAAAAGTGTGTGCATGTCAAACCTATTTGTGAAATACTTATGCATAATCTACAGAAACTTGTTGTGCAGTCCCATGTCCATCATCAGTATTCAAGTGTAAATTGAGTGTCTCATTGTTCTTATCAGTTTGGTGTATCACCATAGGGTTTAGTTTTATTTTTATGTAGTCCTTCTCCCTTTCCCTTTATAGAATCAGTAGTTTAGGTGACACCAAAGGAAGTTGGCCTTCTCCGGAGGTTGACCTCTATCTATAAGTGACCCACAGCTTTGGAGGTCTTCCCATGTTATACTAAGGTGTTGAACATCATGTTCAACAAGGGTGCGAATTCAGGTGATAACATTTTATGGTATGCTCGGTGGGACTCATTCAGAAGTAAAAATCCTAAGTCTTGCTGTTTTGATATGCTGACAGTGAGCTAATAGCATTTTGGAGGTCATTTTTAAGCACATATGGCGACTCTGAGTTTAGGAAGTAGCAGAAAAGCCAGTGAATCAATAAGAAATTCAACATACTGAGAGATTTGGTGTTTACCTTAGTGTCATTCAGCCTTTGGAGGTAGTTCGAACAACACATGGTGACTCTGAGCTCAAATCTTTTGGTTTCATAGGCACAAGTGTTGGTATGTCTCAAAAGAATCTCTTAGTTCTGAGTTTCCAGCTCTTTCAATAAAAAGATGTCCAATATTCATGAAAATGCTTACTATTACCCTCCGCATCATGACTATGTTGCTCCTACACCTTATCAGTCACATTCAACCAACCCTAATGTTGGTTTTAGCCCAATTTCCCTTGCAGCAACAACTAATCAACATTTTCATCATGTCTCCCACCCTCCCACTCCGGTTCAGCCTTTGTTTCAATCCATATTTGATCAAAATCCACCCCAAGAGGAGGTTTCTTATGTTAACCAATATGATTATTTATATAATCAACCTCAAAAACATCCATACCAGAATATATTGGACCTGCTCCAACAAATTGACCATACGTTGTGGGATCTAAGTCAAGATCTTCACAATATGACGATTAATGATATTAGTAAGGTGCTTGCATCCCTATCTAGGATGTTGATTGATATAAAGGTGTAGAAAGGTATCATTATGCAACATCAAGAAATGGTTGAACAAGCCTACTTTTATGATCAAGAAAGAGTGGCAGAAAGAGTCCAGTTTGAGGGAGACCTTAAATAGGAAATAGCTACTAAAGAAGGACAAATGAAGTTGTTGTCTACTCAGGTGCATAATACTCAAGCTTACTCAGATTATCAGCACCAACTAATGGAGGAGTTTCAAAAGAGGCAGCTTGAGGAGAGTTTCAAAGAGCAGAGTGTTGTAGCTAAAGAGGGGCAGACCCTTGATCAAACTAACTCAAGCTCATTCACCATGGAGGAGATTAGAATTCCAAATCTGTTACATCTAGCTATGGAGGAATATAGAAAGCAACAACAGCAAATGATTGAACAAGAAGAAAGCATTGGTGAGTCGCTAATTGGTGGCAACCAGCAAGACAATGGAGGCTTAATTCAAGAGGAAAAGCCTAAAATTGAACCTGATTCTATCCTCCATGGTGAGAGTTTTGATGTTTTTGAGCATGTTCTGGGTGAGGAAGCCAATGTTGAGCTTTTTGAAGAGTTGTGCACATGTATTATTGAACAGTTTTGTTCAACATTGGATGGCCAAGAATCAGAAGAGGTTGAGGGTTATGATGATCTTGAGCAGCAACTTGTAGAAATGTTGAAAATACAGGAGGAGCCTCATGAACCTATCTTACAAGATTATATTTGGTTAGATGAGCTTCCATTCTTTTGTGTAGAAGATGAGCATAATGAGAAGGTTTATATCTCTTCACTAAGTCAGCCACAAGGATTAGGCTTTTCCAACCAGCAAAGTGATGAAGAGGCTGCCCAAGAGCAAGAGATCAACAAGGAGGGTTCAAGCTTTACCCTTAACAAAGGTTGTCCAATACAACACCAAGGACCAATCATGCACCTATACATGAAGACACAATAGAAGATGGTATCCAAAATGCACTGGAAGTTAAAAAAGAGTATGCTCAATTCACTTATCTTCCCTTGAATAACCTTACATATGATTTGTTTAAGGAGGGTAGTGAGTCTCTATTTTTTTTTCATAAATTGCTGCAACAATTTATTAGATATTTCTCATAGCATCGTCCTCTTGTAACTGCCATCATGCATGATAATTATTGCATATTGAGAAGAAAGGGGAGTTATTTCAGTCATCCTATGAATGGTTTCGGTTGACCAGCTTCTTTGTTGGTTAGAGTAGGGTAGGCTAGTTTCATTTCAAATGCATCTTTATTTTCCCTAAGTGTTGTTTCAACACATTTGGATAGTTTTCCCTTCTGTAGTTTCCTTTTTTCAATAATGTCTAAGTGATCTATTTGTTGAGTTACAAATGCATTATAGCCACGTGCAAGGTTGCTCCAAGTCCGTTCTTGAGTTTTCCCAATGACTCCATGCCCAATTGATAGGCCTAGGCTACTGGTTTTTATGTTTAGTAGGCAAACATCTAGCAAAGGTCACCAAAAATGTTACCCAATTTTCACCTACGGGCTCAATCGAGGGAAATTATGTTTTAAATTTGGCACGTGGATTAAATGTGGCTCCCACAAGGGTTGAGCCCAGCGTGCAGGTCTTTGGATTTCATTGGGAAGGTTTTCATCTGATGCTATTTTATAAGGAGGTCTATTGGAAGCCTTGCCTCAATCAGTTTCAGCACAAAACTCCCCAGAGATAAAGTCGTTGAGACCCTTCAATTGTCTTGCCGACTAGCTTTTGTGTTGTATTCATTCGAAATCCTCAAGTCGCTGAGACTTTTTTTGGTCGCCATGAGTTTCCTATCTCTCCCCGACCGAGGAAGTCCTATAGACAATTGTTCACAAGGGTGGCATCGGGGGGAATGATTTGCTTCAGGATGATGTCTCTCTGACTGCATGAAGTTTCGACGAGAGGAGGCATCATCACTATATGGTCTTGCCGACATGGTGGGAGTCTTAGTGAAAGAAAGGTTCAAACTCGGGAAGAATGGAGGCCTTCGGTGTAATCTCTTGCTGACTCGAAGGGGTTTCGCTGCAATGATATGAGCTCGCTATAACATCTTCCCGAAAGGGAGAGCTCTTGATGAATGGAAATGAGTTCAATAAGAAGTCTTCCCGACCAGCGAAAGTCACGCCGAAAGTTGTTCGCAGGGTCGGCATCGGGGAGAAGGGTTCACATTCTCACGAAGGTCTCGACAAAAAGAGATGTCAATGGGGAGAAAATTTGGGCTCGCTGTAAGGTCTCGCCGACTAAGTGATGTCTCCTCGACAAGAAAGGAGGTCTCGGCGAAAGGTTTGAGTTCGCCGTAATATTTCGGTGACCAAGCAGAGTCCCGCCGAAAGATTTAAGCTCACTAAGATGTCTCTCTAATCAAGCGTAGTCTTGATGAAATGAAACGGTGGACCCGAATGTGGTCTCATCGACAAGATGGTGGTTTCAGTATGATGTCTGGCCGACTGCAAGGAGTCTCAGTGAAAGTGGTGTGGCTTCGGGGTAATGTCCTGCCGCTTGTTGGTGGTCTCGCCGAAGCAGTATTGATATCTATGAGAAGTCTTGCTGACAATGTGGAGTCTTACCGAAGCGATATGGTCTTGCCAATGGTCTGAGTGACAATAAAGGCGATATTGGTATGACTTTTGAAGCAAGATAGGAACTCTTGCTGATGGTTATGAGCTATGTCGATAGCTGCTATGAGGTGTATTCGCATCGGGGAGACACGGCTAGTGTCTCACTGACATGAGATTCTACAGGAATAACTTTTGACCACCCGAGGAAGCTTGCGTGGCATCTTTTCGACCAGTTGGAGGGAACCATGGGAAGTTTGACTATCACGACTATCCTTGCGAGGAAGATCAACTGAATGAAAGCAACATGGATTTGCTCTGTGATCAAGGGTGATGAATTGGTTCGAAGGAAGTAGTGTTGTCTCTATGGAGGCTAACTACAGGGAAAATCTGATGTTGTTTCTAGAAGGGATCAACTTGCAGAAAGATCTGGAGCGGGAATCAGGTAGAAAGGAAGAAGAAGAAGCTGTGAGTCACAGTAATAGCTGGAATATCTACTGGCACAGGGGGCTTAGCATTGATGATAATGCTTTAAAGCATTCAAAGCAACCCTTCAAGGAAGTTCAAGGATAGACACGGAGGCCAGAAGTAAATGCAAGTATTCCATAAGATCTAAAAGCTTCTCCTAGGAGCGACTCTTCACCGACATGGACACAGGGATGCAATCGAATGCAATCGAATGCAGAATTAACTTCATTAAAAGATCTAGGGGCATTTTTTTCTAAAGGCGGATATTTTTGTAAGCCCCGAGGGGGCCGACATCTTTTGTATATATGGAATTTTTGCTTTCTTGTAAGGGAGTTCTCCTTATGCTTTTTTGGAGTTCATGACTTGCAATCCTTTCTTAGATTAGCAAACTTTTATAACTCATTTTGGAGCATGATATATAAAATTTACCTTGGTTACCATTGGTGGTTCAATTTTCCTTCTGGTTCTTGCAAAATATTATGCATTTTCAGTTGATTGATCAAGCTACTTCATGAAATCTCTCTTTTCCTTATAGCTTTGTCTCATGTTAGCATGCCTTTCTTTGCAAAAGTAGTATTATGTAGGTTACAGATTGTGTTTACTTAATTGCACATGAGCTTTTAATTTGTGAAAATCTACTTTTCCTTCTTAAAAGTGTGTGCATGTCAAACCTGTTTGTGAAATACTTATGCATAATCTACAGAAACTTGTTGTGCAGTCCCATGTCCATCATCAGTATTCAAGTGTAAATTGAGTGTCTCATTGTTCTTATCAGTTCAGTGTATCACCATAGGGTTTAGTTTTATTTTTATGCACTCCTTCTCCCTTTCCCTTTACAGAATCAGTAGTTTAGGTGACACCAAAGGAAGTCAGCCTTCTCCGGAGGTTGACCTTTGTCTATAAGTGACCCACAACTTTGGAGGTCTTCCCATGTTACACTGAGGTGTTGAACATCATGTTCAACAAGGGTGCGACTTCAGGTGATAATAGTGCCTTGAGTTCCATTTTAATTCCGTAGTAGCAATTCTATAGGGCACCTTGGATATAGGTTCATATCTTGGTGCAATGTTAATAGAGAAATTGAATACCCTCTTTGGAGGTAATCTGGGTTACTCATCTGGAAATACGTCCACATATTTTTGTAAAATGGAATATTTCTCATATTGGTTTCTCCAGATTCCACTATTTCTCCTTCTTCAATTTCTAGAGAATCGTGTGGTTCACAATCTATGACATTATCTTGAGGAGTTACTTCCTTGAGTTCTTTTGTTTTAACTGCAAATAATTGGCAAACCTTTTTTTTTTTCCCTAAGCATTTGCATGGCAAAAATCTGTCACAACTTAATTTTTCTTAGTGTTCTTTGCAATGTCACCCAATTTCCTAGATCATCTAGACACTCAACTACCTTGGAATGAAAATCTACTTTGGCTCTATGTTTCCATAGCCAATTCATTCCTAGAATGACATCATAAGATCTAGAGGTGCTACGTACAAAATTACTTCAGTTGAGAAACAAGGAAGTTCTACCCTGGCTTCAATTAAGCATTGCTTCATCGTTGCTCTTGTATGATTTGCATACTCAACAACCCTAGAATTTTCCATAAATCCAGCTTTTCTAGATATTTCATTAGCTACTCTAAGTGAAACAAAGTTTTTTTTTGCTCCATTATCAATAAGTACAAAGATAGGTATTCCAAACAAAATACCTGGAGTTTCCACTAGTGTGACCTGATATTCAGCTTGTTGACTGTCCAAGGCTATGTGGATCTAATACTGATATGCAATTTGTTGTGGAGGTAGATAATTTTCATTAGCTTGAGACCTTGAAGGTTTTTTGGGACATTGAATAGCATAATGATCCCCTGCACAAGTAAAGCATCCTTCTACTGGTCCCTTCCTTCTTGCAGGCTTGTTAGATTTATTGACATTTCCTCCAACATTGTTAAAGTTATTGTTGTTTCCTTGATGATCTCTTCTTGGTTCATTCCAGTTATGAGATCTCTTATTCCCTTGCCTTTGAAATTCTTGTGCTCCATTAGACTTCTTTGGAACTTGATTTACTTGAGACCCACTGAACTTCTTTCGATTACTATTCTCCCGGTGGATTGAAATGGCTTTAAGCTTTTGCTCTTGATTGATTGCCTTTACATATACTAGATTCATAGTGGTTGTACCATGTACATCCACTTCACCACCTATTGAGCTATTCAACCCCATGATGAACTTTCTAATTTGAAATTGTTCATCCTTTTGGTACATTGGCACGTACTTCAAAAGATGAATGAAATTTTCCCAGTAATCATTCACCAACATATCACCTTGCTTCAAATTATGGAAATCAGTAAGATTTTGGACAAAAAAGAGTTGTGTACCCATCTTTTTTGAAATATTTCAACAAAATCATTCTAAGTTAAATCTAGGGAACTAAGACCAAGTTCCATCTTTTTGTTCATTCGTCAGTTATAAGCTTCTTCGACTAATTGGAAGGCACCCCAAGCAACTTTGGTAACCTCAAAATATTTTTCCATTTGAATCAACTAAGCCTGAACATCATCTCCACTGGTGCTTCCCTCAAATTTTGGAGGGGTAACTTTTCTCACATCCTTGGACAATTCAATTGCCACACGTTCTCTTTTGCTACTTTCATATTTGGACAAAAATTCTTCTTCCTTATGTTGAATTGATTGATTAAGGTCATGAGAGTTCTCTCCTTCATCCTCATTAGGTATTTCTTCCTCTTCACCTAATGGAACTTCCTGCCCTTCTTTTTCTTTTCCTTTCACTTCTAGTTCAAGGTTCTCTATCCTTGCCCTAGTTTCATCCACAATGGCCAAAATGCGGTCCAACTTGGTTTCAGTATTATTTGGACCTTGTCCAATTTCTTGACTTTCTCTAGGATTAGTCCTTGTTCTCACCATTCTTTCAAGAAAATTTTATACTTGAAGGTTCATCTATATTAGATCTTATCATGGTTTACTTAATATATTGAAAACTTTTCAAAATAACATTCACATACAAGAAATTATATTTTGCTCACAAGTTTTGATATAGAAAATAAATTTTCATTTATTCATAAGGATTTCAATTTCCTTTCATTTACATTGAATAACTGTTCAAGTAGTCAAGAGGAGAGTATCCATCAGATTCACTCTTAGATACATAGCTCAACGGTGCATACCCTTAAGATTTTTGTTCATCTCTTATTTGATTTTCTCTATCCCAAAAAGGATAGTATCCCTCGAATTTATCTTTCGATACATAAGTGTGAGGTAAATAACCCTCTAAATTGCCACTTGAGGCTATAACAATTATTTTAGCCATGGGTAAAACACGAGGGTTTCTAAACAACATAGTTGGAATGGCACTAAATTGTGAGGGCATATCCCTATAAAGTGATAGTGAGTCCAAATTTTCTAGAGAGACGGGAAGTAGATAGTTGAAATAGACTTCATTTCTCATCCTTCTCTTCTCTTGGATAATTATCGATAGAGCGTGACTGATTGTCTCAGTATCACTTAGCTAGACAACATTGTCATAGTTAGTTCCCTCTATGGTACGAACAAGGTCTTCCTTTTCCTTCTTGGCCCTTAGGTAACACTCATTCCCGATTACTAACTTTCTTGTAGTTAACCTAAGATGCGCCATCCTAGCACAAGAATTTTCTAAACATTAGTTTCACATAATGTTGGAAGGAAAACATACCAAGCACATAGGTTCCAAAGTTGAACTTGGTAGCTTTGATGGAAAATATATAATTTGGACTAAAAAATCAGGAGGATCTTGATTATATAGAAGCTAAATTTGTAAAGATAATGAAGAAGGGTACTAGTAAGTACAATGGTAATTTTCCTTTTAAATGTTTTAGTTGTGGAAAGATAGGTCATTATGCTTTGATATTCCAAAAAGAGCTCTAAATAACAAAAAATAAGGAGAAAAAAGGTAAGATGATCAAGAAAATCTATTATGTTAGAGAATATACAAGTATTTATAATGATGAATCTGATTATGGAGATGAAGATAATGAATGCTTGTTCATGGCTTTAAAAGATGAGTTTGTTTTTGCTATCTTTGAGAGATGTGTGAAGGAAATCCCTTCTGAGACAAATGATAAGACTGAAGTTACTTTGGTATCTATTTTTCATGCTACATAGGAGAAGAACTACTGGATCATTGACAGTGGATGCTCTAATCATATGACCAATGACAAGAGTAAGTTTATTAAACTTGGAAAATATGATGGAAGATGTGTTAGATTTGGTGTTGATACATCTGCTAAGATATGTGGAAAAGGTTCTATCAGTTTTGATGGAAAGCATAATACTGATGATGTTTACTATGTTAAGGGTTTAAGGCATAACCTTTTGAGTGTTGGAAAACTGTGTAGCAAAGGATACAATCTTATGTTTCAGGATGATGGATGTGAGATCAAAAAAGGATCCAAAATTGTGGTTGTTGCTGGAAGGAAAGATGGAAATGTTTTTCAGCTTAAGGGTGCTAATGGTCATTGATTTATGACTTAGATTAATGAAAGTTAGTTATGGCACAGGAGGATGTGTCACATCAATTTTGATAACTTAGTAAGAAACAATTTAGTTCAAGTTGTAAGAGATCTACCAAAGATTACAAAGCCTATCAATGTTGTCTATAAAGAATGTCAAATTGGAAAGCAAGAAAGAAGAAGCTTCAAATTCAAAGCAATCCACTATCAAACTATTGGAATTGGTGTATACAAATCTTTGTCACCCTAAAAGAGTAAGAAGTCTTCAAGGTGACATGTATTTCATGCTATTAATTGATGATTATTCTAGAATAACATGGGAACTACTTTTCTTAAAGAAAATTTCAAAAGCCCTATATAATTTTAAAGCATTTAAGGATATGGTTGAGAATGAAATGGATATAATAGAGGTGGAGAGTTCACCTCCAATGAGTTTAACATCTTTTGTGAGAATCATGGCATAAAGAGGCACTTGTCTACCCCTAGGACTCCTCAACAAAATGGAGTAGTTTCAAGAAAGAATAGGATTGTTCAAGAAGCTGTAAGAATAATGATGAAAGAGGAAAATATACCAGAAGTTTACTAAAGAGAAGCAATTCATACTATTTTTTTATACTTAACAGAGTTCAAGCAAGAGAAAACAATACAAAGACTCCCTATGAGCTATGGTATGGAGGGATCCCTATTGTCAAGTACTTTAGAGTGTTTGGAAGCAAATGTTATATCAGAAGAGATGGAGATAACTTAGGAAATTTTGATGCAAGGTTTGATGAAGGTATCTTCCTTGGATATTCCACTAGAAGTAAAGCCTATCAATGCTACAACAAGATATTGAGAAATATTGTTGAGTGTGCAAGTGTCAAGGTTGATGAAGATTTATAGAAGAATTCAATGATGATAGATGTATATGAATTAGATGAGTCTTCTTGTAGAGAAGAAGAAAAAGAAAGAGAAGTGTAGATTGAAGAGGAATAAGCTCTAGAAAATACTCCTAAAACCCCTATGTATGTGCAAAAGAATCATTCTAAAGATCAAGTCTTTGGAGATACTTGAATAAAGGTGTACTAACATGAAGGAAAGTTGTTGAAAAATAGGTAAATCTATGTTTACTTTATGAAGTTGAACCTAAAATAATGATTGAGGCATGCAAGGATGAATACTGGATCAAGGCTATGAAAGAAGAACTATTGTAGATTGAGAAGAATCAGACTTGGGAGCTTGTCCCAAGACCAACAAATAAAAATGTGATTGGAACTAAGTGGGTATTCAAAAAGAAACTAAATGAGAATGGAGAAGTGGTAAGGAAAAAATCAAGGCTTGTGTGTGATGCTACTCACAAGTTGAAGGTAAAGATTTTGAAGAGACATTTGCTCCAGTGGAAAGAATGGAAGCTATCAGGATGTTTTTGTCTTTTGCAGTGCATAAAAAATTCAAAGTTTATTAGATAGATGTCAAGTCTGCTTTCTTGAATGGAGAGTTGGAAGGAGTATACATAGAACAACTAGAAAGATTTCAGTTATTAGGAAAACCAAATATGGTCTGCAGATTGAAGAAGGCATTATATGGATTGAGCATATGGTGTTTTCATTGATGTCAACAAGCCTTTGTTGTCATTGGTGTCAACTATATGAGAAGAATATTGTTGTAGGAGTATATGTTGTTGCATTGACGATGCTTTGATTAGTTTCATTATGTTGTCACTAGTAAGGTACTGGTGTCAACCTATAGTGTTGCTTTGATAAGCTTCTATTTATGGTTAAGGAAGTGATGAAGGTGATGAGGACGTGTCTTTGATGCTTGCTTTCCAAGTTCTTTTGAGAAAAAATGATAAAAAGAGGAAAAAACGTGTTATGGTGTTGTTTTGGGTTGTAGAGTAGTGTTTTGGTGTTGCTTCGTATTTCTTCTAGCTTGAAGATCTACCTATGCATTTAATATATGTTCATCTGAGGTGTTCAAAGGTGCAATATTCAAAATTTGGTATGTTGGATCATTGTGCAGAAGAAGTTATGTTTATTAGTGTATGAACAATGTATTGCAGATGTGTCTGAGAGAAATATTTTTGCTTCGCATTTCTCTATGAATTGGTTTCAAGTCCTGCAGATCTGAAGGTGTGTTGGTATTTTTCTTCAATTGAAGTTGTTTGAGGTTTGGTGCTTCAAAAGTCAATTTCTTAAGTTGCAGTGTATGGTAGAATTGGTTGAGTGTATTGGGTGTGTACATTCCTTAGGTGAAAATTGTTGCAAAGGAGTTTGTTGGATTTTAGGGTGTTTATGATTGTGTTCAGGTGATATTTGTTGTCCATGAGTTGTTGTTGAATCAAAGGAAGCATGTACTTAAAAGTTTAATGGTGTTTACATGGGTAACAACCGACCTTGGTGTTTACAATAATTGTGGTGGATGTTTATTGTTTATAGAAGTGTGTTGTAGTGTGACGTTATAGTTTTGGGTCCCATATAAGGAGTGATGTGTTCCACTTTCACTTCTATCCACCACATAAGTGTTTTTGTGCCAACCTAATTTGAGTTTGCATAGTTGATGTGCATAGCCAACCTTGGAGAATGTTTTCAAGGTTGACGATGATATAAATTTGAGTTGAGTTGTTGAGGGATGCGAAGATACACAAGTAAGATGAAAATGATGCAAAGTGCAGAGTGTTAGAGTGTGAATTTGAGAAGTGTAGTGCGATATTTCATGTGTTAGATTGTTGGATGTAGTAAGTAGAAGGTGTCTACAATTCTTCAATTATGCTATGAATGTGTTGGTGATATTATGGTGGATTTCTCTATTGCATTGAGATGGACTTCTCTTTGTAACATTTTTCTCTATTTTCTTTCTATTTTGGTAGTGAGCCTTTCTTCTTTGGGCAGTGAGCCATTTTGTGTTGGGTGTTGATATTACTTTATATTGTGAGCCAATCCTCATCGTGGTTTTTCCCATCTTGGGCTTTCCACATAAATCTGGTGTTCTCTTGTGCATGGTGTTGATTTGTTTAAGTTTATGATATTTTCCTTTCATGCTAAATCATCATAAAAGATTAAGGGTTAATTAAGTTAATGTGGATTTGAATGTGAAGGAGGGTTTTGAAGGTTTAAGGTACAACTGATTCACCCCCCTCTCAGTTGTCCCGTGCATTCAACAATTTTTACTATGTTCATGCTTATTTTGAGTTTTGAAAATTTGAGTAAGTGCTAGTTTTGAGTGCTTTCTAGATTATTAAAGGTACTTTAAGAAGGAAATTTTACCCTCCATAGTAAGAAAAAGTAAACCCTCTTGTAAATTGGCAATTGAAAAGAAAAAATGAAAGAGTTCACTTCATAGTTGATGTTTGTGTAATTGGTTTTTTTTTGGAAAATTAGGTCTAAGAACTATGTAGAGCATTTAACCAGCTTTCCAACGCTACAAGAATTGCAAAAACTTGAGATCTAGAGCAAAATTTATAAGCTTTAAGGTGAACAGAGGTAGATCTAACTTCAACAAGCAATAAAGTTCACCAAAAATAAAATATGGAAAAAAGACTAGTACCATTAGAAAGTGCTTGGTTCCAAATTTCTAATGACATCTCTTTTTTAAAAGTTTGATAACATGTACCCAAGTTATGCCTAAAAGAAAATAAAAGCTCTCCTTTAGGGAAAATGTGGTTAGGATAGTGTAGTTGTTTGGTGGTTGGTGGCGGCGGATCAACAATACTGCTTAGATGGACAATGACCAAGTGGAGATTTGTAGGTGACTATGTTGAAATTTGGTAATCAAGCTAATGGTTGGTGGAGTAGTTCCAAATGACAAAATGGTGGCTATAGGGAAACATTTGAGTAGTCGTTGAGTGGTCTAAATGGAAAAATAAATCAAAGCTAGTAAAATAAAATTTCATTAAATTTTTCAAAAACTCACTAATGTTAAAAAAACAATTCAAAGCTAGAAAAGCTAGTTGTAGCCATTAAAATGAAAAAGATGTTGAAAATAAAACAAAAATCATTAGAGGATTGGAATGAAAATAAGGGTGTGATGAAGGGAGTGATGGCGGGGTTCCTACAGGTGTGCAACTAGTTGCAGGTCGTTGCCTACATGCAATCCTCTTCTCTTGCATGCATGTGGAGTGGTCTAGTTTGGTGTTCAAGGTAATTTGTGTAGTAGGGGGTGGGTTTTTTTTTTGCATTTGGGGTTTTTTGGTGGGTTTTTCTATTTAGTTTCTGCATGTGAAGTTGAATTTTTGAGGAGGTATAAGGAGGTGCTCCTTGGCCTCATTTTTTTGGATTATGGCTTCCGGTGAAGCCATTGGCTATAATAAAAATATGGATTTTTGAACATCTTTGTGTGCAAATAGTCTGTCTTCGTCAAAGTTTTTTGTTGCCAATAATTTCTTGAATAAGGCTTTGGGGGTGGAGGGGATGGCTCCATTTGGGGGTCGTCATATTCCAAAAACTAATGGATGTTTGGAGAGGAGCCAGGATAGGCCAATCCTAGTGATTCAACTTGACTCAATTGTGGAAGACATTGATTTTTTTTGAAACATGCTTTAATATGCAAATTCATGGGGATGTCAATCTCTCTTTCATTTTTAGAGTCCTGGGCTAGCCAAACATGGAACCTTGGGGGAAAAATGGAGGTGATGTTGATGACCAATAACTTTTTTATGGTGGCTTTTAATTGCATGGTTGACTGCAACAAGGTTTTTGAGGGGGGGCTTATTTTTGTAACTAGATTGGTTTGTTCATCAAACCACGACATGTTGGTTTTAACCCTACAAAGGAGCTCTTGAATCGAGTTCCTATATAGGTGTGCCTCCCTTGGTTCCCATTTCAATTTTAGAGGAATGGCATTTCACATATGGTTGCTTTGTTGTTGGGAAAGTCAGTGGGTCCTTCTCAACAAACATTGGACAAAAAGGTACTTACTTTTGCACACATTTGTGTTGAAATTGATTTGAGTAAGCCTCTTCCAAACTCTGGAAATTTGTGTGGGGTCGTCTTCATGAGTGCAACAAATTGACTATGAGGCTCTCCCCTTTCGATGTCTGCTAAGTCACAAGTATGGTCATCTGCAAAAAAGATGTCCTAGGATCCACTCTTTGGAGCCCCATCTTAACCAGCGCCCACGTCAGCCTTCTAAGGAGGATAAAGGCAAGGCTCCTATTTCAAGTGAAGTGGCAAATAAAGAATATTTTTTTCTTGTCAAGTTCCATAATAGGAACAAAGTACATAAAAGAACCTTCAAGGAGAGACAGGAGGAGGAAGTTTTCAATTGCTTTGATGTGTTGGATGACCTTAGCCAATAGGAGGTGAACCTTGGTATGATGGTTCTGGAATTAGGTGTCTTGGAGGTGAATCAAGAGGGTACTAAGTTCATGGATTTTCAAAACATTCAGGAGGGTAGAATGACATCAGCTCAAATGGATACGGATCTAAACCCCTTGGTTTTTGCAGCTATTGTGGCCTCTGTTGCTAAGGAAAGGCTTGAGGATTTGGTCTTGGTTGAGAACACACCCCCCTAGAGAAGATAGTGTTAGATTTAGAGAAAGGAAATAAGGCTTCTCTTACCTTAGGGCTTCTTCAGAAGAATCCAAAGAAAGGGGTTCTTGAGAAATTGTCCAAAGCTGGAGAAAGAAGGATTTGGATAAAATTAAGTTGCTGGGTGAGACATTGGTGGAGTCAAGGTTTGTCAAAACTCTTGATTCCCACTTTTCCAACTCTCAAAGATAGTTATTCTCTCATTGAATGTGAGGGGCTTGAACAATGGCCCTCAACAAAAAGTTTTTTATGATTTGGTGCAAAGCCATTCACTAGATATGATATTTATTCAGGAAACTAAACTTTTAGTGGGGAGTATGTGTAGTTTGATGCCAAAAATTTGGTGGCAGGGCTACTGCTAGTGTATTGATGCTTAAGGTAATGCTGAGGGTGTGGCTTGCTTATGGGGGCCATTGAATATTTTCTCTCTTTGGTGGATTTATAGTAAATATTCTCTCTCTATGGTTGCTTCAAGTTTGGAGTCTGGAGAGACTATTCTTTTATCTAATATTTATGCCCCAACTGATATGTCTAGAAAGTTCTGCCTATGGTATCATATTCAATTTATTTGGAGTACTAATCCTCTATATCCTTGGATTTTTTCTAGAGAATTTAATGCTATTGCTGATTTGGAGGAAAAGAGGGGATGAATGTAGAGGTTTGAGCCATTGAATTTCCTTCTCAAAGAAAATATTTCTTCCTTAAATTTAGCAGATATAAACCTTGTAATGGTCAATATACTTGGACTAATAGGAGGTGTGGTAAGGACTGTATTGCTAAGAGGCTTGATAGGTTCCTAGTCTCTTATTTTTGGATTGGTGGATCTTGGACTGCAAACTTTGAGATATTGGATTGGAGGAGATCAAATCATTGGATAATTAAGCTATTAACTACATTGGCTCGTGTTACTAAAAATTCCTCTTTCAAGTTTCAATTTATGTGGTTGCAAGATCCCTCTCTGTAGAATCATATGGTTGAGTGGTGGCACTAGGGTAGACCTGCTTTTGGCACTGTGATGTACTCTTTTATCAAGCAATTACAGTTTGTGAAGTATCATCTCAAGAAGTGGAATAGGCAATGCTTTGGCAATATCTTCCATGCTAAGGCTAGTTTCGATGCTATCTCTCGTGGGATTTGGGAGCATGGAATTTCTTATGAATCTCTTGAAGAGGAGTTGAAGGCTTTGAAATCTCTAGAGGAGTGCGATTTGCAGGAGGAGATTTATTGGAAACAAAAGGTGTAGGTTGAGTGGTTGCATCAAGGGGATATAAACACTGCTTTTTTCCTTTAGTTCTATGAAGGCCAAGAGGAATGGTGACTTGATCCAATATCTTTTGAACTCTAGGGATGATCGTTTGACCTCTCTAGGGGATATTTCTAGTGAATCTTCTCAGTATTTTTCCTCTTTGTTTAGGGAGGATACCCCTAATGTGCTAGAGGAAGAAAATAATATCCTTGCTTGTATTCCTTCTCTAGTTCCCATGGAAATGAATGAGCACCTCATGAGCCTAATTTCCTTGGAAGAATTGGAGGACACTATTTTTTAGATGAAGAAAGGGAAAGCTCTTGAACTTGATGGAGTTTCAGAATTATTTTAGGAATTTTGGGAAATCATAAAATTGGATTTATTAGAGGTAGTGTGTGAATCCTAGGGGAACAAATAGATGTTGAGGGCTATGAACTCTACTTTTCTTACCCTTATTCCCAAATGTGAAGGGCCTGATAGGCTGAGTTTTTTCAAGCCCACAACCCTTTGTAATGTGTTCTATAAGATCTTGTCTAAGTTGATTGCAAAAAGATTAAAGCAGTGAATCAATAGGCTTGTCTAAGAGGAATAAGGGGGATTTGTAGTTGACAAGCAAATCTTGGATGGAGTGGTTGGTCATCATGGCTGAAACTATTCATTCCATGGTGGCCTCAAAAGAAAAATATATGTTTATGAAACTGGACATGGAAAAAGCCTATGATAGGGTCAAATGGTCTTTTCTACAGAAAGTGCTTGGTGCTTTTGGTTTTGCTGAGGAGTGGGTAACGTGGGTGATAAGTTGCACCACGTCCACTCCCTTCTCAGTGCTGGTTAATGGGGAGCCTTACACCTTGTTTGGGGCATCTAGAGGTCTTCATCAAGGAGATCCTTTGTCTCCTTATTTATTCTCTCAACCGAGGGTCTGGAGAAGGTTATTAAGAGTCACAAATCAAGGATGGAATTGGGGTAATGTCTTGGCTCCTCAATTGCATTTGCAATTTGTTGTTGATACCACTTTGATGGGTGTGGCTAAGGTCAAAGAAGCCACTAATTTTTGTAAGGTGTTGGAAATTTACCTTGTAGCTTTAGGACATCAAATCAATGAAGGCAAATCTTCTATATTCTTCTTTAACATTCCTTTGCTAACTCAACAACAAATTGCCCGTATTTTGAGATTTTAGATTGGTCATTTGTCTTTGACCTATCTTGGCATACCTCTCTCCACTGGTATCCTACCTAGGGGATCTTGGTAAAGTATTTTAGACAATTTTCATTTGAGAGTGAATCACTGGACCCATAGGTGGTTATCTTTTGTGGGTCAGGTGTTGCTTCTAAAGTCGATGGTGCAGGCTCTTCCCAATTACATGTGTATGCTTTAGGTGGCTCCTCTAAGCTTTATTAAGGATTTGGAATCTCTCGTTAGGCAATTTTTATGGGTTGGTAGCATGCTTCAAGTGGAGTCTTATGAAGTGGGAGACTGTTTGTAGGGTGAAATAGTTTGGAGGCCTTAGGTTGCAACACACCAGTCTTAGCGGTTTGGATTTATCGACCAAGCTATATTGGAGATGGTGCATTGAACAAGATCATGTCTAGGCCAAGATTATCTCTAACAAATACCTGAAGGGGGCAGTGAAGGAAGAGGTCACTCAATTTTTCGTTGTTGGGTAAAGGCTTTGTTATCTAGGAAACTCTTCAAAAGGAGCTAAGCTGATCAAGGATGCTTTGTTCTAGATTTGTGATAAGGGGTCTAATGCTCTCTCTTAATATGAATCTCGTGATAATTTTCCCCTAATTATGACCAGGCATCCTAATTTGCAAGATTTTTGTCACTACTTCTTGGAGGTTGGTTGGTCCTAGGTTGAGGATTTCAAATCCACTCAGTTTTGTGGGCAAGTGGAAGTGTCTAGATGGACAGACCCTAGCGAGTGGCCTGTTGGGGGATAAGAAGATGATCATTTTGAGTTAAGAGATATTTTGGCTTGGAGTAGAAGTGTCTAGTTGGTAGAGAGTGCAATTTGATCAGGAAGAAGGATATTTTGGCATGGAGTCCAAACCCTAAGGGGGTCTACATGGTGGATAATGGTTATTAGTAGTTGGTTTGTTGAAAGTGTGGGGGAATGAAAGTTTCATGATGGAAAAACATCTAAAACAAGTTCTCTTGGCATAAGTGTAATTGCTTCTTGTGGACTTTAGATTGGAATAGATGCTTGACTTGGGATAATCTTTAGAAGTGGGGTTTTTGGGGACCATCTGTATGTGTTCTCTGTGGTTGTTGTGAAGAGAATTTGTTCCATTTTTTTTTCCACTACCTTTTTTCTAAGCTTATTTGGAACCTCTATTGGGGTATCTAGAGACATCCTCGTGTTCATGCTTCTTCACTGATCAAATTCTAGAGTAGTATAGGGAGGCCTTCAACATAGGTTTCATTCCTCCAAATAGTTTAGAATATTGGTTTGACTTTCATCCTTTGGCAGATTTGGCTTGAGAGGAATTGTAAGATTTTTTGTGGAAGTAAGTTGATGATTTAATAGGTTTGTCAAAGAGTTGTTGGTATGATTCAAGAGACTGTGGAAGCTAAATGTGAAGTGTCTTTTCCTTTGCAAAAGGGAGATGAAGAGATTGTGAATAGCTTGGGCTTGCATGGTTTGGAGCTAGAATCTTTTTTTGTTTGAAGAAGTCACCATGCCAAAAAGAAGGTTTAGAGAGATGGCGGTTGGTCCCCTCCTTTGACAAATGTTTTAAAGATTCTTACTCATAATCACGACGCCCCTCTTTTTTTTCAACTATCTTGCCCTATCTTCCTTAGTCATTTTATTTAAATTCAGGTTCAGGCAGTGTTTTGTTGAACTTCTCGAACTTAGTCGGGGTTTTCATTGGTTTCTCTAACCTCTCGCTTTACCGCCTATATTATTGTTTCTTTGGTTAAGCGGTGTTTTATAACCTTTTTCAAACCCACCATTTCTTTAAAAGAGGCTTTATACATGTGAATAACCCGCGTGATGAGTTGTCATCTATTAGAAGTTACCCAGTAGTTTACTCTGTAAGTTATATTAGTGGTGTTCTTTAAGCTGTTCAAAACTCAAGTGGTGTTTTACTAATTTATGCAAACTGCTTGTTTTGTCACCCATAAAGTTATTCAATAATTAATATGATGACCATGAGTTGATTCATAAAACCAGTGCATCATGCAGACAAAGAAACCAACATTTTTAGATACGATATGAATAGGAGCAAACAAAGCCATGAATACAAGAGCATAGAGATACTAAGATGATATTTATTATATACATACATTTTTACATTGCATCGACACTACAAAATTGTTTGAATCATCTACAAAAGTTCATATAGATGACAAAAAGGAAAAAGGAGATATTTTTGTTTAGACACACAGGGAAAACATCAGGACTCAGATGCCCTCAACCACAGTCTGGAGGCGTTCAACCTAAGCATGGGATAGCATATTATCATGTGATTGCAGGAATTGGGCAAAGAGCCCCATATCATTCCTCACAATTCCTACTTGAA
The DNA here is from genome assembly GCA_007258455.2 of Sequoia sempervirens. Classification (NCBI taxonomy): domain Eukaryota; kingdom Viridiplantae; phylum Streptophyta; class Pinopsida; order Cupressales; family Cupressaceae; genus Sequoia; species Sequoia sempervirens. The sequence goes on from VDFB02257522.1 coordinate 371,323, forward strand.
GAAGAGCAACCGCTTCCTCCATAGTCTCATTCTAAAGTGTCAACGCTATACATATGGTGTCAACTATTAATCCACTCTGAGGATAGTGATTGAGCCCAACAATAGCTACATTGACATGATGATGGAATTCAGGCCTCACCAGGTGTTCTAACACTTTCACACCCTAGTCGCAATGATTGAAGGTCCTGATGACTGTGTACACGAAATACTCTAGCATGGTAGTATTGTGTACATGTGCCCGGGTCAGAAATGCTTCACCTAGAATATTGTGAAGCACTTCTTCTTCCACCTTGCTCTGTATCACAAAGACATCCTTCAGATGATCCAATAGATGCTTGAACAATGGGCTGCATTCAATCTCCTCTAGGACAATGAAATCGTTTGAAAAATTGTCATCACTTTGAGAGCTCGCCATGTTAGATGCTACTGAATGATGAAGAATGGTGACACTAACTGAATTTATAGAAGGTCAGTTGGACATTGGTGCTTTCTCCTAAGTTTCAATGAGATGACAACTTAGTTCGAATTAATAGCTGATTTGAACCAGTTTTAAATTACATTACTAATTAGGCAGTATACATGTGCAATTGTATGGTGTCTCCTTGAAGCTGCATTAATTGTTCGTTTGTGTGAAAGGTTATTCGGTGACTATTGGTGAGATAAAGATTAGTTTTTCTTGCTCGATACCCATTCATTTTCCAGACTAATTATTTCGATTGATCTTCAACAATTTTCAAGAAAATAGTGGAGAAACAAGAAGATCGCCAATTTAGTAATGACTTTAGTGACCGTTTGTTAGGGGTGATTTGCTATATATTTGGAAATGGAGAAAGAGAAAGGGGCTCTCTGGATATACACTTGGTGGTGTTTTCGAGAGGGATTTTATCATTTACTTCATGCTGTAATAGTTCATGGTCTTTGAATTGTGAATTTAATGAGATGCTTAGTAAACTGATCTTTGTGTTATGTGTGCGATAGGGTTATGTCTTCTTTGTGAGATAAGCTTTATGGTGTCCATTTATTATAGTATGATTTTATTTCCTTCATGAGATAGTCATAGATCTTTTCAATCTTTGTGTTGATCATTTATGGTTGTTGTTTACGCTTTCGCATTAGTCTTATATTTATGAACTGGCGTTTGTTACCTTTCTTGCTTGCTGGTTAAAAGCATACCTTTACTCATTTAGTTTAATGAGATTCATTACATATCATTTGAGGGAGTTGTACCTCCAAAATTCAAAGAAAATCCACAAATGCAATTGTGGTCTTTTCAGAGCTGTTAGCGAATTTATACTAGTGCCAAACCGAGCTGAGAGTCATTTGTTTTGAGCATATTTATCATGATCCAATTCATTCACTAACAAAGATCAATATTGATGGATTTTCAAGAGGTAATCCTGGGTTTTCTGGGATTGGTGGAATTGGAAGAGATAGCTCTGGTAAGGACATATTCTTCTTTTCCATTCATAAGGGGCATCAAACCAATAACTTCATGGAAGGTTGACTATTCTTTTTTCTATTGAGAGCGTTTGTGCTCTTAGATGGCGCAAGATCATCTGTGAATCAAACTCTCAAATCATTGTTAATTTGTTCTCTGAGTAGAAGTTGGATGGGGTTAATTGGCAACTAGCCTTTTTCATTAGGTAGATTCTAAGATTGAGTTCCATGTTTGAGTTTGTTTCATTTACTCACATTCTATGTGAGTGGAATAGGGTTGCTGATTGTTTGGCCAAATGGGCTTCTGAGCATGCTAGAGGTTGGTAGGTTGAAGGTTGGGAGCAGTTATCCCAGGATTATTCCCAAGATTTAGAGAGGCTAATCTCAGAGGACATGGTTGGACGATGGTGTTTAGTTGGTTGGTCTTTTTGAGTGTTTTTCTCTCTTTTTGGTTGCTTGCTAGTTTTGGGACTCTTGGTTATTTCTCTAGGAGCCTATTTTGGACCCTAATTGCTTTTTACTAGTGATTTTTTGGATGCATTAAAATTTTTACCCTCTTTTAAAAAAAAAAAAACCATTGGAAAATCATACAAGTGCTTAAAAATTTACATAGAGGTGCCAAAAATTGATGCACGTGCATGCACGACACCATACAATTGTATGGAGATATGTACATATATGACAATTGTATAGAATTTTGGTCATGAAATTTAAGATCCAAAAAAAATTGGCTAAAAAATTTCCTACTTCAATTTTGATGATTTAATAATCAATCTTAGGGTTTTTGGGCATTCTAAACACAATAATGAGGTTTGTTTTACTCTAGGAGGCCTTTCGCAATACCGTAAGACAAAATACCTCAAAAATTGAGAAGGGATTTGATGATTTTAAGCTCTAATACCATGTTGGAGAATTAATGAAATCCTAGGTACAACAATCTACTAGCAAAAGCCAAAAACCTTTCATAATTGAAAGCAATAAATAAAAATATTGTATTAAATCTCTTAAAAAATAAATACATAAAGATATAATGAAAGAAAATAACCTAGCTTTAGCAAGAAAAAAATCCCTAAGGCTAAAAATATTGTGCCAAATGTCTTAATCCTATGAATTGAGACAAAAAATAAAAAAACAACCTAAGTAAGCTTAAGACTAGGGTGCAAATAGATCCTAAAATCTAAGTGGTTAGATAAAATACCATGTTCACACCAATAGTTTACCCATTAGAGTGGCATATTATTATGAAGTATTTGTAGCATATTTCTTAATATATTATTTTATTGTGTAAGTTATTTCATTACAAGTGGTATTAGAGCATGATTTTGATACCATGAAGGTAACACACAAGACATTTTTCTTTCTTTTTTGGAGGTCATTTTGGGAAGTGTATATCTCTCTCATTTTGATTGTTTTTCTTGATTTTTAAAGGGTTTTTCAAGTTCATAATGAATTTACTATAGTAAGAATATTAGAGGTCATTTGGAATAGAATTCAAGTACTTATTATAAAATTAGGGTTTCCTTAAAATTCACTACAATGTGAAAAAACAATGTTTTTTACCAAAGTTCTAGAGGGTTGAACAAGGGCACATTAATCCACCTAGAACTATGATTTAGAGGCATTTAAAGTTTTCTTGGTAAATTATTATAAATTAGGGTTTCCATCAAATTCACCCTTGAGATTACAAATCAACAAAATTCTTGGATTCTTTTTTTCTAGGATGTGAGATCCAGGCCTTAGTAAGATGGTATTTTTTTATTGATTGATTTTATTTTATGTAATTTATTATAAAATTATTTTATTGCATCATGGTGGGGGCTTCAACAAGATGAAGGATGAACTCTTGACAAGGATTAATGAAAAACAAAAGATCTCAAGGTGATGATTGGATGAACAATTTCTAGCCAAGGGTCTAGAGATTCCCAACATGTGCATCTTCACAACAAGACTTGGGAAGAAGAAGAAAAAGCAAGAGAAGGAGATGAAGTCATTTAATCACTAATTAAGTTAAATGATCATTATTATGTTTTTATTTAGATAATCAAGTCATCGTAGGTGTTATATTTAAGTATCTAAGTTGACTTGTGTGGCATCCAAGACATAAGTAGGGTATATATATGGGAGTTAATAACTAGTTTATTATCATCATATTGTGCATTGTGTTATTTTTGAAGATTATTGAGGGTATTCTCCTCAAAGTGACATTATTATCAAGTATTCAGAGCATATTTTCTCTTACATTCTTCTTTGCACAAGTTGTTTCATTATAGCTATTATTCAATGAATATTTGGTGATTACGATTAACTATTTGTTGAATCTCCCCCATCATCAATAGTTGTTTTATACATATTTATTTCTAATCACTAGTAGATATTTATTATGCATAGTGATTTCTATTGCCTCCTAGTTACAAATAAAACAAATAAAAATAATTAGATCCATTTCAACAATCCATAATAAACTAATCTTATTTTAGTTTCAAATTATAATTGTGAAATTCAAAATAATATTATTTTCTTATAAAAATTCTTAATTAATATATTTTCCTCCGTTGTTATTATGTTTGTTTCTAAATTAACTATTTTGAGAAGCATAATTATAGTGACAATAGAAAATGAAATGGAATGACACGAGTGTGTTAACAAAAATTCTTAAAAATCGAACATATTTTTTTCTAAAAAATAAAATTATATTTCAATCACGTTTAATATTTTTTTTGATACACAAGATGAGTATTTTATTATTAATATTAAGAAAACTACAAACGTCTACGATGCAGGGATATTAGATTTCCATCACCAAAAAATGGCCCGAGAACCACTCGACCAGCAAAATTCATTCATTGAAGACCAGATTTCACAAAATTCCCATCTCGACTAGAGCCACAGTAACCCCAAACAAAATAAAAACATGGAAAAATTACCATTTTAACGGCTACACTGCTAGCAAAGCTCCACCCAAACTAACAAAAGCTACACCAACCCCCCACAGACCAAGAAAACCTCAACCTGCAGCCAAACTTATAGAAAACCATTAGCTTTTGCAAAGGCCTTGAAATCCTTTGCCCATTCAATGCCACTGACCGCCATCAACTCAAAAAATTTCTTCACAAACTCCACAATCACCGCCATCAACTCAAAAAATTTCTTCACAAACTCCACAACCACCGCCATAATCATTCGATGCCTCATAAGACCTAGCCCACACAAATCCAGGAGAAATGGATAAATCTTCAAAGTCACGTCCAGGCATCAGAGCCGCTCCAAATCACAAGGTTTCAGGCAACCCTTACCTTCAATCACTGCACTAAGAACCTCATCCACCCCTTCCACCAAATCTTCCCTAAACATTTTAACCAGTAGCACCTTGGCCTCTGCCTTGGGAACTTTGTTGTCTAGGAGAGAGGCTAGGAAACATGAAGAAACATGCAAATTATCCCTCCCGTACTCCTTGCTTTCCAATGACTGGAATCCAAAATCATCTTCATAGCCACAACAACCAAGGGATCATAGTTAAGTAGAATACGCTTCAATCTTTGATCTGTAATCTCCCTGAAGGAAGTTTGCCTTGCCTTCGACCACAAAGATATCAGTGTATCTGCCCCAAATCTTGCCAGGCTCTCAACCGAGACCTTAATTACAAATTTTGAACACTTTGCCATCGACGTCCTTGCTCTGTTCGCACCCAACAGAAAGGAAGGAAGAAAGCTCATAGCCACCACTCGCACCTACAAAGAAAAACTTAACCAAAAATTGATACGAACCATCAATAAATAATAACACCATTCACATGGCTGCCGCCATCCTACACAAATGGTACACCACCAAACGTGCAAGATGTCCTTGCCATGAGGAGTAAATCCGTCAGGTAGTATATGCACTCATCACTATACATTAATTTGGGTGCCGAAGCTGTCTCCAGCTAACCTTTGTATGACTACGAAAAGACTTCCCTTAACCATCACTTGCCATAATGAAATCCAGCTCAACCCACCTTTCCCTAATGACCTTGCCACCATGGCAACAAATGCCACCCCCCTTTGCCAACTTGGAGGGGCGCTCGCCCTACCTCCCACTCAATCACGTTTAAGATTTAATATAGAATAATGCTCCAAAATTATTGAAAAATGAGAACAAAATGATACTAAAAATCTACATCTACCACTCATTATTCTACCAACACACTCTATTTCTCTAGTCCATTTGATCGTATGATACTATAAATTTTCTCATTTTTCATTTTAACTTGTTGTATCTTCTTTGCCAAAGACAAAATTAATTGAGTTATTAGATTCAAATCATTTGGTTGTATGTTGTGCAATGCAAATGCTAAAACATTTTTATGTTTCAGTCTACTTGTTCATTTTTTCATGGAATATGAGAATATGTTGGAAAATCAATTCATGTTGTAATTACTTTTTCCATCCAAAATTATAGATTGCAATTTTTTCTCTCTAAATTAATTAATTAATAAAGTGTTTTAGAATTGGATATTTCGAGCTATAGTTTTTTTTAGCATAAATTCTTTTTAGTGAAATTTCTTCTTCTCATAAGGTTTTTTCTCTCTATAAAAAAATTCTAAATCTTTGATTATGACTATTTATTTTGGTATTAAATTAGTAGTTTGAAGTCAAAATAAAGGATAAATTTACATATGAAATTAAAATAAAATTTTGTAAGGGTTTGAATGATTTTTGTTGTTGTTGTTGTTAGAGTGGTAATCAAAATAAAAGCTTGAATTTCTTGAATTTTTGGAGTAATAATGGGATGGGTGACCTTTCGGGAAGCCCCAATGCTTCACCTCTATGAGCATCACCTAGATGCAATGAGTGCTAAGTGGACCATTCATCATCATGAGAGATGGGTTCTTATGAACCACTACTCATGAAACATGGGTCAATGAGTTTGACTCATAAAAACTACACAGTTGAATCCTATAGAAATATCACAATTTGACATGTTGTGGAAAATACCTCCTACTTATCAAAATAAATCTTGCTAAGGTTCAATTTTTTTTTTTTGGATATATATATGTATATATATTCCTTATACTTAGGGTTTGAATGGTTATTTTCTTATGTTTTCTTTTGTATTAAATTAAAAATAGGAGTAAAGAGAAAATTAAAAATTGTAAGTAGAAGAAAAATAGAATAAACAATGTATATGTAAAATAAAATAAATTCTTGATAAAAAATTAAAATTTATGTTATGTAGTAAATTCAATAATTCTAAACTAAAATAAACTAGCATACCTATTTTTATAAAAAAAAATGTAAAAGACAATTGATAGATATCATTCTCTAGATGCCTACTTTTGACTTGAGAATAATATCTTTCAATATCTTTTACATAATTCTTTTTAAAGATAAACATGCTAATAGACAAAAATAAAATTAATATCAAACTAGAAGACAACTCATTTTATATTCAATTAATAAATAAACACAAATAATTTTAATAAAAAATATATTAACATTTTTACATTGCACCCCTTTTTTTCTTTTTTCTTTTTTCTTTTAACAAATTAATAAACTTTATTTTTAAATTATCAGGAAAATTCACCTTATTATGGACCAAAACATAAAATACATCTGCACTTATTCCAAACTATCTTTGTTCGTCATCACAAACCCACATTCAACTTTCCCACTTGTGATGATCATTTTAAAGCCCTAAACATCGATCCAACTCCAAAATATTGATCCATTCTCTACAAAATCCCTATCATGGTCCTCAACGATCTCTTTATCACGTTCAAATCCATCAAGTCATTATCCAAGGCACACCAACTATAAAATCATGTAGTGGTGGTTATAAGCCACTTGAATCTTACATCTAGTTTAAAAACCCACTCCCAAGAAAACAGTCTCAGACTTTCATTGGGGGTTAGCAGTATAAATAAAAACCGTCATACACAAGCTTGCTGTCTCTTTTCTTGTTAATAACAAGCTGCATTTGTAGCAGAAACATAAAAGGCAGCAGGAAAGAGGAGATATGGAGGACATTGACAGTGGTAGATGGAAAGATCTTGATTGCTTGCTTCTCAGGCCAGGGAACCTTGTCGGCGAAAATTTTGAGCCAGGAGAAGAGGTAGGTTTTGGTTTTCCTTTGTTTATCCTCTCATATTTTGATCGTCTCTTGTGGGTTTTGGTTTCATTTCTCAGCTTTCTAAACTGGTAATCGGTAGACATCCTTAGGTTTATGTTTTTCCCTCCGAACAAATTTGTTCAGTAGCTGTGTATGCACTCTTACTTTTGGTATCTCTTTGTGGGTAGTGTTATACTTCGATGTCCTCTGAATTTCCAGTTAGGTGAAATTGAAAATACCCAGTTGTCATTAAGGCAATTTTCGTTCCCATAGACCAGCCAAGTAATATCATGTTTACATCCTTGTGATTAGATTATGATTGAATCGGGGCAAAATCATAACTTTGTAATAGTTGGGTGCATATTATATTGGTGGTTGTCGGCATTCTCTATGATGCAGAACATTTCCTAGGATGGTCATGATCCATTAACTCTCTCTATTACTGTTTGTCACGGAGGGACTGCACGTCCTACTCTAGTAAGCTTTGGCTAATATGCTTCCTTAACTCCTACACAGAATAAATTGGCTTGGATAAGAGTCAACCACTATAATTACAACTCTGTAGAGGGCCTAGAGGCCTTTGTTCACTAGATTGACTTGCACGCAATAGGGTCTTCCGGGTCTCAAAGTAGCATTTTATTAGAATATTATTCAATTCCCAATCAAACTGCACCACTTTGGACCTATAAGATTGGATTGACTGCAATCTAACGTGGTGGATGGATGAAGGCTCCCAAATTGGTTCGGTTTGATGCGAATTGGATACTATACTTTTTGGAACATCTGACTTTGGGATCCTAAGAAATATATTTTTATTTTTGTCAATAAGATGACTTGACTTAGTAAAGTCATAATTGTACACAATAACAGAACTCTTCATAAACATGTCAAGCTCTGGGTCTGTAGTGTACGTTGGTTATGTAACTATAATATGTCTTTCTATTTCAAATTGTGGTTATTGGCTGAGAATTACCACTTGTCATCATTAGAGTAAACCTGTTTTAGCCCAGGCATTTAACTATTATGTGATCTCTTCAACCAATGCCATAAATCAATCTCTATACACGTGTAAAAGCAAGCAATATGGAATTTAACCATTGGTTGGCAACACCTGCTAACAATTGCCAGTGACTTTACACAAGAACAAATTGACACTTTCTTTAATAATAAATGGTTAGGGGCCAAGTTTAAATATTTAACCACATGGTTGGCAACAGCCCTTCTATCATAATCATGCTTTTTCTTCAATGATATGGTGGACTTTACAGTGGGATATGCACATGATCTGCAGTTTTAGTAATTTCTATACTTTCAGAGAGGTAAGACTAAAAAACAAGCAGTTATTGATAGTTTGGAGGGGTTCTAGTTTGTTTAACAATAGGAACGCTTTTGCACATTATAGCATCTTTTAAGTTTTAAGGGTTTATGCTACATTATGCTAAAAGTTCTGAATTTTCTCTAGAGCTCGAAGGCAATCCCTGTGCAGTTTCTTGGTTTTTTTAATTGTTGCTATTCTGTGTTCTAATGTTTTTGGATATCTTGAAATAATTGTTTGTTTGAATTTTAAATTAAAATTAATGTATAGTCAAGTTTTGCTTCTTTTAACATCTAGGAGGGCAGCTATTTCTTTCAAATATACATTGTTATTGATTACTGTTTTCTAAGTATCATTTCCTTTTTTATCTTGGTTTCGTGCTGCAGTTGAGAAGTGATTTGCAAGAATTTGCCAAGGTCTTGGTTGTAGGAGCTGGGGGGCTTGGCTGTGAGTTACTAAAAGATCTTGCCCTCTCTGGATTTAAGAACATTGAGGTGATAGATATGGATACTATTGAAGTATCCAATCTCAATCGACAGTTCCTCTTCAGGTTTTCTCCAAACTTTGGCATCTCAGATGTGTTGGGTCACTTGCACATGTATTATCTTGGTTGCTATACAAAACAGTTTTTAATTTAATGAGTAAATCTCTAACCATAATGCATTGTGGCTAATTAGTTATTGCTAATGCTGGGACAATGTAGGGAAACCTTGTGCTAATTCTGTGGGAAGTTGGGCAAGGTTGGTTTCTAATGAACTAATGATAATACCTCCTTATGTTTAGGTATGCCCAACTATTGATAGGCGGAGATGGAGTTGGATTCCAGTGAATGCTGATCTGCTTGTGTTTGTTAAAACATTTCATACATGCTGATGGGATGCATATTTAAAGATTGCATAATGGAAAAAATCATCTTTTTGGAATTTTCAGCTTGCTGTGATATTAAATAAAATCAACTTCCATGAAATTGGTCATGGTTGTCAGTGAGATATGCAGTGTGTCCAATTTTGGAGGTTTTGTTTTGCATTTGCTCTGACTGATTCTGATTGATACTTCATGTATGTGTGGAACTTTTGTCCTCACCTTTAGGATCATGATTTTGCAGGATGCAAGATGTAGGGAAGTCAAAAGCAGAGGTAGCTGCAAAACGAGTCATGGAGCGAGTTAGTGGGGTAAACATTGTACCCCATTTCTGTCGAATTGAGGAGAAAGATATTGACTTCTACAGCGAGTTTAATATAATTGCACTTGGTCTTGATTCAATTGAGGCTCGAAGCTATATCAATGCAGTGGCTTGTAGCTTTCTTGGTACTTCCACATATGCTTGTTTTTAAAATTTTCTGTTATATTATTAAAAGTTTAGCATTGTGATCATTTAGTGATACTATGTACTTGGTGCTTTCAACCACTTGTATAACAACCAACTACTAGGTCAACTTGTTTATCCTCTTGGTGTGGATGCTCAAAACATGGATGACTAGCCTCTAAATTTTTTGTGTTTGAGCACCATAATTCTCCCTCCACAGATTTACAAATAAAACATTAAAAAAATCATATGTATTAAGTAAAACTTTGCAATATTAAGCTAAAATTGCACTTACCAAAGATGTGTGTGATTAAAGAATTTATTGTATTTAGTTGGTTGTTGGTTGTCCTTCCCTGAATGCATAAAGATGAAACAAAGAGCCTCCCCACCATAGCCTTGTAGGTCTCTAGTACATTGAGAATTGTGACTCTAAGGCCTTTGTTAAGTGTCATCCCTTCTATATGTATTAGAGCCTGCTATGACCTCTTTATCAACCTTAAAAGAATCAAAGAAGAAAAAATATGGGATTCAGTAGTACCATGTAATGTCCTGTTTTATTCCTAAATGTGTGCAGCCTATGTTTCAAAAGATATCAATAAAGATAATTAATATTACACCAAACCGGCATTAAATAAAGATTAAGTTAAGTTGTTAAGATTGGTCAACTGGCATATGAAAGGTTATGTCCCTTGAGCAAGATAAGGTATATAAGGAAGGTAGATCTAGAAGGAAAGAAAAGGGAAAAGAATTATATGACTGATTACAAGTAATAGACAGCAGCACTAGCAAATTAATTTATTTAAAATTAAATTATTATTCTCCAAATGCAGCAATGAAGGGTTCTAACTATTGAGGTGAAAAGGGGTGACTCCCTCAAACTTGAGATATAATAGGGAGAGCATTTCATTTGAGAAAGACATCCATAACATCATTCAATCAATCAATTAAGAATAAATATGATGTGACTCCTTCGAAAGTGAAAGTTTGTGACTCTTAATGTGAAAGGTTGTGAGACTTTCAAATATGTTTGTGACTCTTAATGTGAAAGGTTGTGACTCCTTCAAATATGAAAGGTTGTGACTCCCTTAATAATAAGATATAAAAGGGAGATCATTTCCTTGTGGAGAAATCATCAAGTGAATGAGATTGGAAAAAAAGAAAAGAAAATAAGAAGTATTAGATATTTGTTGGAAATAAATATGATTTTCAGCAAGAATATTATTGGAAAGTAAGTTTTAGAATATAAATTAGGAATAACTATATATATATTATAATTGCAGAATGATATTTTAATATCAATTATTAAAGTAGATTCCCTTAGCAATCTATTTTGAATTTATAAAAGTGTTTTGCAAATAGGGAGGCCGATCAACCTTCCAAGTTCACAAGAGATGAAGTACCGACGTTTCTTTCATCAAGTATGCCTTCCTCGAGATGGAGTGCTTGTGGGCTGGGAGGCGTATGAGTGCTTCCGGGCTTGTTAAGGAAGGCAGCCTTCATGCATCTTATCAAACACGCCACCTTGAGATGGGGCGCTTGTGGGCTGGGAGGAGAATGAGTGCTCTTGGGCTTGATCAAGGAGGATGGAACACCTCCAAGGTGGACTAAGGGACGGAGTGGACCTAAGATCCTGCCATGTTCGTGGGCCGGGAGGTGGATGAGTGCTCCTAGGCTTGAGGGACTTCTCAAGTACGCCACCCTCGAGATAGAGTGCTCGTTGGCCAGGAGGCGTATGAGTGCTCCTGGGTTTGATGGTCTTCTCAAGTACGCTAGCTCGAGATGGATGGACAAGGATCCACCCATGCTCTTGCAATACAAGGACAACCATCCTTGAGATTGCGGTTTGCAAACATTTCTAGAAAATTCCTAATATGATTGACTATTGGAATATGTCTTGGAATAACCATTAGTGATGTTAAGATATTTTGAATTCAATGAACTATAGAGCTAACTATCATGATGTTTTAGCTATGGTATGTAGCTCTCAATATTATGATATTTCGTGTATTAATTTGAATACTTCCGTAAAGTTGATAACATCAGTTTTTAGTGATTCTTATTGTTTTGCAGGCCTCAATTTAGGAATATCCCAAAAGGGGGCATTTCATACCATGTAGCATGTATTGGTTGGTGGAGTTGGTGTGATGCCCCCAATTAGTTATTTTTGTAATGTTCTGATTTTTGTGTATTCCCTAGGATTTTCGAGTAAAATATTGACTCAACAGTGAATTATACATTAATTGCAATGCTATCACACAATAGATAGCTGGAATTTCTTGAATCAACTCAAACTTTTTGACAGCTATCATAAAACCCTCATATACTGACAGACAATCTATCAAATTCAGAGTAAAAACTTAGTAATATATTGCTGCTGAATACAAATTCAGAATTTTTACATAACCAAACTCACAAACTGCCTGGAAGTGCTGATACAATAAAATGCACTGAAATATGACAAATCTGCAACCTGTATGGCTGCCTCTTGCTGCTATGACTTTATATAGATTGTCCCAGTTGTGAACAGGAGATATATGAGAATAGGGTGATTTATCCCAGTGATTCACAAGGCCTGCAACAACATTAATAAGGTATGGATTGCCTATATCTGCCACCCAGTATACGGACTCTTCTTGGGGTTTGGCACTCAGTCAAAATGCAGTGATCAGCCTCTCAATAGTTGGTGTAGCTCTAAAAATGTCCTCTGATTTTCATAGCGACCCTTCCTTGTATGTGGTGGTCAGATCCAGCCTCAAATGTTGGTAATCAGCCTCTCAAAAGGCAAGAACATACTTGAAATTTCCAGTGGCTAGGGTTTGGCTGATAAAGTGCCCTAAATGCTTGAATTTTACTTCCTCAATGTGGTGCTCAGCTGTGGTAATTCAGATCCAACTCCGAATGATGTCCAAAATCCATCAAAAATCTGAAACTCAATATATAAACCCTCAAATATGCTTTGGCAATGAGATGATATTTGTTTGCAAAAAACACTGTAGCAGTATTGTAGCAAATTAAAAATGTCTCCAAATTCTCAACAAATTAGGACAGTTGTGATTGCTGAATGGAATCACCCAAGATTGAAAGCAAGGGTTTTTGTCATCAATCCCAAATGTGGAGTCCAAGAGGGTTTTCTCCCTCTTACACCTCAAATAAAACAAGGGGTTTTGTCCTTGGATGCCCTAGATTGAACAAATTGCTCAAATTTGAAAATTGGATGAAAAAGAATAACTTGAATGATATTGAAATGAGGAAAAACACTACTTTAATAGTTGCTTGTTTTGGGCCCTCCATTTATTATATTTTCCCTCCAAGAATTAAAAACACTTTTTACTTTAATTGTAATAAGATTATTAAGTTGTCTCTAGAATTAAAAATTATCGGGCCCAACTTAAACAATATTATTAATATTTTAATCCAAAAAAGAGGATACAACAGTCCGCCCCACCCATAATTGCTTGCCCACAAGCAATTGCAAACTCAAATGATGAATCATGCTGTGATGCCCATAAAGTCTAGATCCTATACCTATCAAATAAAACAACTTTTGCCAAAATTCATCAACTGAGTTCGGATGCTCAAATAACATTGTGCCAACGGTATGAATTATGCTATAGCATCTGGGTCTTGTTTTTGTCACATGGGATAACTTGGACCACCCTATACAACATCTCCCCATTTCCATCCCTCTTAATGATTGTAGGCAATCTTTACAACTTAGGAAACATTGCACCTCTAGGTTCTTCCCATGTGATGGACAATTTGGGACAGTCATTTGAGCTTCATGATCCTACCTGTAAGCTCCTATGATCTCTTCAAAGAAACTGCAATGTATACCTTCCAAGGTAAAGTTCAAATTATATTGTGTAAGGGCTAGAAATAAGTTAGAACAGTCCCAATTCACCTAAAATCTTTACCCAATTAAGTACCATGGTGGCTGTAATGATGATTCCCTTCAGCTGAAACCCCTTTTCAACATTTTCTATCAAGGATGGTCTCTTAAATTGTGCCAGCTTGCAGCTGTTCATAACTGGTAACAGCTATTCCAGCAACCTTCCAATGATATAACAGCAGCAAGACTGACATTCCCTTGCAAAAATCAAAGGTGTGAGTAGTGTAGGGGCTGAAAAAACTCTATCAGTAATTATGAATGGTAACCCTTTCTTTCTTATGATTAGGAGTCCTACAAAACTAATTGTATTGAAGTGGTGTGGGGGCTGATAATGATTATGACAGCAGCATTGAGGCTGAAAGTTTGGTACATGGCTGTCCTGAGTATGTTCCCTCCTCCTTTGGGTGGTAGGATATCATCAATTCTTGCCCTACTCCATCCTTTTGGGTAAACCTTTGCACAACACCCCAATTTTGATGCTACCTCACCATGCTTACATTGCACCACTTAGATTATTATGCGAACTTCTTCTTGAAGTCTCCATGTGATGTCCATGACTGCCCAAATAGGATAACTACCTTGGCACACAACTCCCTTCACCTTAAACTCCTTCTTAGTAACGAGCTTCTCAAATAAGTATAACCAATGCATGCCAACAACTATACTCACCTCTTTTATATTACTATTATAATGATTACCTTGGACTCCAAATGTTCTTATCATGATACCACAAGCTGTACCTTTTGACAAATGGCATGGATCAGACTATATGCGAGCTTGAAAATGGCTGTAACAGTCATATATTGTTTGGAATTTCCTCCCCATCAACAATACATAGGCTGAAATATTAGCACTTAGTGACTTCAATGGATGAGGCCTTCTATACTCGGCATTAAGCAAAGAGATTTCCCAGACACTTGCAGATCTACAACTGTTAATGACATATATTATCTGTTCAATCTGTTCAAAACATGAAATTATCAATTTTTTCATAGAACCATCATACCATGGCTGCAAATCTGAACTCTCTTGCTCAACATCAGAAATGTAAGGGCTGAAAATCTTCATGTACCAACTGAAAATGCCTTAACCCCGATAATAGTTTGGAAACTCTCCCAACATGTGACTGAAAAATTTCCATTAGAGGTTACCAATTGAGGAATACGCTTCCCCAAGGTTGGGAATCCATGTTGGCTGCAACAGTCATATATTACTTGAAAACTCTTCCAAAATAGTGATATATAGACTGGAATAATGGTACTTGATAACTCCAATATATGAAACCTTCTACACAATATTAAGCAAAGAGAGCTTCCCAAACCCTACAGGTCTATGGCTGCTCATGAAAGATAACATTAGTCTAACACATGGAATCATCAAAATAAACAATTGGAACATAGTACAACAGCTGCAACAGTGATTTTTCTTGACCATAATAAAAAATGCAGATGCTAGAACCCATCTCGTAATGATTGAAAAAGCTCTAACAATAGTAATAAATTGAGAATTCCTCCACCACATGACTGAAAACTTGATCATGGCCACTAATGATGTAGGGTAGAAGCTGAATATTGTGGGCAGCAGCCCCAAAGTTGGGTTCCATGCCCCTTGGTTTGTTTCCCTTACCATCAACACTTGTGCCCATTATGTTTTGTAGGTGATTCTTAGCAAGAAAATCTCTTTTTGAAGTTATCCCATTTGGTGGCAACCTTAGAGATAGCTCTTTACTCTGCTTGTTCAAAGTAGACCAAACATTATCATAATGAAGTATCTTACCTAAGGATAATGAAAAGATAATTGATATTCATAATTGATAATTGTGTATTTACAAAAGGAGACGAATGCTCCTTATAAAGAAATTTACAAGACAATGTTTCTAAAAAGAAACCATCATTAACTGAAGCAAACTAAAGCACTTAACTGAAAGATGCTAAAATGAACTAAAGCCAAAACAAAAGTTACTAAAAACTCACTAAGTTAACTAAATGAAAGCTAACGACTAATAAGACCATTAATATTACATTTAATATTTTAATACCCTCCCTTAATGGTCATCCTACAAACATAAACTAAGTCTACCCATATTCTTCTGGAAACATATCATCGGTGATTGATAATTGGAGAAGCATAACCGCCTCGTGATTATAGATCCTTTCCCATAGGACAATCAAATCAAGACTTCGACACTAAAAAACAATGAGCTTTCGCTGCTTCCAAGTAGTAGAATTTTTCTTTGAACCTCTGCGTATTTTCCAACATGATATTGGACAAAGACGCCATCCCTCCCATTTTCCAAAGCACAAAAAATGAGGTAATATTGTGATCAGCTGGCACAATCTCTGGACAATCAGTTGGCACAAACTCTAGACAATCAGTTGGCACAACTCACAAACTGTAAGATTTTTCAGAAAAACCTTCAAAAACTTTGAAAAAGTAAGATTTTTGTAGAAAAACCTTTGAAAACTTGCAAATTTTTTATAGAAAACATTTCAAAAACTCTTTGAGCAAATTTTTTTAGAAAAAAATTTCGAAAAACTCTTTGGAGAATTTTTATTTGTCAACCAGAAAACCTTGCCAAAAACTGGTTCAAAAAACAACCCTTCAGATTGACATGAAAACACGATTTTTGCAAAGTTGTCCAAAAACACTGATGAAGATGTCCAGTAAATCTGAAAATACCCTTTTACAAATTGGCGCAAGCACAAACTTCAATCAGCAACCCATAAATCTTCTAAAAATCTGGAGAAAAACTCCACGATTTTTAGGTAAATACAGCCAAGAAAAGAAAATGCCCAACAACCACGAACTAGAACCCGTCACAATTTCTGCAGAGGGAGGTCACGATTTTCAAAATCTGTGCCAAAAAAAATCCACAAAGTTCGAAAAACCCTATACGAATTTGCAAAAACCCTAGGTGACAAGAGATTTCAGAAAATCCGTCACAAACATGATCGCAGCTAGACAATCATGATCTACAAAGAAAAACACCCAAAATCAAGAAGTCACATGGCCAAAAGGACAGGAAACTGCACGATTTTCAACAAAACAATGCCAATATAGAGACGAAACCCACAAATTTCTGGAGAAAACCCGTGAAAGAAGAAAATCTTCGAAATAGCCAAAAGAGTTTGCAAAAGTCATGCACCAAAAACATGTCTAAACAAATACGCGAAAATCTGCCTTAGAAAAAATCTTCGAATTGGGAGAAATCCAACGCAAAATGTCCATGAATAGAGAAAACCCTTGCATTTTTTAAAAAACGTGATTTTTTGTAGACAAAATCACGATCTTCAGAAGTTGCGACCTCCAGATCAGACATCTGCAAACCGACGAAAAAAGGCCCAAAAAAAAAAAAAAAAGAAGCTCACGCGAATAGCAAAAGAGTCATGATTTTTTAAGTAGAAGACATGCGTTTTCAAACCAGATGGCGCAATTTTCCTTCATAGCAAGTCGCGATTTTTCTGAAAATAAACTTCTTGACAAAAAAAAAGCTTACGAATCTCTTCTCAAAATACCTCCACAAAATCTTCTTCAAAAAAATGGCTTAAGAAAAACTTTCGAATTAGATTCTGGAACCCTACAAATTTTGCCTTCAAAAAATTTCTAAAAAATTTTCTGGGCTAATTAGGTTCGAGCCTAAGCTCTGATACCATGAAAAGATAATTGATATTCATAATTGTGTATTTACAAAAGGAGACAAATGCTCCTTATAAAGAAATTTACAAGACAATGTTTCTAAAAAGAAACCATCGTTAACTGAAGCAAACTAAAGCACTTAACTGAAAGATGCTAAAATGAACTAAAGCCAAAACAAAAGTTACTGAAAACTCACTAAGTTAACTAAAAGAAAGCTAACGACTAATAAAGGCTATGATGACCATTAATATTACATTTAATATTTTAATAGATAATTCCTCAATTTTCATCCTTAACTACTCAATAGGATGTAACCATTGTAAGCTCAAACTTTTATTGAGCCTTCCTAGATCCATGATGTAGAAGTCTTTGCATAAAGACTAAAGTAATGACAATTTGTTTTTCATTAATGATGCTTGGAACATTGAAGCCATTTTGTGGTATCTCATCCTCGTTGAATTCTCCATCACCCATCTAAAAGGGGCAAACTTGTACGTAGCTTGAATCCAACAACACCATCCCATGCGTAGTCACAAAATCTTGAATATCAACAGGACATCTATTTTGCTTATCATCATCTAGCATCAAGCACCCTGTTGTGATTGTCTCCATTTGGCCATCACCTATAATCTTGTCTTCAAGTATGATACTTAACTCCAAGGAGTGATCTTTGAACCTGGAACATTGATCCTTCACAATGTGTATAGGATGCACAACAAATCCTATATGATTCATCATAAACTTCCTTTCAAACCAAATGCAAGAGATGGATAACTCAATAGTGATATCAATGCCTCTATCCACTTTGATCCTCAAAAGATCACTTGGTACCCATATGCAAAAACAATCTTGAATTTGAATCAAAGAGTCCACATAACCTATATTGCAAGTTGTATCCTTTACACTGTTACCCTTTTTAGCATGCTTTCCATCATGAAAAGAATTTTGTAGTGACATAGAAGGAAGCAACAAATCTGAAATGTGATCATCATTTTCATACCTTAGGCTGTCGAAAAGGTGCTCACCTTCTTTTGCTGAATTATAAATTGTTGAGACATGTTCAATGCTTCCATCCTTTGGAAGATCAATGGAGAGTTCATGATTGGATGCCATTTCCCCTATCATGGGTTTTTCACATCCAACAAGTGATGCCTTTCCCTCCTTGACTTCTTCACTATTTTGCTGACACATGCAATCATTATAAGACTATAAGTCAATAAAACATCCACTATCAAAGAATTTTTACCTTCAACTTGCATGTTGAGTCCCTTTTCTTCTTGCTCAATGATGTCTTGTGGCTCTGAATTTGATTGCTTTTCTTTCTTCTATTCCACCAATTCTTTCCTATACATTTGGAGATGCTTGTGGGTCTCATTTTGTTGAAATCTTCTCTTGGATGGGGATCTCATTCCCATGTTGCAAAAATCTTGAAAAGATAATATCTCGTTATTATTAGGGTCATCGTAACAAGTGGTGATGTCATCTATTGGTTGTCCCTCCCTTTCAATCATAGTTGATTCTTCTGATAAGAGCCTTGGTTGGAAAAGATTCTGTGTGGGATTAATCACTAGCAGATTATATGCTGATGCACAAAATTTTTGTACTGGCTTGGTAGTATTGACTCTATTCATGTTTTGCAATGTCTACGACATCTATTCTAATTGATGCTTTATTTCCTGTTGCTCTTGGATCCAATTATCCATCTCTATCTTCCGGTAGATCTTCAAATTTATCCATTTGGATGCATCCGAAATGTTAGCTTTTACCTTGCCGGCTGGCAAAGATCAATGCTTTTATACCAACTGTAATGTCACCAATTAGTTATTTTTGTCATATTCTGATTTTTATGTATTCTCTAAGATTTTTGAGACAAATATCGACCCAACATCAAACTGTATATTAATTGCAATGCTGATCACACAATAGATTACTGGAATTTCTTTTATCAATTCAACCTTATTGACAGCTATCATAAAACCCTCATATATTAACAATCTCAAATTCAGAGTAAAAACTTAATGGTATATTGCTGCTGAATACGAAATAATAACTTTTACATAACCAAACCTACTCACAAACTACCTGAAAGTGCTGATACAGCAGAATTCATTGAATTATGACAAATCTGCGATTCTGCAACCTGTATGGCCGCCTCTTGCTGCTGACTTTATACAGACTGTCCCAACTGTGAACAGAAGATGTATGGTGATAGTAGTGTTGTCCCAATGATTCACAGGGTCTGCAACAACATTAATAAGGTACAGACTACCTAAATCTGCCACCCAGATCTGTACGCACTCTTCTCAGGGTTTGGTGCTCAGTCAAAATTCAGTGATCAGCCTCCCAATAGTTGACCAGCTCTAAAAATGTCCTCTGATTTTCATAATGACCCTCCCCTGTATGTGGTGCTTAGATCCAGCCTCAAATTTTGGTAATCAGCCTCAAAAAACAACAGGAAAATACTTGAAATTTCCAGTGGCTAGGGTTTGGCTGATAAAGTGCCCTAAATGTTTGAATTTCATTTCCTCAATATGGTGCTCAGCTGGGGTAAGTTAGGTCCAGCTCCAAATGATGTCCAAAATCCACCACAAATCCGAAACTCAATATAGAAACCCTCAAATATGCTTTGGCAATGAGATGATGATTTTTGCTTGGAAAAAACATTGTAGCAGCACTATAGTGAATATTGTAGCAAATCAAAATATCTCCAAATCCTCCATAAATCAACATAGTTGTGATTTTTGGATGGAATCACCTAAGATTGGAAGCAAGGGTATCCTTGATCCGAAATGTATCCAAGAGGGTTTTCGTCCTCTCAAAGCTTGAACAAATCAAGGGTTTTCGTCCTTGGATGCTCTAAATTGAATAAAGTGCTCAAATTTGAAAATTGGATGCAAAAGGATAACTTGAATGATAATAAAATGAGGAAAAACACTCTTTTTATAGTTGCCTTTTTCAAGCCCTTAATTTATTTGATTTTTTATTTTCATTTTATTTTCCCTCCAAGTATTAAAATTATTCTTTATATTTAAGTGTATAAAAAACACTTTTATTTTAGTGCTAGTGTTTAAAAACAATTTTTTTAATCGTAATAATATTATTAAGCTACCCTTAGAATTAGCAATTACTGGGTCTAAATTAAATAATATTATTAATTATTTTGATTTAAAAAACGGGTCATGACAGCTGGTTTTCCCATCCATGATCAATGATGCACCAAACGGTTTCATACTTTTCCTTTTTCCCAGCATATGAATAGCATATGGTCTTCTTGGCCTTGCCCATGGCCTCATAGAGACAACTCATTGACATTTTGTCCCCATTGACCAGATATAGCACCTTGACCAAAGGCTTTGTCACCCAAAAATCTGAACATAAAAAAATTCAATTGATAGAAAATTAAGAAACAGTAACAAAAACAAAAAAAACAGCAAATAAGAAATGTCCTCTAAACTTAAGTTTGATTCTTATCTTGAGCATCTCCTCTACACACTTGATGAAGACCTGATCAAATATTATCCTCACGACCTTCTCTTTTGGCCTTTTGGAATATTGGGAGTCCAACCACACATTGCTCACAAACATTTGCTTGAGAGAAAGGGTTTCCCTTACAATGCTTTGCAAAGTGATAAAATCTGTGGCAAATCATGTCACCCTCTTGATTGCACAAGGTCCTTGCCTTTGGTGTGCTCTCTCATCAAACTAAGCACCTGAGTATGGTTATAGATAAATTTTGTAACATTTCTAGCATCTTCCACCACCCTTTTGATCCACTCCTAATCTTCCCAATGTCCTTGAGCATTAAATCTAGGTATTGAGCAACATGAGGGCTCCAAAATTGGTGGGATGACTCTCTTGAATAAGTCTCCCTGTGGCTATATATGTGGCTGCATTGTCTGTGACTATTTGGACAATGTTCTCCATCCCAACTCTTGGATCACCCCATACAATAGATTGCGTAAAGTCTTTACATTCTTACATTGTGCAAGGGATCCAAGGACTTAAGAACACCAATGTGCCCCTAAAAAGTTTATTAAGGTCTTTTCTTGCTATTTGTCCACCCATCCAGTAAAATGCTGCAGCCTTTTTTTTGGTCATATTCTCCTCTGATCTTCTACCATTAGCTGTGTATTTTTGATGGCTTCCTCTAAAAACGGGCCATTGGAATCATGTGGAGTTGGTGTCTTAAACCCACACAAGCAATGATTATGCATTTAGCAATGCATTCCAATATGGGCTGTTGGCCACATTAAAAGATATATTATTGTAGTAGCAAAAAATTTCTGTCATCATCCTTGCCTCATGGTGCTTCTCTTAGTTTCAATCAATACCTTCAAGCAAAGGTTGTGGGCCTGGAACATTGCAACT
This sequence comes from Sequoia sempervirens, assembly GCA_007258455.2. NCBI lineage: Eukaryota > Viridiplantae > Streptophyta > Pinopsida > Cupressales > Cupressaceae > Sequoia > Sequoia sempervirens. The sequence goes on from VDFB02257522.1 coordinate 393,361, forward strand.
AATGTAAATTAGGTGGGTAATTTAGATGGCATGAACTTTTCTTGTGTGAGTGGAGGAAAGCCATATATACCGGCCAAGAATAGAATCTCTAGATGAATTAGGGGCGGCCTTGGAATTCATTATCAATGCAACCACATCCCTTGCTTTCTTCCTCTCAATTTGCTTCTCCTCATAGCTAGAGAGTGGGACATTCATTTCTCTTTTCACTTGTTCCTACACTAGGCTACACAACTAGATGTCTTGGCCAGCAATTCAAACATAGTGGTATTGCATGTGGGGTGGCTTTGGAATTCATTATCAATGCAACCACATCCCTTGTTTTGTTTCTTCAAATTTGCTTCTCCTCATAGCTATAAAGTAGGACATTCATTTCCTTTTTCACTTGTTCCTACACTTGGCTACACAACTATTTGTCTTGGCCAGCAATGAAAAATCAGTCAACAATCAGTTCATGCTGCTGAGAGATTGTAATCACTGAAGAAAGAAATGACAAAAAACACAAAAAATAAAGGTTTTGTCACTGATTTTTTGAACTATGATTAATTCTACCTCCCATCTGTGGTTCGAATATGTAATGAAATAACTTACACAATAGAAGAATTTGATATGAAATATGCTGCAAATATTTGATAATAACTGAGAATAACATGCCACTTCGAGGGGGCAAACCTCCAAATATCTCCAATGAGAACACAATTCACAATATGACGATGAAATAAGACTTACAACCTCCTATATATACCTATTTATGCCTAGGATATCACCTAGGCCAACTTAGACACCCCTATATAAGCCCTAGGCCGACCTAACTAACTAAATAATAATATAATAATGATAACATGACTTAATTAGGAGTTAAGATAGTCACAAGCTCACTATTCATAACCCGATGTACACCAATATTAAGGGAGTAGCAGAATAGCCCTAGTCAACAGTTTACTTGGAGTTACAGCCTTGTCTGTACAAGGGATATTTGTTATAAAGATATCTCATCATTTTTTTAATACCTTTGCCATTTTTGGACATGAATCGTTGCTCTAAACATGTAAATTGAATATGTTCTCTTGGTGAAGACTTGAAAAAAGGATTGTACATCAGTTATAGATTGAGAGCCTACTATGTTAATTAGATCTATGATTGCCAACCTTATATCCTATATTAAAAAATCATATTCTATTTTCGTAGCTTCTTCCTGTTTTACTTCATTTGGTATAGGAAGGAGAAATTTTATTCTTGATTAGCCTCTTCTCTTTTATATAAGAAAATTGTTTTTTGTCATCTTCAAATGCAGAATATGATTCTGATGATAAACCACGTCCGGAAACAATCAAACCTATGGTTGATGGGGGTACTGAAGGATTCAAAGGCCATGCTAGAGTGATTTTACCTGGAGTCACACCTTGCTTCGAGTGTACCATATGGCTTTTCCCACCTCAGGTTAAATTTCCTTTATGTACTCTTGCAGAGACTCCTCGGTCAGCTGCTCACTGCATTGAGTATGCTCATCTAATCCAGTGGGACCAGGTGAGATTAGATTTGATAAATACTTTCTTATTCAGGCTTTGCAATTGAAACTATTGTTCCCACAATCACAAACTTGAATTCAAATGTTTGCTTTCTGTATGGTAGGAACATCATGGAAAACCTTTTGATGCAGACAATCCAGAGCATATGCAATGGATTTATTCACAGGTGCAACATTAAAGAAATTATGAAGCATCTCATCAATTTCAAGGATTAAAACTCTGTTTAAATAAAATTAAAGATGTTTCTTATTATACAGGCACTTGAAAGAGCGGAAGCATTTGGTATAAGTGGAGTCACCTACTCCTTAACTCAGGTGTGATAAATTTTTTTCAGCAGAGATACCATTCTCTCAATTTATTTTAATTTGTTCTATCTCAAGAGGACTGTACAATTACAGCGGTTGTGATTTTCACTTATAATTTTGTAGGGCCTTTTGGCCTTAGTTTTTTCTTTGTAAAATTCCTTTTTATTTTTTGAATTTATTGCTTTCTACACTTGCTCATAGTGGCGTTACTGTTGACTGTCACCGTGAATCCTATTTAATTTTTCTAGCCGTTTTTATTATTTTCTTTCTTTCTATACTGTGCATGGGATATTCACAGTCCATTAGGTTGAGAGTGAACACTTCTGGAAAAACTGTGTAATTTATTAAATATTATTATATTTGCATCAATGTTTCAAATCACTGTAATAACCACCCTAGACTTTTTTTTGAAATTTACATCAATTGAAAGTGAGATTACAATGAAATATCCTGTTGACTTTCTGATCATCAGTTCCCATGATGGGCGAGGTGAGAGCGTACAATGAAAGAATCTACATGACAAATTAAATTGCAATAGCTGAAAGTAAAACAATTAGGCGGTAAGCTAGCCAATACCACTTATTCAGTGGAGTGCATATGCAATACTGAAAGGAAATATGTTTCATGTTTATTCAGCGGAGTGTTTAGTATAATAAAAATGATAGCACTTCCACTTATTCAATGGGAAGGAAAATTACAATGAAACCACTTGTTTAAGTAAAACCAAGCCATCTACTTATTCAGTGGAAATCCATATAAAGCTACCACTTATTCAGTGGGTTGAGTACAATAATCAAAGAGCTTAAGCCAAATACATTGGCAGTACTATCATCCAGTGTTTACAATGTTAGCCCACATGTATCAATCCTAAATAGGAGTGCAACTGTTGATTGCAAAATGCAGATAAAGGAAAGAGCTGATAATATGAAAACACTGATGCAATCAATATTGCTATAACACCCCAATTTAAGCCAATAATCATGAACAATCCCACCCGACTTGGAAACAACAGCAATATACCTTATTGAATGATGAATATCTATTGGTACAGGTCTGATAATGCACTGAAACTCGCTGTAACAGGTCTGGGCAGCAAAAGAAAACACTTAGGAAACACAATCAATTCATACCCAGCCTGCCAAGAATGAACATAGGCTGTAAATGTCAACTCCAAACGCATTCAACATTCACCTAAACATTCTGGAAGGAGTATACATCAGTCTGAGATCTGTATTCAGACATATGCAGGTCTGTTATGCACTGAAACAGCAGGATCAATACCTAAAAATGATGAATATAACACCTCAAACCAACAAGGGTCAACACCCAAAGACTTGGAAAGGGCTAGAATGATCCAAACTACACCACTCAAGGAGAAACAAAGCTAAAATACCAATCGCTTGCCCAACAAATCCTCACGCCTCATTTCCAACCATAGTACTACCAACCATGAGAAGTATGACCCAACAAGAATAGGTAGTACGACCAGCACATGAAGGGAATGGTACAACCAACAAGTAACTCTTCAATTCACCCTTAAACACAATCAAAATCCTTTAACAAAATCTCACAAAAACATTCAACAATCTGCAACTTCAAAACATGTCAAAAACATCCATGAATGCAACACCCAAAATTGAATTTCGATTTGAGCACAATGGTGATCTTTGTATGAAACCACTCAGCTAGCTAGGGGAGTTTTCGTCTCCTAAACCAGCAACTCCAAGAGGCTTTTTATCCTTAAGAAGCTTTGGAAGAACTCAGGTTCATACCGGTAGCATAAAAATATAATTCATGAGTCTCACCTCTCAAATGAGCCCGACAACATAACAATATAACTTTTTGGAGGGAAATATTCAATTGAAAAATATAATGATTCTCTTTTTCTCCAAAATGATCTTTTGAGAAAGATTATATAATTTTAATGTGCAAAAAGCCCCCCATGTCCTAGGCATTCACTTATGAGATTACATTAACACAGTGTTACCTGGGGACGCGTCCTCCGGTCTAAACCCCCCCTGTCCCTGTCCTGGAAACGTCCCAGGGCTAGGGGACGGCCAGGGGACGACAGCAGTATACCATCTTTTTTTTAATTTTGATTTTCATATCGTAATTGAAAAAAAAAACTATATTGGCAATGAATTCTTAACACAAATGTTATTTACTAAGTTTCTATAATGTATATATGCATGCTTTATCTATGTTTTCATATGAATATTTAAACTTTCCCTCTATCTATTAAATTTTTCTATATTTTATATAGCCGTCCCCCCGCCGTCCCCAAATTTGACATGAAAAATCGGAAACTTGGGGACTCGTTCCGTTGTCCCATGCCGTCCCTGTCTCAGAAACTTGGGGTAACACTGCATTAGCACCATTTAAAAGAGATATTACACTTAAGCTTTTCACCTTAATATTTTAACATTAGAAACTTAAGTGAATATTTAAATCATTTTACCCAAGTTGCGCTCTGAAATAGCATCAAAAACAAACTTTGATAACACCATCATGATACTGAAGACTTGGGATGATGATTGGAGCCAACCAGGTGACTTACTAAAAATAGACTGCTCCTCCAAGAATTTTGGAGAGCTCCCCAAAAGTCGGAATTCAATTCAAGAAGTGTCATGATGATCCACACCACTGATTGAGTTCATTGCCAAGAATAGAAACCCTATAATATTGAGCCTCTGCTCTCCAAGAACTTTAGAGTCCCCTTTTTCTTATCAATTAACCTACGGGAACTTGGAAAATAAGCCAACTGTCTACTATCTGACTAAGCTTGAGAAAGGGACATTACACTCACACTCCATGATCCATCATCAAGAAGATTGCAAAAGATGGATCATGGAGTGTGATCAAAAAGTGTTGATTTAAATAAATTTCTTTATTTCAGATTCCTTGTATACGTCCATCCCATAATCTGCTCATTCCAAATGTATGGAAATTGATTTTGTATGGAAAGGTAAGCTTGTCAAGTACGAACAAAATTTCATTAGTGAGCATTGAGTGAGCACAGTGAGTCAGTGTGATTTGAAAGTACATCTAGCCATTTTAGAACGGTGCTAGGATTTAGTAGAACCCTACAAGCTGAGAAATTGAGTATGACTCAAGCTAAAACATTGAATTGAGCCAATCAAAATGATTCTCATTGAGAAATTATTGTGCAACGGAATCAATGATCAACACTGATGTAACTTGTTTCTCATATCTTTTTCCATTCGAGGGTTGGATTGATGCCGAGCTACCAGATATGGTTGTGAGTAAAAGATTGAAGTTAATGTAGGATAATTTAAATCTATGTTCCATCAAGTTTCTGGGATGGAGACAGTAGGGGATGGGGGGACATGTATGTTTTTGCATGGCTTTTCTGGTAGGGCATGTTTTAGGGGTCAGCAAGGGACAGCAATTAAACAAATAGGGAAAATTTAAAAATATAGGAAATTTCATATATTCATATAAGAGGCATTCAATATATTGTGAAACATTAGAGCTGAATTGAGAATTTACATGGGTTGACATACAAATTAACAACATGTCAATGTCTAATCATCTGAGGTTTCATTATTAATGTGCACATACAACGAAATAAAAAGGCTGAAAAGGCTACAACTACAAAATGACAAAGTGTAGACAACTAGATCTGCTGCTGCTATGCCTATGCCTCATTTTTGCCAAAGGCTTAATCAAAGTCAGATTCTGAATCTGAGTTACTGACAATATGGAGGACTGCCTAATCCAATGGAACCGCAGCCAATCTCTTTCATGCCTTCTCCCATTCTCCCCTAATCCAGCAGCTTCTAGGCATTCCTTTTCAGCAACTTCACATTCTTCTGTAATTAATGCCCCTTGTCACTTTCAATAATAATTAAAGATTTATGCTTAGGATTTAAAATGAACTTTCTTGTTGTGTATCTCAGAGGCTGTAATGTCCTCTCTTAAAAAATTAAACGAAGACAAACCCATGCACCCATCATACAAATAAGAGGGTCATAATGTCACAAAAAGGAGCTCTTAATTTATATTATGAAATTATAATAAAGTTAAAATATTAAATAAAGGCCTCTTATAATTAAAGTTTATTTTAAATAATAATTCCTCTCAAATAATCAAGGGTCATTTGAAGAGTTATGTCTTTTGATGGGAAATTCTATTTAAGAGAGGCCAAACAAGGAGGCGGCGACATGCATTGATGAACAATTCGATTTTCTAATTTCTACTCCTTGTTGGAGCTTTGAACTATGGTTCAAATAACCCGAGGACAGAACTCCTTTAGGTTTGGAATTGGAGGACGAAAACCCACGATTCCATGGAGTGATTTTACACAGAGATCACCATTGTGTAGAATTTATTATTTTTCAATTTGAAATTGAAGAAATATCCTTTCAAATCTACAATTTATAATTGGTGCAGTGATCCATATTTTTTGGCAGGGTTGGAACATTTTATTTTGTATGTGAACAATGGTTTAAATTTTGAAACCTGTTCAATACCTCCAATAGAAAATCTGCACTTTCACATCACAGCAGTGACTTACATTTGTTTTTCATAGTGAAGGGTTGAAAGGCCAAATTGTGCTTCGGGTGCGAGGGTGGATTGATCAGGGGACTGTGATTTATAAATTTTTGGTGGTATTTTTTTATTATCTTACAGAGATCTTCAACGACTTTGTTGTGGATCTGTTTGTAGAGATTTCAGAGACCAATGATTGAAAAAGATACACATTCAGCTCCAGCAGAGGCGTATAATAGGTGATTTGGTGCTGATCATTGTTTGACAGAATTTTGGAGACATTATCAATAAAAAATTTCCTTCCGAATACTATGCCATTTATTCAATTAGATCTATTAAACTGCTCCTCCATGATTTTATAATTGCAGAATTAATAATTATATAGCAAATAACAATATTCATTCATTTTGAAGCACAAAATTGTTGAGCAAATTAAAATTGGGTATATATTATAAAATATTTCATTCGGGATATTACAATGGTATCAGAGCCATATCTTGTTAGTTTGTGAAAGATAAGCCAACAATTGAATCCAGAAATCCATATGCAAGTGCATGCCTAAAGGTGTAGTGACCAGGTAAGGGAAAATCAAGTCCTACATAATAGAAATCAACGGTTGGAAAGCAATGTTATATGTAGGAGACAGGGGCGCTAAAGAGAGAGTGAGATTTAAGTTTAAATAAGCTTCTCTACTCCATTGTTTCACATAAGCAGATCAGTAAATTTTTATATAGCAAAGAAGTGGTGAATATATTCTTATTTTAGCAGTGATCTCACATTAGATTTTAAGTTTTCAACGTTAGACTTTATTGATACCAATATTTTCTTTTCACTTCAGCGGTGGTATTCTTTTTGGCAATCAATAGCAATCAACATTTTTATTGGCGGCATCTTTTCATCATTTTTCTTGCTATGCCTTTTATTGAATTATTAACAATAGGAGATGGATGTTGATAAAGAAAAAAAGATTGATACGATGATAAACATTTTGGGTCAGATGCTTCATATAATCTAAAATAATATGAATATTTCTAGAAATCAGAATAATGGGGCAAATACTTCAGGAGCCAACAACAAAAATCAGAACAATTGCACACAGAGAATAGTTGTTGGGCCTAATGATAGACCTTTATGACTGAAGAAAAAAAGTCAGAAAAAGGTTATTAAGAGGAATACATTCCTAGATTTGTTCATACCATGGAATAAAATTCATTCTGAAAAGGATTCAAAAAAATCAGATGAAGAGATTAAGCAGACCATGGAACCAGTGACAGATACACCTAAGACAAATTTACAAGAGGAAGAGGTCAAGGAAGAATTTGTAGAACATAAACCGAAAGAAGGGTTAAAACTAGAGCTACCAAAAATTAATAAGGAACATATCAGTAAGCAAGAACAAAAGGAATCCACTATACAAATTAGAGATGAAATTAATTTACAAGGTGTATGGAGGAGCATAAAGCTATGGAGGATATTGAATTTGGCTCCACTAATCTTCATGCTACAGATTTAGGGCACAAGGATATATCACTTCAAATCCTTTCTAATAAGAAAAAAGAGGGAGGCTTACCTCATTTCAAGCAAGCATAGAAGATGTAATGTTAACTTGAAATTATATGAGGATTGGAAAAGAAGGGCAAAAGAAGCTTAAGAAAACAACATTTGTAAGAATAAAAGGAAAATTTTGCTCACATTGATAATGAAAAGCAGGAGTTTAGGTAGTAACTAGGTGTACTACATTCTACATGGGAACCCTAGAAGGCGATAACAAAGCAATCAGTCTTGAGTTTGCAAGTTGGAGTTATTGCTTTCCACTAAGGACTAGGAATGGTTAGTTTGCTTAACATCATCAAGGAAGAAAAAGGTAAGCATTCCAATCATTCCTATGAGTACAATTCAAAATATGAAAGAGACAATAATAGCATAGATTTGCTTTACACCATGTCCTTTCACTATTTTTGTTATAATGGAAAGTACTCTAAGCATGGGAAAAATATGAAAGATATGACTTGCAGTAAAGGACACCTAGATCCTTTTACTCAAATACATAATTGGCTATGCACAAAGGAGATGGATCTTGGTGTTTAGGGCAATCCTGCAATTCATGATGATAGAGGATGCAACACTCTGTCGTTGTCTCGGATGTTAGCAATGACAATCAATAGTTTGTATTTGTTGCCTAGGATCTTTGGTGAATATTTAATGAGAGACTAGAAGATAATGGCAGTGTATGATATCATTCAACTTGATCAAGCCAATTTTTCGCATTCTTTTTTGAGGCCTAAATCTAGAACACATATGCTTTTGCTAATATAGGTGTTTCCCAATGGTAATTGAAAGATAGACATAATGCCAAATATATGAATGGGAAGAAATTTTATAGTACTTGGGTTGAGTAGAGCATATTGTTTCATTACATACCTCTAGGACTACCACCTCATAGAGGATGGCACATGAAAATGGATTTTTGTAAGCAAGGAGTAACTTGTGAAGGCTCCTTTGTTGCTATGGGATATGACAATGATACAAAATTTCCCATCTTATTATTGTTGATGTTAGCAGCTTCGGGTTCAATTCTTCCAGCCCCAATTGAAAATATAAATTATTTATATGTGTAAATGGCAACATTATTTTTGGACAACTTCCTTGCATCAATTGTAATTCATTATTATTAATTGTATTTATTTCTTGGTGGCCGACCTAGTTTATTGAAAGGGTGCACCTATCTAGCAATGTATCATTTCATTTGCAAAAGCAAGTTCGATTATTCCTTCTCTCAAGTGTGGGAGCAGATCCTTCCATCTAGTAAATTGTGAATCTCTTCAAGTGCAAAATTGTGTTCAAGGAAGGGTATCTTTGTTGCAATTGGCCTTGTATTGTAAAGTATTGTTACCATTACTTATATATATAAGAGATATATTGTTGCTGGGTTTTTCTCCCTCAAGAGGAGGGTTTTCCCAGGGTATCTGCTGTGTTATTGTGTCTGATTTTGAATTAATTTTCTGTGCATTAAATCTGATCATAAAACTAACAATTATGGTATTCATTGGATGAAACCATTGTTCTAAAGGTGACATTATCCCACAAAACTCACATTGGTGTATGTACATATAATATTTGGCAATTGGTTTATGAAGGGAATTTATTGTAGAGTAAAGATCTTTTTGTCATCATTGGAAATGGGGAGGAGAAATTTATTTTCGCTACTATTCCAGGGCAGCCAATAACGTCCATAGTGCAGAACTATAATGCTGCTATGTTTCACATTTTGGGTAAGAGGGTAGGATGGCAAGCAATGGCAGAAAGCATCATATTGATTTTTGCACATAAGAGTCGACCAATATCTGATCCAAAATTCACCTACAAGGCTGTTTGGGCTAATGAAAATCAAATGGCAACTATAATTCATAATGATATGATCACAAGCAGCCAATGTCATAAGGCTGAAATGACATGCATATAAGCACCAAGAGATGTTGGGGACTCCGGGGTATTTGTTGTACTCCAAGGTATTCGGTACAACAAAGGCACACCTTCATCTTGCTCCTATTGCTGAATTTGAACAGTAGCATAATTCTTTTTGTAGGTAGCCATCTACTTATCATGTTTGTGCTGAAAGAGGGAATAGAGAGTCCATGAATATACCAATGTTGGAGGGAGATAGTTACGTTCCTAAAATTTTGCATATAATGCAAGCTATGAGAATTTTTCCATCTTGCAGAAACACAATTAGACCTCATAGAGTTGTGTATAACTAGTATCAAAGGAAGGTAACCCAGGAGAGTGCTACTTCAAAGATACTTTCAGGGAAAGGCCTCATTGGGATGTTCTCATTGATAAGAGATTGAGGAATATTGAAATAAATGACATGTTGGGAAACATTCATCTTCCCACAGGTATCGAAAAACTCGTTAGTGTGAGGGCATCACTTGCAAAGGTTGCAACTCTTTTTCTTTGGAAAAGGTTTCATGGGTACAATTGCAATGGATTTAAATCTCATCGTTGGGCAAATTGAGTATATAGTGATTAGTTTCTTGAATTGGCAAATGTACTTGCTGTTCTCCAAGATGGTGGGGCATCCATGAACATTTTGGCTAAGGTAGTACAAGCGGCTCAAGGGTATTTTGAGATAGTAGGATAGGGTTTGGGCAGTATGGTACTACATACAAATGGCATCAACCTTATTTTAGCATTGAAGCACTATCTCATTAGACAAGTTGAGGCAAGCATAGTAACAACTCTTTAGGGACATCATTGGAGTACAAAGTTAGACATAACCAAGACAGTTGGAGAAGCATCACCTAGTGCAGAGTTTCCAATTCCTAATTATATTAGAGTAGTGCAACAAAAGCTAACTACATCACACAAGGAGGGTCGAGGATTGGGAATTATAAATCTCCAAGGTTGATTTGGGACCTTGGTAACTCCAAAGGCATCCTCATGTGCAATTGCTTGAGGACAAGCAATCTTAGGAAGGGCGGACTATAATGTCCCTTCTTAAAAAATTAAACCAAGACAAATCCAAGTGCCCATCATACAAATAAGAGGGTCATAATGTCACAAAAGGAGCACTCAAGTTATATTATGAAATTATAATAAAGTGAAAATTATTAAATAAAGGCCTCTTATAATTAAAGTTTATTTTAATTAATAATTCCTCTCAAATAATCAAAGGTCATTTGAAGAGTTATGTCTTTTGAAGAAAAATTATATTTAAGAGAGGCCAAGCAAGGATGAGGCATGCATTGATGATCAATTCTATTTTCTAATTTGTACTTCTTGTTGGAGTGTTGAACTTGGTTCAAATGATAGTTGTAAAACTTAGACTTGGCAATTACTCGACATGCCCAAAATTATTAAAAACTCAGGACTTGGCAAAAACTTGGGGAAAAACTTGGCTATGACTTGGTAAATTTGTTGAACATTTGCAAATACATAAAGTTTTAAAAATATTCTTCAAAAACACAAATTACTAAATTTGTAGAACATATTATTGTTTTCCATCATATATAAATCAAAATTAGAGTTTAATACATATCATAAACCAAAAAACAAATTCAACCTTTGAATAAATATGAACTTTGAGTTTTAGTATCAATGAAAATTATAAATCGTAAATTTCATCTACGACTAAAGCTCAAAAAAGTTTGTTGCCACTGTGTGGGTGTTGTGGAAGTGGATGATATAGCTGCAATATTCTCAACAGGTGCTTCATCCATAGTGATAGGATCAAGTTGTGTATGCGAGGAACCTGCCCCTAATGGCTCACCAACCTCGGCTAGCCTCTTCATATGCTGCCATACTCGCTTCCCATTTAGCTGCTTCCCTCTCCAAATCAGCTAACTCATCATTGGTTAACAATGAATCCACATGAACATCATTAGGTTCAACAATCCAATTTGAATATAGATCATTGTCATCAAGGTCAAGATCAATAATTCAATAGAATGTTGGTTGTGGAAATTATATAAATTTTTAAAATTTTGTTCATATTGCAAATTTAAATGACCTGCAAGCTTGAATTTTCACATTTATAGTTGTGAAAATTCAAGCAAGTAGGTCGTATAAAATTTTAAAATTTTGTTAATATTGCAAGTTTAAATGGTCTGCAGGTATGAATTTTCATAGTTATAATTGTGAAAATTCAAGCTTGTAGATCGTTTAATAGAATGTTATGTGGAGACTGGAAAATATATGAATTTTTAAATTTTGTTCATATTGCAAATTTAAACGACTTGCAGACTTGAATTTCGTAGTTATAATTTTGAAAATTCAAACATGCAGGTTGTTTAAATGAAAATTTGTTCATATTGCAAGTTTAAATGACCTGCAGGCTTGAATTTTTACAATAAAAATAAAGAAAATTCAACCTCATAGGTTATTAAATTGATTTTATTCACAGTTTCGTATTGCAAGTTTAAACAACTTGCAGGCTTGAATTATGACTGTGAAGATTCCAAAGTTTCAGACTCCAGCATGGAAAGGACACAAAGGATATTAAACTGTGAAAAATAAATTTACACCTGCAGGTTGTTTGAACTTGCAATTTTTTTTTAATAAAGTTTCTGATTTCAAGCCAAAAAAGGTGATAAATGGCATCACCAAATGTGTGCCATAAATTCAAAAAAAATATTATTAGAAAACCTGTAATTCACATCGCAAATCGCATGCATTCAATCAGCAGTCATGTGCCCTAAATTGCTAATTATGTGCCAAAAGCGGAAATGCTAAAAACAGTGGCTTTTTAAACCTGCAGGTGAAAAAAAGAGCTTATAGCAATTTTGATGAGTTCTTTTCAAAAAATCCCTGAGTTTTGCAGGTTAATTACAGTTTTCTTTTGGTAAAATTTTTGTGAGTTTTTGAAAAACTCGACAGTGAGTTATATGGTGAGTAACTTGCCAGGCTTGCTAGCTCATGAGTACCCGGTGGGATTTGCAACTATAGTTCAAATCATAGCAGCAAAAATCGTTTGGGGAAATAATAGGCAAACCAAAAGTATAAGATTTTTTGAAAAAATTGAGGAAAAATCAAGAATAAATTGGATTTAAAAAAAAGATAAAAAATTGTAGAGAAAGAGACAGAAACTATTTTTTTTGAAATTTAAGGGCATTTCCATAGCATAGAGATATAGAGAACAAATAAAATAGAGAGTTTAACCCATGAATTGTTGAAAATAGGATTTTGTTGTTTATATTCATATCGCTGATTACATTGCATTCCACAAAGCATGCTTCATAGTGCATAAATAATAACTAGATGGTTACAATTGATCAAATTTCAATTACAATATAGTTTGTAACTTTGTACAAAGTCAACCTATAAACTAAGTACAAAGTTCCAAAAAATCAAATGTAGCCAATGACTCTTGCTACTACAAATATAGCTATGCTAGAGGGCTGCAAGTCTTGCTGATGAAGCTTCTGGTTCAAAGCCTCTCCTATGTCGTTCAATCCCATGACTATCCAAGTTGGCCTCTAGGATCTCAAAATTCTCAGGCTCAAGAAAATCATTAAAAAAAACAGTTTTCCTTTGTTGAGCAAACATCATAAATTACAAAATGGGAATCAAGTGGTTCATATTTGTGATTTAACAGTACTTGCAATTTCTTGAACAATGTCAAAGAGAACTATATGAAGAGTGTGAAAGGGAGATTATATGACAAAGGAAGCAATTGCAAAGTTCAACTTAATAGGTTTTGAATCAAATGGTTCAAGATAGAGTAATAGAAATTCTTTTGAAACAAAACCTTAAATCTCAAAAGACCATAAATGATATCGAAATGTTCTCATTGAAAACTATTCTAACAGATTTGTAAAAGAGTAAAGGGAGTGTTAAACATTTTTCCATTAGATAATAAAGACCTGCTAGTACAAAAGAAGAGCAACTATTTGAGCCACAAGTTTAGCTATTATTATTCAAGTAAATTTTCCTTGATTTTGTGTATAAGTGGATGATGGAGTTAAAAACAATTGATGTACTTTGAGTTGAGAATTTGAGAGATAATAGTTACAAGTTTCAATGGAAAATCAAAGCACAATGGAACATTCCCTTTCAAAGGGACAGTTGTTGTTGAAATCTATTTGGATCGTTAAACAGAAAATATATGAGGCCTGCTTCGGGAGGGATTAAGATAAAGCCCACAAGACTAGGGCATGACTTCTCTCAAGGCATGTATTAGTTTTAACTTTTCCTCATACCTATTTAACATGCATAGAATGCTACACTATATATGTCTAAAGCATTCATGTACTGCTATTGTACTCTTTGCAGGCCTTGTGAACCTCCATGTATATTACGATCCTAAATGGGATGTAGTTCCCAAAAAAGTGCAGGGCATGCATTTAAGCTGAGTTTCACCAAATAACAAAGCATTAAGCCAACAAAATATATATAGGAAATTTAAATATAACCAAAACAATCCTTCATTTTGATATAAAATATTGCTGCAGTTCATTTTTTTCAACACTACAAGCTGATTTTTATCTTTTTGATAGGAACCATTTTTTCTTCCGATTCAATGATGTCTATATACTAATATGTATATACTTATGCTTCCCACTTGATTATACAATTGTCACTACCCTACCCACAGGTCATTAAAACTTGAATAGTTAGGATTACAAGAATTCAAAGAAAACAAACCTCTTTAGGTTGATATCAAGCCAATAGAATTTTGTTTCAGTTTAGTTTAGCTTTCTATATTTACTTTTGGCAAGTACTCTTATAAGGTTTAGATATGTTAAAAAAAATAAGATAGAAGCCTTAGTATTTATGATATTGTCTTTTATTTCCCACTAATTTGTGTCTTTGGATTTATATACATGGAAAGCATTACTACAAGCATTAAGACAAATGACAGTAGTGTGGAATATAAAGAAAAAAACAGCGCATCTCTTATCCGTTCCATGTTAATGTACTTAACGTCAAACACAGAAGCATAGCAAAGAATGTGTCTCTATATTAATGTCCTTAACATCTATTAGAAGTATACGTCCATTCAAGGTCACCTACCTGCAATTTACCTCAGCGACCTATGAAGTCTAGCAAATCTTTGATGGTGAACGATGTCCCAACAGCCAATGCTCAGTTCTATGCTAAAAGTCAACAGAAAAACCCAATTAAATAGCGATTTCGCATGGTTAGCGTTTCACAACGGGTTGTTTGGGCCATTTTTTCTTTATTTTTATATGATTTTTTTCGCAGTTTAAACCCTTAAAATAGTTGAAAATCATGGCTGATTAAATTGGGATTTTTTGGGGAAAAAAATTGTTTCAGCCAAAGATCTTTTAAAAATCAGGATTTTTGTGATTTTTTGAGATTTATGCTTCTATGGTTAAAATAGCCTTAAGGACAAACCCCCCCTAGGTTCAGAATTGGAGGACATGAGACCATGATTTCATGGAGTGATTTTACACAGAGATTGCCATTGTGTAGCAATGATTAATTTTCAATTTGTAATTGAAGAAATATCCTTTCAAATCTACAATTTGTAATTGGTGTAGAGATCCATATGAACAATGGTTTAAATATTGAAATCTGTGCAATACCTCCAATTGAAAATCTGCGCATTCACATTACAGCAGCGACTTTCATCTGCTTTTTATATTGAAGGGTTGAAAGGCTGAATTGTGCTTAGGGTGTGAGGGCAGATTGATCAAGGGACTGATTTATAAATTTGTTATGGAATTTTGTGATTATCTTACAGAGATCTTCAGCGACTGTTGTGGATTTGTTTGTAGAGATTTCAGAATCCAGCGATTTAAAAAGATATACATTCAGTTCCAGCAGAGTTGTATAATAGGTGATTTGGTGCTGATCACTGTAGGACAGAATTCTGGAGACATTATCAATAAAGAAATTTCCTTCCAAGTACTATTTGTCATTTATTCCATTAGATCTATTAAACTGCTCCTACATGATTTTATAATTGCAAAATTGATAATTATATGCAAATAACAATATTCATTTGTCTTGAAGCAAAAAATTGTCGAGCAAATTAAAATTGGGCATATTATAAAATATTTCATTTGCGATATTACAGATGCATAACAGTCTCATTGAAAATTTCTCCCAACCTTTCAATCATGAAAATTCTCAATGCATCCCAGCAATTGCCTATCACACCTTCAGCTCACTAATCAGAAGAAAAAGAAGCTGCATGTTCTAGAGTCCCATATGAAAGAGGAGTTAAAAGAAAGTGTCCTTGATGAATATAACCTAGCAAAGGCCTGCATGAAAGACAGCATTGCCCAGCAACCCCTCACAATAGCAGGAAATAGGGGCTCTCTAACCCAAGAATCTTGTATGCATGTCTGAAAGTTGTCAACTGAACATATCCACCTCAGTTCTAAAAAGAAATTCTGCAAACCAGCATTCAAAAACACACTAGCTGGATGATCAGTGTGATCCTCCTTTTTGTGATTTAATAAGAAAAAAATTACTTTTGAAAAGTATGGTCAATAGGGAACAGCTAGCTGTCCTCTTCCATACCCTGCTGTTTCTGCAAAGTACCTGGGTCGTTTCTGAATTTCCCTGGGGGCAGGGAGCAGCAAGGGGACAGTTTGTACCAATCCCCAAAGTGTTAATGTAGGGGATGTGTCCTTCAGGTACATAGATTTAAATGTATCATGTTGGACTTACTTTTGTGGACAATTTTAATACAATCAGATGCAATTAACCACACATTACTTGTCGAAAGGAGTCGTTGACAAATATCATCTTTAATACATTAGTTTCCCCATTGCATGCAAAGCACTTGCAAGTGGACATTGATTGGGGAAAACAAATGGTCGTTCATTTCCTTAAACCAAATGAAACAGTGGGATATTTGCTTGACCATAGAAGATCCATAAATGGATCTAGTTCATCACCAAGATCAGTTGTTTGAGTTAAGTGACTATTTGGAGTGGATGGATAAGGTTTTGGCCTCATAGATGTAATTGCCTTGCAAGACCAAAAACAGTACTTTGGTGGCACTGAAAATCGAATTTTTCTACATATTCAAGTTCCTCCTGAAAAATCATGCACTTTTTAAAAAAGGCACTTCATTTTGAGTCCATATGCAAAAGTTATGGCTTCTAGAAGATGGAAGACAATGACCAATGAAGTGGTGGTTTGGAAACCCCCAATTCCCATAGGGGTGGTTTCATAACTGGCAGGATAGTTTTGAAACTGCCAGGGATAACAAAATTGGTGGTCTGCTGAAAGGGGTGGTCAAGACAGAATAAACATGAATGTGAAGCAAACAGTTTTGATGCTTGATTGTCTAATTCCAATTCTAGAGTCTTCCTGTGCATGGGGAGGACCCTCCAACATCTATTTAAGAACATAAGGGGGGTTGTATTGAATCATTGGAGGCATGCCATAGTGAATGTATCTTCAATATAGGCATGAGAATGCAAGCACAGTACACAAAGAGTGAGAGTGTAGCACAGAAGGAAGGAATTCCATGAGAATGCACAGCTTGTGTGGCTGAAACTGGAAGTATTCAACTCCAGAGAGAGTACCAGGAAGAAAGGAGATGCATGGAGTGTTTCACTCTTGTAATTGTTTCAAGATTCCAAGGAAGCTTGGAAGATGTACATATGTCAATTACAACTGGTTTTCCTCTCCTTGAGGTTTCAGGACAGATCTGTGTCTCTATGGTGTGATTTTATTTCTGTTAGTTTATGCTTGTTAAATCATATTTTTACTTTGAAAGCACATTCTAACTCTTAACATATGATCAATGCCACTATTATTAAATGGAAAATCAAAATTCAACTAGCACAATCTTGTAGTTAATTATGGATCAGCAGCTGTAGTAAAGTATTACTTTTATTATGACACTTGCATGATTAGATACAAATCAGCTCTTAAAGTTATCATTTATGTCTTGATGTGTGTGGGATTGACAACTAATTTTTTCCTTCCTTTTCACAAAACAAGATAAAATAATGGGATTTTTAACATTTACTATGGCATTTGCATGACTAGAAGAAAGTACCAAATCTATTAAGTTATTTATTTCTTGATGTGGGCAGGGTACATGATTACTTTTTTCCTCTATTCCAATTCTAGACTGAACTTTTGGTTTTCTATCAACCAATCTTTCTGGACAATATGACCATAGTTATGTGAAGTGCATTTCTACTTAAGTTCAGGACCTACTTAAACATGAAGTGTTATTAATGTCAGAAGATCTTAATTGTAGTTTGTCTGCAGTCTGTAGGAACTGCATCACGTCACAGGAAAGCTAGAAACCCCTTCCTGTATACAGCATATTCATGAGATAGATAGCTGAAACCTTAAAAGTCATGAAACAATTACAGTACAAAAAGCATGCGTTTTATATTCAAGTATGAACAGAATAACATGGTGTGCAAAAACCAGAAACTAGGAAAAGGTCCCCACCTAACTTTGAGGCAGCACCCAATTGGGTAGGGTAAATCCTCATGCTGGGTACACAGAGGTAAGATTACTGAGATTCTACTGTTTGCAGGGGTGGGTAATCCCTTGTAGAACTGGTTACAATCCCTGTGTCACTTTGGTTGTAATTCAAATATGACTGGTGCATATCCCATGTTTGAGATTATCCAGTAGTTGAGCATGAACCTGGGTAGGTATGGTGTTCATTTGAGCCTTGTGCCTTTCTAGCTCAAAAAGAAAAATCCAAAAAATACAAGGAGGCTAACATGACAGCCTGAACATTCACTTAGTTGATACCTTTTTTAAATGCATTCAATCTTGCTATGAGGAATTCATGAGCCCACTTTGATATCATATACTCCCCTAGAAGCTGGATTTACAGAGCATTATGCTAGTTTATCTGTTATGCTTATTATGTGAGGTACCATTTTTAAAAATGCCATAGAACAATATATTTTTTTTGTTATGGTTTTCTTATCTTAAGATATTTCACCATTTAGGAAAGGCTAGAGTCCTAATTTAACTATAGATTCTTGTGACATCTGACATTTTTTTATATGATAAACATAGAACTGGCTAAGATACTTTTTAATGCTTCTTTTATTAACAGATTCAGGTGGCAGGATCTTTTGACAAAAATGTCTGATTTATTTTTGATTTTTGGAACTCTCTTTGCAGGGTGTCGTCAAAAATATCATACCAGCTATTGCATCAACAAATGCTATCATATCATCTGCATGTGCACTGGAGGCACTAAAAATTGCAACAGGATGCAGCAAATCATTGTTAAATTATTTAACGTAGGTTCAAAACATCAATATGCATTTTTTTTAATATATATAGTGTCAGGAGCTTTACAAAGGCATAAAACGTTTAAAATGAACAATGTAAATATTCAGTTTGATTTTTTGATGATTTGATATCATGTTTCATGCACTGTACTTTTATTTGTAAGCTTTTTTGGTATTATAAAATAATTGTTAAGAGTTAAATGAACTAACAAAGCTGCTGTTTCATGTCTTAGATTAGTATGCATAATCATATATACAACCAAGGCAAATGTTTTAACAATTTGCAAGAAGCCTTGTATCGACCTTGGTAGTCTGTCTCCTTTATGCCCTTACATAACAGGGATACTAGACATGAGAAAGTTTTGATGCTTTGAAGTTTAAACACTGATATGCAACATAGTGGTGGTCTCTGCAACTAGGTCATTCTTAACAAAGAGTTGAAATTTTGCAGCCTTGTGAAGGCTGCTTTTCATGCTCATTTGTTGTGAGCTCATAACGATATGATTTTTTCTGATGACCTAGAGTTAATGAACAATCCAATTGCAGCTCTTGAAATGATCTGCTATTTTATAAGAAAACAATTAATCTGTAGTCATCTTTCATAGCATTTGTTGAACAGCTTTGCTTTAGACTTTAGAGGAATTATCTGTACTTACTTTATATTTCATCCTGTAATGTGCAGCAGTTAATGTTTTAACCAGTCTTCAAATTTCCAGGTGATGCCTTTTGATAATATGGGGTAGGGGTGTTTCTGTGGGGAGATTTGAACCAGGGTCAATCTCTTACAAGTGTTTCTATTAACTACCAGTATACCAGAACCACCTGGACATATTGTTAGAAACATTGAAAGGCAAAATTGAAAATTGAAAATTTCACGTGGTCTGGAATTTTCCCTTTTTTTTTAATTGCTAAAATGATCATGCATTCATGTGCTATATAATTGGCAGGTATAATGGGGTTGAAGGTCTGCACACAAATGTAACCGAGTTTACAAAAGATGATGATTGTTTGGTCTGTGGCCCTGGAGTGTTGATGGAACTAGATTCCTGTGTGACTTTGCAAAAGGTTTGTCTGCTAGAAATTCCTTCTTTACGGTGGCCAGTTTATATTAGTCACACTGCTCTTCAATATTTACAGGATAATTATCCGTAACTGTTCAATATTTACAAGAAAATTATCTGCAACTGTTCAATATTTATAGGAAAAGTGCATAAGTTGTCAATACAAAAAAATAGTCTTTTAACTTGATTTGCTGCTCATATATTTTTTTTCTATTTTTGCTGTCATTCAGTTCATTGATCTTGTTGGAGAACATTCAAGGCTTCAGTTGTCAAGACCAAGTGTGATGTATAGAGGAAACAATCTTTATATTCAAGCACCTCCTGTCCTGGAGGAAATGACACGATCAAATTTACAGCTTCCTCTCTTTGAGCTTATGGGCAAAGTCCCAAAAGACAATGTACATTTAAGTGGTACTATAATTACTAATGATAAGAAGAGCACTACGACAAGAAAAGTGCGGATTTCTTTTAAGGGAATTTCAGATGAGGTCATAGATATGGACACTGCTGGTGGGGGCTAAGGAATATCCCCCCAGAAGCGTTCTTATAAGAAATAGTTATTTGCTTCTACTGTAATTGTTGTGAAGCTGACTATTTGCAGCCGATCATTGGAATGTAAAGTTATGAGAATTCAGAAATATATTTAAGAAAAGTCTGCACATTCACGTGTCTGGATGCTTTTCAACTCTCTTCTTCTTGCAGTTGAATAAAAATTTAAAATTCTACATTTGAATGTTGTATGGTGTGAAAACCATAGCTGTAGATCAGAGAAATGGCATCTTATAGTATATGGCTAACCTGATACAGAGGGCCAAAGCTGCAAATGATGTCCGCATTCTAATTGAGAGTAAGAAGACAGAATTTTCAGAGATGAGACAAATTATTCTCTTTCATAAAAGTAAGATTATTTGTATGCTTTGATATGGTTGGGTTTCTTGGCATATGAATAGCATGTCCTTTGACATCTGATTTAGTTTAAGATTGCTTTCTTAAATTCTTGGTTTAATGCAATAATATTGAATGTACTGATATAGTTGTATTTGTTGATATTAGGAGTAACATATTCTGTTTGGTATCTGATTTTAGCAACTGAGTGTTTATTTGTGAGATTGCTTGGTTATATTCCTGGTTTGATTGAATTTGCATCGAATGCTTTGATGTAGTTACAGCTTGTTGGCATATGATTTGGCTTGTTTTTTAACATCACAAGCAAACCCCTCTACTTATGCAAGGTTCATAGTTACATCTGTCTGGCTGGGATTGGTTGGTTGAGACATTGGCTGGCGAAAGGCTTGGATTTCAGCCACTAGACACATGATATAACTAAAAAACAAGGTTGCATGGTTATTATTGGTCTAGCACAATAATTAGCTGATAGGCTCTTATTGTGGACATACAAGTCCAAAAACTTACTTGAAAGATTGTCTGTGTTAAAAAAAAAACTGTGCCTGAAAATATTTTGTAGTCTTCGTTAATATTCCAACAGATATTTGATTCATTTCAATTTAGTTCCCAACAAACTATCAAAAAATATCTTCATGATCAGTATGGAGCTTAATATGATGCCAGGCACTGCAGCTGGGAAGTGTAGTGAAAAGCCACTGCAGCTGGCAAGTGTAGTGAAAAGGCATGGAACCAACAATTGGGATTCCATTGTAATGGAGCTTTGGGCTAGGAAGTTGCCCCCCCTTGTATTCTCTTCACGTATGAGGATATTGTACTATGCACCATGTTTACGGGTCCCTAAATTGTTGCTCACATTCTTAGAGGATTCAACCCATTTCAAGGCTAGGGATATGTCGTCTTTGAAGAAGGGTAAATCAACTCATCAACTAAACGTAAGTGATGATAAGACCAGTTGTTGAAAGTGGATAATCTCTTCTTCAATTGGGCTTAGTTGGACCTAGGAGGGTATTTCTAGAGGTTATCTTTAACAAAATTTTATCACAATTGAAGATAGAGGAATAGACAAACTTGTAATTTATCCAATGTACTCATGGTCCCAAAAGTTGTCACTAGATTGAAGATTAACCTATTTTTTGTATTAGATATAATTTAGTACAAGGATTGTGACCCAAAACAATCTCACTAAAATAAAATATAACTCATTATCTCCTAACATGGACATAAAAGTAAAGCAACTACATTAAGTACATGAATATCATAACACATCCTCATTAAGTCTAGTGTGTTTTCCAATTAAAAGCACATAACATACATTATACCAAAAATACAACTCAGGCTCTCATGCTACATAGTCATCTAAATATACAATTTGGAAGTAAAAAACAAATAATGATACAAGAATAATGTGAGGAAAATACAATACACTTGTTGACCGCCATTGACCCTCACAGTCATCTGCACACCAACCCTCACAGTCATCCGCAAGTCAAGAAATGAGAACATGGTTAAGACATTTTTCCGCCCAACCATGAAGCTTGCACTTTCTCGGAATTCTTCCTAACATGAAGAATACCCGACCCTGCACGAAGTACCTAGCAACCTGGAAACAAATAAGAGGGAATCTCGGTGCAAGCTTGATATATTTACATGCAATTCTATCATGAATATGCAATTCTCTACTATTAGGATAGGGTAGAGAAACATATAAATAAATTTGCTAGATAAATTTCATCTATTTCAATGAACGCATGGCTTTGGCCAAAGCATTGGTAATAAACGAAAAATCTTGAAAAGAAAATTGTTCTTCTTTGTTAGACCATATTCAACACCTTATCTCGGAAGGTAAACCCAGTACACACATAGAAAACAGTAACATGTATATCTTTAGTAAAATAAATAAATCAATATTCCATTATTTCATACAAAAGATTTTAAGTGTCTTCCATTATTTCATATCTATAACCATATTTTAAAGTAGAAAAGTAGATTTAGTAAAGTAGGTTTGCAATAAGAGATTTAAAATATAATAGAAAAAACATAGATTATTTCTATATATTTTCTTAATGATAGAATCTTTCTTTCAGTTAAAATACTTTCCAACACATTTTTTTATGTCATTATGCAACAAATAAAGAATAAAATTGGTTCACAGTTGCGATAGAGTTTATGTTTATATGCATTCTAGATTTGTTTATGGTTCTAGCATATGACTGAAATAAAGAACAACCCAAAATGGACTGTACATGGATATGGTATAAAACTGGCTTGAAAACAACAACTGGAATTTGTGTTACACATCTTACCTTTCCTCCCTAAGCCACAAAGATATTCAGTCCCTCGTTATATTTTCATATTTTCTACATTAGTCTCTTAGCTCAATTGACAAATTACAATTAGACATCAAATAGGGTTCAATTTCATGGTTTAAATTCCCTTTTTTATGTTCTATGTTTGTTCACAATAATAATTTAAATATGATCATTTATAGTCTTGAATTATACACAATGATCAATATCACTTCTTCCACAACATAATTCTAGCACATTTGTGTCAAACTTTTATTTCCATATCTATGGGGATTGCCTTAATCCATACAAAGAACCATTTAGCTTGTAGACCAGTTTCTCTTTACCTTTCATCTTGTACCTTTGGGATATTCTATGAAAATTTCCTCATTGAAGTCTCTATGCAATAATTTTATCTTGACATCATTTGTTTAATCTCCAAATCAAGTGCTGGATCAATAAATAACAACATTAAAAATAAATCAACTTAACAAAAGGTAAAAAATATCACTAAATTTTAGTACCTCAACTCAAGAATATCCCTTTTCCCCTTACCACACCTTATACTTCTCAAGGGATCCATTTTCTCTGATATTTTCCTTGAATACCCACTTGCATCTAATGGGTGACCTATCCTCTAATAGATCTATCAAATTTGAATTCTTACATTGCTTTAGGGCTATCATCTCCTCATCCATGGAATTTTTTCAAGACTTTTTTGTTAGGAAAGGGTTTTGTACACCTTGCATAAGAAATAATTAGTTTAATTATCTAATATAAATATTTATTTATGGTGCATTATTAGTGATGCATTTAGACACATTAAATATTTATTTGGGTGCATTTGTAAATTTGTATGAGACATTAATTGGATATTTTACATGTGGATTACACATGGGAAAAATATTTAATAGTTGGAAACCTAGTACCAAAAATTAAATGTTGGGGTCAGTGGTTTTGTGTACTTATAGTTTTGAGGCACATATTTTTACCTTACCACTTGGTTATTTTGTGTGAGTTTGATTATATAAAAGCAAGCACATGTTTAGTGGTTGAGGTTGGCTAGTTTGAGTTGGTTTTCATTGTATCGAGCTCTCTTCTAAAGAGTGCATATGTGAGTCATGGCATGGGATGTGTTAATACATGCTTAGATACATGGAGGATGGATTTGAGGAGCTTGATGTTTCAAAAGTATTCATGGAGATTCTATCAGTGTATTGTAATATGTTTTTTAATAATACATTAAGTGTATATTATTTTGGATGCTAGGTTTTTCCCTCTTAAGCATTTTTCTGGGGTACATATTTTGTAATCTTGTTGTATATCTTTGATATTTTCATTATAGTTTCTCTGTAAGCTTGTACTAATGTATTTCTCATTAGGTTATATTAGGAATGGTTTAATAAACCTGTTATTTTCCAAACATTTTTCTCCTTGGAAGTGAGAAAATCTTCTAGAAAATTTGGTTCACGATAAATACAAATCCTATGACTATAACTTTTAGGTGATCTCCAATGTCTAGTAGACCTTCTCATGATTTGCAGTAAAGAACTCTTTGCCACACTTTATCCTTGTTCTTCTTTAAAGTTTGTGCTAGATGAAATTTCATCTTCCTCCACCAAACTATTGCATCCTTTATTCTATTTAGTTTATAATACATTCTATTGCTTCATCTTTGTTTTCAAATGTGCCCTCTCAATTTCATTATTATTTGATTGTTCAACTTTAGGCCTTACACCAAGTTCCATATATGTAACATCCCATGAGTAGAGAACTTCAAGGTTTATATGTTCCAAAGCTTTTAACCTTTAAAAATTTCTCCATAAAAATACACCTTTTAGCTTTGGGATCCAACTTGGAATATCTCTCCTTAGGAACTTAAACAAATATCTCATAGCTAAATACCTCAAATGTGTTATTGAATAGTTCTTTGCTTCACAATTCTAGCATGCGTATATAATACATAAAAATCTTAAGATCAAAATTCACATTCATTACGTGTCCTAAAAACTCTTATTTCCTTAATAACTCGATCCTCAACTAAGGATTCAAACTCTTTAAACTTGATAAATACATAATATTTAAGACTACAAAAACATGTCCAAGTATGCCTAGAATAATCATCAATGAATGAAAAATAGTACAAATACTTACTAATGGATGGGATATCCATAGAAATAAAAATATAATTTAGTATAACCTCCAAAATCATTTCCTCTAGTACTCCCAAAGTTAAACTACACTCTACTTTTCTAGCCCACAATGCTCAAAAAGTTCAAAAATATAAAAACAATCAACAATATCTTCTACCATGTTCTTTCTTATACACCAAGGTTTCAAAGTCTTTCTCACTAAAACAACCTAACCAAAAATGCCACAATATCCCTAATTAATATGTAGAAACACTAGCACAATGAGATAAAGTTGATGTATCCTCCTCTACAAATTACCATGCAACGCTCCTTTTGCAAGAACCAAATTACCTCTAGCTAATTTACACCCGTTTTTGTCAAAAATATGAACTCTTTCATTAGCCATTTTAGACACAAACATAAGGTTTCTTATTAAACTTGGTATATGTAGACTTCTATGAGTGTATATAATCCCCCATCCTTAAAATCATATTTGGCCTTTCCTTGACCAACAATATTTAAAGAGTTGTCACCAAGAAACACTTGCCCTTATCACTTTTGGTATAATCTAAGTATTACTCACTATGTTGTATCATATGAAGGAAGCACCCATAAAAATTAATTAAGAATCATTACCAACAACATTAGCAAACAAAAAATAAACCCTACTATATTCATTAGTATTAGAGGACTTATTAGACAAATCATCATTATTCTTAGATTTACACATCTTATCTATGTGACCTTTCTTTCCACAATTATAGTACTTTACTTATAATTACCTAGATATATAGACATATCCTTTCCCTTAGAACTCTTATCTCATGTCTTCTTCTTACCTCTCTTCTCTTTTGACCTTCCTCTAACCATAAGGACACTAGAATGGAAGAAAATAAAAAATGCATCTACTTTAAGTGTTGTGTCATTACAACTTATTGACATCACAAGAATACCCCATGAATCTAGTATGGAAGAAAATAAAAAATGCATTTTCCTTCTTCATCCATATTGACTCCTATTGATGAAGGTTGACTTACTATCATATCAAAACTACTTAAATGATTAGTTGCATAGCCACCTTCCACCATTTTCAAATAAAATAATTTTATCAAAATAATTTTTTTTTACCAATATATTAGACCGATACTGTAGACGCTGCAAATTGACCACTTTTGTTTGGTCAATTTACCCCCAATTCGACTAATGTCATATCCTCCATATTAATTAAATAATACCCTATTATTTAATTAATATTCATTATCAATTATCCTTTCATCCTAATTTATTTCTTCTATCATCTTTAAATCCTAGCCTAAAGTAAATAATTATCTTTAATTATTTACTCCCATCACTTATCCCTTTCCTTCAAAGAATTAAATAAATAATCTATTTATTTAATTCCCCTCATGTCACATCCTCCTTAACCTTTTTCTAATCTTGATTAATTTGTATAATCCTAGATTAAGGATGTGCACATTCCTAATCCTTGATTAGGGAGGTGTCACATCCTCCATAATATGCAAGTGGATCATTAATCCTCATTACCCACCTAATCATTTGCCTAATCCCTCACTTACACAACCTAATCATTGATTAGCTATCCCAATCTACCCCTTGGTCAACTGATCTCCCCATCCCCCAAGGAATTTTTAATTCCTTTTTTGTCTTCCCAAGGTCCTATTGAGGAATTTTTAATTCCTCTCTCATCTCCCAAGGAATATTAAATTCTTTTTCTCTTTCCCAAGGAATATTAAATTCCTTTTATCTTTTCCATGCACATTAAAAAGGGATTTTTAATTCCTTTGGTCAACTCTTAATCTCATCCATTGATCTCTATCAATCAATCCTGACCATTCATCCAAAAAACCCTTCAATCTAGTTATCCCAACACTTAGCCATTTTCATCTCTCTCTCACCCATTTTCCATTGGAGCACCGTTATGCTGCCGAAATTTCGAGTGAGCACACATCCAATTGAACATTGTGGGAAAATCTACACAACAAGAGACTTGGTACGTTGGTTTGAACTCCTCATCACCCTATCTTGAGTGTTCTGCTTGCTTTTAGTCTTTTGCTTGATTTCTTGCATTTTGGGTAGATTAAAAACATTGCACACAGATACAATGTACCTAACTTCTTCCATAATATTTTTTTTTGTCTATTCCTAAGATAGGTTCATTAATGTAGAATCTAAAAGACTTAACCATATTGTACTTCTATCTTTCTTATCCAATTTTAACCAATCCTCATTTAACATACCTATAATTTTTATAGAATATGTTGCAACCTACTAATCTTTCTCAATCATGAGATCTTCCATCTTCAACTTCTATAGTTTGAAGTTGTGACCATTGAACTTGTCAATTTTATATCTTGTTGTACTCATCATGGATTTAGCGATGTTCTTCTTTCTCACAAAATCCTTCAAGAATTTATTTTATTCTAGTTACACACCAACTGTAATATTTTAACCATTTTAAGGTTACTCCACTACAACTGCTAGGGTGTTCAATCTAACAAAGTAGATACAAACCCAAAAAATAGCTTTCTTAGATGCCATATGTTAGGTATTTCTTCCCTTATTATAAAGGATCAACAAGCTAAAATAATTAATTCTTAAGACTATGTGCTCAATTAATGGTTTATAGGCATGTACCAAATCTAAATACATGTATGAAAGTAAGTGAACAATATACAAAAATTGGGATACAAAGTTTTTTACATGGGAAAACCTTACGGAAGAGAAACCCACCACAAAATATGTTCACAAACTTTAGTACCCTTGGAAAATTTACATTCTTTTATATCTAGATATATTCATGGGAATAACAATCATCTAAGTGTATACCTAACTCACAAAATATCAATATTAACTTAACTATATTCCATACATATGTGACATAAAATTACCATAATTACCATCAAGTAATATATATCCATATGGATAAGATCCTTCTAAACTTTTCCATTATCATACACAATAAAATAATAATTATAACCTTTGCACTATTAATTTCAATATGTTTTATATATAACCACCACTAAAACATATATATAACCACCAATACCATCTTCCATGCTTACGATAACACATAAAAATACAATTTTACTCTAGATTAATTGTGGTA
This sequence comes from Sequoia sempervirens, assembly GCA_007258455.2. NCBI lineage: Eukaryota > Viridiplantae > Streptophyta > Pinopsida > Cupressales > Cupressaceae > Sequoia > Sequoia sempervirens. Next base: position 421,913 of record VDFB02257522.1, read on the forward strand.
CCTTGAATTTAATCTCCCAAGATAATATCCAACCCTCAGATCATGTTTATATGTTCACTAGTTCTATCAAAAGTACACTTATATCTCTATCATTCTTCTATCAAGTACTAAGTAACTATGAGATGATAAGTTCTTCTTCTATATTATCTTGTGGATAGTAGCATAGCATCTCCATATGTATACCGACCATATATGATGCATCAAAACCACTAAAACACCATTAAAACATGTTGATCAACATAAAATGCTATATTACAATATCAAAAACTTGTTGCATTATATCAAATTCCACCACAAAGAAGACTATTCCCCTTGGTGAATATCACCTAAATCCCAACAATTTCTATCATTGCACCTTAGGAAATCATGGTGCTCACATTTTTTTACTTGAATAACTTGATTACTTTCTTCTTCAACTAGGATACTATTAATTTCTTGTTTCTTAAGATCTAAATCTATTAATTTATCAATCTTATTAGTAATAAATCATTTAGAACTCATCATTCCTTGAAGGTCAAATCTAATCTTGTGATGAATTTGAGACAAGTGATTTACCAATGATCTTTAGTAGCATGAACCCAAAATTCATTTTGTAAAACCATGTTGTCAAACTTACCTAGAAGTCTAAGAATTTGCATGCCATTCTTCAACTTCTCACTATCTTGGGTATGTCTAATTTAAAATATGTGGTTAATTGTTGACAAGTTTTGAGCAATGAATTAGATTTATCATAACATGCTTAACTTTTTATTTGTTGGTATTTTCTCATTGATTCTAATTTTAAACATGTAGTCATTGGCATTATCATATGCATTCATCTTTTTCATAAAGGGTGTATGCATCCCAAGGTTGTCAAAGTCTTTAATCATGGGTGCACATATCTTTTTTATTCTACCTTGTTCCTCTAAACTATCTTCATGATCACTTATATCAACTATTTTGGTCATTTTTAGTCACCTCTATATTATTGTCAACTACTTGAGTTGAATTTATAATCTCATAGTTAAAATAAGTATCATTTTTGGATAAGGCTCTTCACAATTATGATTGACTATTGTAATAACAACAATATTAGCCCAATAAGAAGTCATATTCATCATATAAGGAGATGCATGGTAGTTATTTTTATAAGAAAATTAATTTGGTTGGCATATACCATCATTTTACTTTGATGAAATGGGTAACTAATATGATTTTGTTGAGAAAAATAGTTCACTTGGTGTTGTTGAGAGCCAAGTTGGGGATATTGAAGAATTGGGTTTTGGTTAGATGGATAATGTATTTTTTAATAGAACAAAAATCTAACCCATTTTCTTTATATTGAGAGTCTTTTCCAAGCATCTTCCTAAGTGTAAATCCTTGATATTTTTGAATAAAAATTTCATAACATGGTATTTATGCCTATAGGTAGAATTCAAAAATATCATTAATTGTCAACACATATGGATGATCACTTTTCCAAATGTTTTGTATAATACATGAGTAAAATATAAAACGGGCTCACTAGACTCTTGTCTTATTATTTGGATATACATTTGATCCTCTTTAGGGTTTATACAACCCTTGAATTGATCGAAGAAAAAAATGTGTATACCACTCATATGTGTCATTATTTAAATAGTCAAATATCAATAGGAAATGCCTTTGTGAATAATTTGATGTTTCCCAATTAGATCTTTAAATGACACTACATATTCAAATGTATTTTGATGACCTTGAGAAGTGAAGAAACAAAGCGACCTATGAAAATCCCAAGAGAGCTCATGGGGATCACTAGGAATTCTCATCGGTGAATAAATAAACTACATAAGAAAAAGGATAAATGTATTCTATTCTTTTCTTTTCTTTTTCTTTTTTTTTGCTTCTTTTGATATTTTGGTTTTATATTTTTTGGTCTTTTTATATATTTTAGCAAGGTTTTGGAAATTGAAAATGGCGCTTTAGCAACAATTTTTGTTGTAGTAGTTCACCCATATTCTCTTTAAGGCCCTCATTCAAGTGTTAATTTTAATGATGCATATTTTGATACATGCAAAATATATTGTTCCTTTACTTGAAAGGTTATTATCCCCAATAGATATGCCAGTTTAGGAGTAGTTGAGTAACCCCAGTGGTGATACTTTGATTGTTTGATTTAAAGGAATCTAGTGGAATCCTAAGAGACAAATAAAAGTCTAGTAATTATCTCTATCATCGAGGTATTAATTATATATCCACAATTGCATATGATTCTATAAAAATCCATTTCAAAAATCACCCATAAAGCAACAAATTCAAATTCCAAATTGTAATCCAAGATAATTTATCATTTGGAAAAGTTCTTCATTATCCTAATTACAAAAGATATTCCTCACATTTTCAAAGAAGAATTTCATTAATATAATCTCATTTACAATTAAAAATTAACCATAACATTCTAGATTTCACATTTCTCAAATTTCTCAACATTTACGCCAAAACACCAACATAAAATGCAAAATTTTATATATAAATTGTCTAAGACTAAACCTAGTCTAGCCGATGTCATAAAAAAATCAAAAGAAAGGTGGGAAAGAAAAGGAAAGTATGGGCATATCAATCTTTTCCTCCAAATATCTTTCACCAAGAACAAAAATTTGACTCATAACCACTCTTTTTCTTGACACAACAATTTACAAAAAAATGGAAGAGGATGTATCTTCTAAGTGAACTAGAATTGTATAATAATAAGTTAGCAACCACCCCATCTCAATTGCAAGTTATAGGTACAACTCCCACAATCATTATACAAGATGTATAGTATGTGCTAAGGACTACATGAAGATGTTGAAGTTAACTATGCAAATAATTTACCCTTATAAAATTCTTAGTGATATGAAATAACTTTTGAGTTCATCACATGATCATTAACTTAATATAGATAGTGCAAGATAACACAACTCACTAATTACAAAACTAGAGAAAAGGAAGAAGAATGAACAAATAAATAAAGTAGAATTGTATTAAAGAAGAAAATGATTTTTGTTTCCAACCCCTTGATATAGCATGATTAATATATAGAAAGGATTATATTGGTAGAGAATACACAAATTTTTTACCTCCAATAAACTATATAGGACAAAATATAACATAAAATTCCAAGAGTTATATAATTTAATTTTTGAAATTACAAGGACTTAATAATGATGATTTTACTTCAATTGTCAAACTTGATATGAAATATCTAGCTTGTTTTCTCAAAAAAAATCTAATTCATTCAAATTTAATTATGGGGGAGTTCCAAATATTTCACACAAGTTTCCAATTATGAGGTGTTTCAAACATTTTGCACAAGTTTGTAACTACAAGGGAGTTTCAAACTTTTCACATAACTTTGCAACTACAAGGAGGTTTTAGATTTCTCACAAAATTTTAAAATTGTAATGGAATTTTAATTTTTTTGCACAATTTTACAACTCTATGGGAGTTTAAATTTTTTTGTGGAAGTTTGCAATTATGAGGGAATTTCAAAATTTTCATGCAAGCTTGTAAGTATGGAGTTTTAGAATTTGTGTGCAAGTTTGTAATTATATGTGTAACAATGAAGGAGTTTTACATGTCCTATGAAAGTTTTATAATTTTCATGTAATTTAATAGCTACAAAGGAGTTTCAAACTTCTCATGAAGTTGTACAATAGTTACAAAATTGTGATGAAATTAGAATTTCTATTCACTTAAGAAATCATTGTTTTGTGGTTTTGATGTTGCTATGTAGTAATTACAAAATTATGATTTTTCTTTTGATTTTTTATTCACTTAAGGAAGCATAATTTCAAAGTTTCCATGCAAATACATAGTCATTGCAATAAAAGTCTAGATTTTTTCTTCAAATGACGTTTAGAAATTTGACAAGAATTTTTTATTTTCTTGAGACCCATCCTTCCCTAAGGCTATATAAGTATGAAACCACTCCATCTTAACAAATTTTAACACAAGTTTTCAAAATTTTAAACTGAATTTTAATCAAGTTGTAGAGTAAAACTAGTGTCATACCCTCGCAACCAACACATATAATCCCTTGTGAACAAAAGTAAGAAAATTTTGAAACATAAAGGGTCCCCAATTATAATGTAATAGGGGTGTGTTTTAAAGGCCACAAAAGTGGGATGGGTTTCATTGATGTTCATAGACAAAGTATTTCTCTTTACAATAAATGGCTAGTGTTGGACATTGAAGGTATTGATGCCTTAAATATTCTTCTCAAACACTACAACGCCTCTAGTTTGACCAATGGAGAAAATATATTAGCAAGGTTTTGTCCTAAATGTTTTTGTTATTATAAGTTCTACTGTCAAAATCAAAGGTTTATTTGTGGTTTAAAACATTTATAAATCCTTTAAGGTGGTTAATCCCTTTCTTAACTAGGTTGGAGATAATTTTAGATCTATTATCTCTTTTAATGGCCATACTCCTTATTAGTATCATATTATCAATAGTTCAACTTTTCCTCTACTAGAAATGCATGGTATCAAATCACTTTATACTTTTTGTACTTGGGCAACCTTACTATCAAAGGCTAAAACTTATGGATAATGAACAAACACACTCTCTTTCTAATATTGATTTACCTTCCATATATCGCATTCAAGAACTTGTGCTAGATGTAACACTTCACAAGTTGGGAATTTAATCACTTATCACTTGGTGGAAGGGTTGGTAGTAGACCTTTGGCATTGCTTCAAATAATTACATGACATGACTTCTCTACATCCTACTTAGCTCATTCTATTTTACACTTTGCAAGCTTAATAGGTAGTGAGGGTTCAATTCCTCCACCATACTTGGCTCTATCATAGTAAGCACATTTAACATTTAAAACTAGTTCCTAAATTTCCCACTTTATTTGGTGTTCACTCTACTAATGGCTTCTTGTTGGAGAAATAATTTCACATATTGGCATAGCTCATCTAAGTTATCCTACTTGCAACAGGATGAATATCTTAAAGTATATTTTATGGACTTTCACTAAGGCCTAAAGCACTTGGAATTGAATCAATAGCCTCTTTTTAACCTTTTCATCTATATTTTTTCCTATATAAGTACTTTATTTGGGGATCTATTTCCTTAGTTGTCTTATATTGCTAAAATTTAGTATCTTTTAGAGCATCTATTATGTTTTAAGTTTTGAAAACTATAGAAATGATTCTCTTTATTATTGAAGCTATTGAGCATTATTTTTCTCTTTATGAGAAAGTTCATGTTTTCACCTTTGCATGCTTTCAAATCTAGAGGCATAGGTGACAAAAATTGGATTAGAATCCCAACACCTTTAATTGCCTCTCAACTGCTATGGGAGTACATACTTTACTATGAGCATAATCTCACCATATATGGACCTCTTAGGGAATGATGCCACCTTCTCCTAACTAGTAGAGTTAGTCACACCTAATTGGAGCCATTTATTTCCATTTCCTTCTCAATAGAGGGACTAGACTACCCCACATGGAAAATCTATTTGGTTGGCTAGGTGGCCTTCCCTTGCATAGGGATGTTGAGACTACAACAATTTTGCACTTGCCTCCTAGTTAGGGGTTCCAATCTTTTCATAGGAACCTCAAGATGGCTGGGAGGACCCTAATCCTTCCCCTAATGAACCATCCCTATGGTTGGTTCATCATCAATATGATCCACCTCCTCCCCAAAGTGGAGCCATGTGTGTCTAGTGTGATGGTTTGTTGTGATTTCTAACTTGTGTTTTGATGAGTCATGCATACCAATCAACTAAGTTTTTATTATAAAAATTATAATGCAACACTTTAATATATTTATAATCAATATATCTCTTAGAAATGTTTCTAGTAAAAACTAGATAACTCTCCCTCTTATATAGTATCTTTTTAACTATATTTTTTAGTTTTACATAGCATTGAGATTAATTTTATAAGAATACCAAAAAAAATCCTAAAAATTGATTAAGCTCATGATTTTCCTATGAAATTAGATCACCACCCATGCAAGCATATAAGTGTGTGGAAAATAAGTGTTTACCTACTTACTCCTCATACAATAATCTAGATATAACTAAATGATGAAAGGAAACTAGTAATGAATTAGAATTAAAAAAGACCTAAGTAGGTGGAAAAACTAGAGAAGGAATACATCCTTATTTGATTTGGCTTGGTGGTGGGTTGACCTTAGTGTTGACTTGTTGAAACATTGTAATAGAAGATCTAAAGCTAAAATTTATGTACATTAATTTATAATTGTGCAATATAACTATTCTAAATAGAAGACTCAACTAGTTTTTGATTGGGTTGTGTTATTTGGAATTTGTCTTCAACTAGGTTAGACCATAAGATGGTCCAAATGGTGTGTCCTAGTCCTCTACTAGTATAAATCTATTGACCTTGGTCACCTTTGTATTTTGAACCTGTTGACTTTGGTTATGATGATAAGCACATTATGACTCGCTACAAGAAGGAAGAGGTTCCTTGGCTTGGATCAATAGTAGTCAAGAACCTAATGAAGAACAATATTTTGTAAACATGCCAAGCTCATAATATGAATGTAAAATCTAGTGGAATGATAATCCGGTGAATTGATGTAGTGCCTAAATGTAGAATCTAGCTTTAAGTGCTCTTGAGTCAAATGATCTTTCAATTTTTGAATGATCTAATAGATAACTCAAATGGCCTATGAAATGTCACTAAATACATGTCCATAATCATTAATTTAAATTATTTGACACATGGCCAATGAGACAATAACTATTTTGTAAGAGGGCCAACTTTTGAGTGGTAAAAGGTGATATTAAATATCGAAGAATATGAAGCATTGTGCTGCCTAGTCTTATGCTAGGCCATGCCACATAGGTTAGTTCAAGGTGACAAAGAATTGCAAAATATGGAGTGGTGAATGATAACTTGCATTAGTAAATAATTAATAGATTATAATTAAGAGTCCATTTATGCACCAAATTAAGGGAAATCATATGACATTGGCTATATGTTTACAATGTATACAAAGTGATATAAAATGAAGGTGCAAAATTATAGGGTATGCACTTTTGTCAATTACAATACATAAGACTTTCTCTTCTAAAATATGAACTTAAAGTTAATTTTATTTTTTAAATATATTATTTATTATAAAATATTTTAACAATAATGCTTTTTATTTATATTTTAGTTTTATTTTATTTATTTTGTCTCAATATAAAAAGTATCTTTAATAAACCATTTTAATTTTTTTTGGTCAGTAATAGGAGTATTTTTTATTGCTAAAAGGAAATTTACATAGTTTTAGAGTTCATCTTTAGACCAAAAGATATCAACACCATAGAGTTCAGCCATGAGGCACATTAACATGCATAACTGCAAAAAACTACCATCCCTGTGCTTCCAGACTTCTCACAAACTGAACTAAACTTAAAGCACCACCATAAACTTTAAACAGTTTGTTCTTAAACAGTTTATAAACCCTATACAAAAAAAACCCACTTCATGACTACTATAGTCTATCTATCTTCTATCTACCTTTAGACATATCTAATGCTACAAGCAAAAAAATTGAGAGTTTCTTCCACTGCACACTACCCAACACTTCTTCGGCCTTGTTTCTTCGCCTTCCTCATTCTCCTCCTTGATTTTTCCTTCACTTTCTCCATCCTCGCTTCTTTTTCCTTTGCTTTCACAATGACTTCTTCGACCTTCATCAGGAGCCTTCCAACCCAACCGCGCTTCTTCCCTACATCGTGTTTTAAACCTCCCCTCTGGCCAGCAAATGAAAGGAAGACAACCCATTGTTTCATCAAAGTCCTCAATCTCTAAAAGCTCATTACTTTCTAACCCCATACCTAGTATAGCCCATTCAAGAATGGAGTCCATCCCTACCAAGAAATCTGGGTGCACCAACATTTTCATCACTTCCCTGACCGTTTCAACTGATTCTCCAAGATCAAGACCCCATGCAACCACCATGGAGTACACATCCATGTTTGTCTTGTAACGGTGCCTCAGTATCCCAAAGTCTCTTCCGAGAATCATTCTCACGTATTTCACCAGCCTTTTGTCCTCAATGAGAAACATACTCATTAGCCGCTTCGCCGACGCATTCCCATAGAATGGGTTGAGCTGCCGCCTAGATAGAAATGTAAAGTTAGCCTCCATTTTTTCTTTGCTCGCCACTCCCTTCACCACAAAACAACTTCACTGAATTCCTTCTCTCACACCTAACACAATTCATAACATCAAGACCGAGGAAATAAAATGATGGTTTCTTGATTCTTCCACTCCAAAATAAAGGCTTGTCGTCCTTAAAGCTCGTTGCCACCCTTTCAAACACTTCGGCCATCTTTTCACACCTACGACACTCAGATCTCTAGGCTTCCTTTTAAATGCACCATACCTTTCAAATCTTTGCTCAATCTGCCAAATTAACACTCCTTAAGTCCTCTAGTTTTATTTCACCAACTTCACTAAATTTTAAAGCCCATTATAACAGTACATCTGCTTCAATATTCCCTAAACTTTTAATGTGGCTTATTGCAAAGTTCTCACATAAAATTAATTCATTTCTAATTTCCTCAATTAAATTTTGGAGGTGCCACGCATTTATCGTTCCCTTCATTACAGTTTGGACAATTATTAACGAATCCCCTTCGAGATGAATTTTTGATGCTCCTAAGCTCTTTCCCAGTCGAATCACCATTAGAACTGCTAATGATTCAACTGTATTGTTAGTCCCATCCTCCAATTTCTTTGCACCAAAGGCTACAACATCACCCCTCCAATATCTAATGATGAACCCTACTCCTGAAGGTCCTGGGTTCCCTTTTGAGGCTCCATCGAAGTTAATTTTCCACCATCCTTCTTTTGGTTTTTCCCATTTTATCACTTCAGATTCATTTAAAGCTGGTTTAACCCTGCCAGGCCCCTTAATAGGCCAAAGGCGAATTCCAGGCCAATGAGTCTGAATAATCTTATCTTCTTTAGTGAAGGGAGTCTTTGGATTAAAGAATTGTGATGCAGCCACCCCAACTACCTCTTCTATAGCATGATTAATTCTCCATTGTAACCTTTCTAGAGATTCTTCCTTTTCTAAGAAAATTCTCTTATTTCTCTCCTTCTAGATTTCCCATACTACTAAATATGGGCTAACCTTCCAAACACAAGAGAGAGTTGTTTTCTTCCTCAATGAAGGCCACCCCTCAAACATCTCTTTTAGAGTATATGGAGTAGGGATTTTCCATCCCAAAGATCGCCTCACCATTTCCCAACAAGAGTTCACCATTCTACAATGTAATAAAAAATGATTACTAGTTTCTTCCGCCTCTACACACATCACACATCTTGACAGTCCACAAAAACCTAATCGTTTCCTCCATTCACTTGTTAGGATATGACCTCTTATAGCCAACCATGCAAAGGCCCCTACTTTGGGCAAACATTCCTTTCCCCAGCACAGCCTAATCGGTCATTTTTTATTGCCAATCTCCGCATCTAAAAACTGATAACCTAGATTTACCGAATATTTTCCATCTACTGCTCCACACCATACCACCTTATCATCCTTATTAGTTCTCAAAACCCTTTGGGAATTAAAGATCTCCTGCATCAATCCTTGTTGGCAGTCTAATAACTCCACCTCTTGGAGCGATTTCCAACGCCATTCACCACCTAAGACACCACCTTTGTATTCCATGTAGTCACTTACTTTGTCTCCCCACTGCTGTGTGAAAAAAAGTCTTAGGTCCTACAAATCACCATTTTCTTTTAAAGTTGGGAAGCCTTGCCAAGAATCTTCCCATCATTTTTCCTTCGCATCGTTCCCAACCTGCCAAGTAATGTGATCAATTATTACCTTACAACAAGAGATCATGAAATTCCAGATTGTTGAGCCTTTTGGAGGATTACTCATGGTGAAAATTCTACTAGCATCCATCGAATCCAATTACTTCGCCTTTAGAATCCACACCCATGACTAAGAAGGTTGGGAGTAGATATTCCAAACCAATTTCGCTCCCAAAGCCTCATTCAAGATACTCCAATCTCTTAACCTCATACCCCCATTCTCTTTCGCCTTGCAAATATTTTCCCAAGAAAGCAGAGGAATTTTATCTTGATCTTTTGCCCCATTCCAAAAAAAATTCCTCATTTTCTGTCCCACAACGTTGATAATTTTTTTGGGAATTTTAAGGCACATCATTGAGAAGATGGGAATGACTGAGAAACATTAGAATCCTACCAGTCAAATTCAACCACCGACTCTTCCACCCATCCATTCATTTCAAGCAACACTCTATAGGTTCCATCCATATTGTTGCTTTACTTGCATCTCCAAATAAGGGGATACCCAAGGATCTACCTGGGAGAGAGCCCATCTTCATGCCCAAAATTGAGAAAATTTCCTTTTGCTTTTGACAACATGTATTAAAGAATAATTTATTTTTTATTTTTTCCAGTTTATGCATTGTCCAGATGCCTTACTATATTTATCTAAAATAACTTTCATCACCCTGCCTTCTCTGAAAGTAGCTTCTCCCATTAGAAGAGTGTCATCTGCAAATTGTAAGTGAGATAAGGGTTCCACACCCTCAACAACAAGGATACCCTTCTAGAACCCATCAACCCATTTTCTTGATATTAGCCTTCCCAAAGCTTCAACCATTATTATGAACAGGAATGGAGAAATAGGATCTCCATGTCTAATTCCTTTCTCTGATTCAAAAAAACCTTGAGGGATACCATTGATTAACATTGAGAAATGAGGAGAGTTTATACAACATGCTACCTAATTAATCCATGCCTCAACAAACCCAAACCTCCTAAGAACCTTTAAAAGGAAACTTCGATTTATCTCATCGTAGGCTTTCCTGATGTCCAACTTCACCAACATTCTTTCCATTCAAGCTATCCTTATAGAATGTATTACTTCATGTGTTGTGATTATCCCTTCATAAATGGAACGGTTTGGGGAGAATCCACTTTGTTCAGAAGAAATCACAAAGTCCAAGACACCTTTAAGCTTGTTCGCCATCACCTTTGTAATAACCTTGTAAAGTTTATTGCAAAGGGCAATCGGTCTAAAATCATTAAACGAAACCACCTCCTCTTTCTTAGGGACTAAAGCAATGAAAGTATTATTGAAGTCCTTAAGCATAAACCCACCAACTCTTAACTCCTCCACCACCTCCCAAAGATCCTTTCCCAAAAGATCCCACATTTTCTGAAAGAAAAGGGCTGGAAAACCATCAGGTCCAGGAGCCTTATCTCCTCTAAGACTGAAAATAGTTGTTTTTACCTCTTCAAAGTTACTGCCTTCATGAGTGTTGTATTTTGGGCCTCTGTAACACACGACGGTATGACCGCCAACACTTCATTTTCTAAAGTTTAATCTATTTGGTTTCCTTGAAAGGCTTCAAAAAAGAAACGTATACCCTCCTTATAAATGTCTTCCTTTTCTATAAGGTTGACCCCATTCTTATCTTGAATTGAAATTTTTTTATTACTAGATCTTCTGACCTTAACAACATTATGAAAAAACTTCGTGTTTCTATCACCCTCCTTAAGCCATGTTTCTCTTATTTTTGTTGCCAAAAAATCTCTTCCCTAGCCAAAACTTCTGAATATTGTTTGTTCAGATTTTTCTCTAATTGAAAATCCTCCTCAGACAAACCACCATCAATGACTTTAGAATGAAGCTCCCCCAACACCTTTTCTAGCCTGAACCTTTCTGTAAAGATGTTCTTAAACACTTCCCTATTCCACTTTTTCAATCTTTCCTTAACAAATTGCAATTTTTTGAACAAAATGAAAGCTTTATTTCCCTGTCTTGATGGTGCGTTTGTCCACCAATCTGCTACCAGCTCAAAAAAACCTTCCTCCCTTAACCACATTTTTTCAAATTTAAAGGGACAACGCTCATGCACTTCCTCTTCTTGGATTATCACACTGATATGATAATGATCCAAGCTTGTTATAGGTAGGATCTCTGCTTGAAAAGTCCATTAAAATTTGGCCCAGTTCTAAGCTATAATTTTTTTTTTCCAATTTTTTGGAGATGTTTAGAAAACTAGCTCTCCTATTTGTCTAGGTGAAGTTCCCACACTTAAATTGAATTTCAAATAGACCATTAGAGGTAATAAAATCACTAAAATATTTCTTTTTTTGGTTTAACCAGCCAAGGCCCCCTCTTTTGTCAGAAGGCCGTAAAATTGCATTAAAATCACCACCTAGAAGGAAGAGTCTTTTGCTCTCAACTGTCAAAACCTCTGAAATAGTAGCCCATACCCTTCTCATTTCAATGATATTAACTAGACCATAAACATTTATGAGAGAAAAGCTAGAAAGCAATTGTTTAGAAATAACATTTACCCATTATCATGACTTGTCTGTATGAAGAAGTTGTAACTCCACCATCTCTTCTTTAAAAATAATCCCTAGACCACCCGAGGCTCCTATTGCTTCCACAACAAAACATTTCCACGACCTGAAACTCTTTTGAAACGATTCAATTTCAACCCCACTTAACTTCAATTCTTGTAGCAACACTATGTCTGGTCTCGTTTGATCAAGACATCTCTTGATCAAACAAATCTTGTCAGGGGCATTACTGCCCCCGACATTCCACGAGAGGACCTTCATTGCCCCCGGGAAAAGGCATAGCCTTTTCTCGCTCTCAATTTTTTTTGTCTTGTAGCATTGCCTGCAATCTCCAGTTTTACTCAGATTGGCTTGGGACCAAACTTCTTCTCACCAATCTTTATTCTTCTCTATTTTTCCATTGTTTGCTCCAGGGATCTTTTTCCAAGAATACCAATCTCTACATTGAAACCCAGGTCATCCCCTCCGCCGACCTCCTCCTCTGAAGGGTATTCAAATTCTAGATCCTCATACAAACCTTCCTCATCTCTAGCCTCATCCAGGGAGCTTTCCAGATTCCTAATTGGAGAGATTTTTCTATCCTTAAAAAAAGGTTCTTCACCTTCAAAGTTCTCATCTACCTTCTAATTTTTAACTCGAGGAGAAACATTTTGCAAACCCAAATTTTCCTCCCCCTCTTCACTTGGTTTTTCTCCCCACAATATATCTTGGTGGGATCTAGAGGTCGAACCCAAATTTATAGGGTGGACCAAAGAAGTGTCCTCAAGATTGGAAAACTATTTTCCAGAGCTTTCCATTTCTATTTTCTTTCCCAAGACTGTACTATTCTTTTCAAAAAAACCATCTAAAACCACGTCCATACCTTCCTACGATCCACCCTCCTTAGGAACAACTTTCTACTCTGGTAACATATTCTCACCCAAAGTGACAAGGACATCCTCTAATTTTTTTCATACTCACACAATACCTCTGTACTTACCTAGATAGGGGCTACCTTTGAGCTTATGATCACCGACCTTGAATTGTTCACAAGTTCGTCCCAACCAGTACCTTTTGGTTGTGTCACTGTCCGAGAATCCATCCACAACCCTAGAGCCATTTTTGAGTTGTTCAAACCCTAATTATTATGATCAGTATTTTCCCATTTTCTTGACATAGCCTCCATAAAACCACTATCTTCAGCTTGGAAAGCCCCCTCCTTGATCAAGAGCAAGTTTGTTAAAGCATTTTGCTCCAACCCTTTCCCTTTTTCAGAATGTCTACATTCACCAACCGAGTGTCCAACCCCTTTGCATACTTTACACATTTCAATTGCCTCTTCTACTTCAATCTTCTGCTTCCAGATTCCTTCCCCTGTTGTTATTTCCACTATAGCTGGGAGAGGGTGTATCGCTTGCCAGAGAATACAAATTCGTGCATACATACTGTAGTCATTATTTGCAATAGCTTCATATGCTTTAATAAAAGTTCCCAACTTGTTACCAATCAATTTTAGGGTTTCTAAATCCCAGTATTCATGGGGGAGATTATACGAGTGAACCCATATCGAGACCTCTGAGACCATCTTCATTTTAGGGTTGAAGTTCGGTAGCTAGTCTTTTATAAAAAACCCTTTTCCCCCCATCAGAAAAGGACCACTATTCAGTATCCATTCTTTGTCTACAACAGTTGGGCATATAACAAGATAAAATCTGTTGGGTAGAGTCTTCAAAATAGTTGCTTCTCCCCAGTGTTCATTACACCACTTTCTAACCCTATTGAAAGCCGGCCAAGGGTCTCCCCATTTCATAAAGAAAGCTTTTTCTTTAAACAAACTAACAGAGTCATTCCATGCTTTACCATCTACTAATAAGGAGACCACTGTGGTATGTTCAAAGGAAGGATTTACCTTATCTCCTGGGGTCGAATCTCCACTCTGTTTTGGCCTCCAAAATTTCCTTTCAAATTTCCTGAAATCCACTGGCTTAGTTAGACGCATGTTCACATAACCCCATCTATTCCTTTCAGGATACCCCTGCTGGTTCGGTTTGCTATTCGTAGGGTTGTTGAGTCTCTTTCCATTTTTTGCCGAAACCTTCCATGCTTGTTTTGGTGCACTCCATGAGGGTTCCATGGCTGACCACCTTGTCTTGGAACATAGTTTCTTCTGTACTGTGGTCCTCCATTCCCACAAAAATTGTGGTCACTGCAGCTTTTACAGACCTTCCTCCACTCCATTTTTAAAATAGTATGTAAGATATTTTTAATTTTTTTCTAAAAATAATATTTAAAACTTTTAATCTTAAAAATCAAAATAAAAAAGCTTGTTTTTAATTTTTTTATGTTTATGATATCCCAGGATAGAAGGATCATTTAGGTAAAGCCACCACTTTAATTTTCTTGTTCAAAAGGATTTTATTTTAAAAATATTAAAAAATTAATACAATTTCATTAAAAAAATAAAATGTTGTGACTTTTTTTTAACTATAATATTTTTATTCATATGATTGAAGTAAAGTTGGCGATAAAGTTATGTAGTTTAATTTTTCTTCACATAATGTTGAAGTCAACGAATATAATTATTCTCACACAAAAAATATTAAAACACAATTTAAAGCCTTCTAAGCCCACCATAATTCAATACATGTTAGGTATAATTAAATCTTCGAAGTTTACAATTATTCAATTTTTATTAGGAATAAATATAATAATATATACTTATATTTTTAAAATATTAAAGACCATCAAATTTATTCGTTGGTGTGTTGGATCAAAATAAAAAAAATGATTTAATTCTCATTGAATGCAATTGAACATTCTAAACCGATAAATAAAATCTCATTAAAAAATTCAATGAATGAAAAATAATGAAAATTATACATTTTAAATCTCTTTTTTAATTATAACTTTCAATTACTAGTGTAAAAATATTATTTTAAAAAAATATTATACAAAATTAAAAAAATAAACAATTTTATAATTTCTAATTAATTTTTTTATTTAATAATTTTAAAAATGGTATTTATGTCTAAATTCTTATTCAAACATTAATTTAAGGTTCAAATTTCAATTCTATTAATTTTGATTGGATGACATTATTGTGAGGTTATAAGGTAAATTAATATGAAAATTAGTTATACCTTCAACGAAATCCTCTTCTATAAAATTGCATCCTTAACTTTTTAAACTATTGATGGTTTTGAAAAAGGCTTACAATAAATATAATTGTACGCTATATATATCTAATTATATGTTTGCAAAAATTAATTCAATATTGTGCTATGATCTAATATCATTTTATTGCTTTGGTGCAAAAAATGACTAGCAAGAATTTAAGTCATCTAGGATTACTCGTAATTACTATAATAGTGTACGAACTTCATTGCCCCACAATTTTTTGATGGTTTAGAACTGACTATAGTGAGATATTTTCATTTATTTGTAATTTATTTGCATTGATTCTATATATATAGTTTTGATCTAAAAATCATGCTGCCATTATTTGAATAGAGTTATTTAAGTTCACAACTAAATATATTTTAACAACTCGATTATCATGTTCAACAAAAATAATTACTATTTTACAATCTTTATCTCCTCTAAATAAACAAATTAATAGACCGCAAAAATCACATACAATATAATGTCTACACATACACATAAACATCTACAATAGTATCCTTTACACATTTATAAAAACTTACAACTAATTAAAAAATACTATTTTTTTTATATTGATCAAAACATTTGAATTAAGTGGTTTTAACAAATGGTGATGTAGGGTGGGGGGCCTAGCTCAATTGGCTAAAGCATCTTGTTGCAGACAAGAGGTCAGGAGGTCTACTCTCCCCCATCCCCGTGGTATCGAAGGGCGTGTCACACCAATGTCATTGGAGTCTCCCCCATCCCCGTGGTATCAAAGGGTGTGCCACACCAGTGTCACTGATTATGTAAAAAAAGTTTACCAATGCATTGTAATTTATAAAAAGGCTCCTACAATGAAATAAATAAATAAATAATGGTGATGTCACTAATAGGCACTTGGTCTTCATTTTCAAAATCACCTAAAAGAGAGCGCTCTAGATATTCAAACTACAATGACTTATGACCATACTACAATTGTAAAGCACTTTGTATGCCAAAGGAGTGATTTGTTGCATTGGGCCCCAAAGTCAAGGACAAGTGGATAAACAAGGTTGGTATACTTCTTTTCTTATTGAAGTGGTTATGATTGTCAATTCTACCTCATATTTCAATGTCATCTTTGAAAAGTGGTCCCTTGGATAATAAAACATCACCAAGATGACTACTTTTCCCACATGCTTAGTACTTCGGACCAAAATGTATTTAAAGTTTGTAAGTTAGCTATAAGAGTCCAAAAAATTTATGTTGCTTAAAAATAACATTAGATTTTAATTTATATTTTTAATTTAATTTAATTTTTTTATATTGTTAATGGTAAAAGAAATTGATTATATATTGTGGCAAAAAGTACAAATGTGGTTTTTTGACATCATGCTTAACTTGGAACCATTTCATAATTTACAATGCCCCCTTCATGGTATAACTTTGAATTTTTTATTCTTGTGTTAAGATTGAGATCGTTTTTATTTTTAGCACATTTTTATTAATTATTAATATATAAATTTCAATTTATTTGTAAATAATATAACTTTTTGTTAATTTTAGTTTAGGTAATTTAATAGATGATAAATATGTAGGAATAAATGATAGTTGTGGAAGTGATAATTGAATAATTAAATGTTAAATTAAGAAAGTAAATGTGAAGTTTTGGAGTATTTAGTTTGTGTCATTAAAAAAAAAAAATGTAATCTAGTGATATGTAGATGATTGTTTTAGTGTAGAAAAATAGGGAAGTTGGGTGTGCACACTATCTATAATTAAGTGATGAGTCGTCATTGATTCTAATTGAGTTCGTAGTTTTGGATCACTTTGGGTGTGAATCTATCATGTAGCCCACATATCTAATCATATTAATTTCGCATGTTTGCTCTCTAGTTTGTTAGATTATCTACTTCTTGTTGATTGTAAGGACTAACAATATTATAAAATACCTTAAGGAGGTTGTCATATTGCTAGAGGCAAGTTCTCCTAGGTCAAACACCTAGAGAGACTACCTTTAAAGTCATGCTAAAGATTGGTAAACAATAAAAAGGGTGCAATGTCCTAGTTGATGGTTCTAAAGTAAATATTGTTTCTTTTAGTTCACTAATTGAAGTATCCCTCTAATAAATGCTTCTTAAATTCTTTTGGAAATTGGATGATTCTAGGATATTGCTAAGAGGTGATTTAATGTTGAAATGAATGACTTTGAATACCACTACATAGAAAAATTCACACAAAAATCATACCAAGTCAACTTGTGGTGAGAATAAAATAGGTAAGAGTTGGCAACATTTAAATTCAATTTCTTGAAATTTAGAACGTATAAGATCAATAGGATCATTCTTGCACCTTTGGGATGGGCTCATGATAAGGGATCAATAATATCTATGGGGGATGTAATAATGTCAAGTGTATGGGAATATGCATTGAAATATATTAGGTAAGGCCAAATGTGCAAGAATATGTTTAAATATGGATGGATTGAGGATAAAGAAATGAGCCCAACTTTGCATAGGATTGCATCATATGTCGATAATTAATTTCATTATTGATATTTTCTTAAATTGACATAAAATGAAATGAAAATTGGTATGGGTACATGTAGATTTCACCAATACATTTTCCCCCAACTTTGAGGTGCACATGAATCCTAAAACAATCATGTACCTCAAAGTAAATGACTCCTCATAAAACATGTATAAAAGTAAATACTTAGACATAAAAAGGATACTAGGCTCATATAAAGTAATGAACCCTACTAGATATCTCTATGTTTTCGACATCCTTTCCATATGTGCTCCATGGGAACATGTAAAATAGAGAAAGATGTGTAAGAGTAGCTTATGTATCATAAATAAAATAGACACAAAATATATACTTGCATAACTATATAGGAAATATTTGAGTAAATAGGCAATTGCCTAATAATTAATTAATCATTGATTAATTATTAGGCCCTTTTTACTTTAATTACTTAAGCTAAACTTAGGAGTGTTTTTTATTATTAGATTGGGCTATTTATAAGTCAATTTGTCTCATTACATAGGATTATGGCACTTATCACAATCTAATCAAATTCTTATCTAGGGTTTGCACTTTTGATTTTATAAGGTTTCATTTGTACTTTGTAATAATTCATAGATACAATTCAGATTCATTACAATACATTATAGGTTAATCTCAATATCATATGTTTGTGTGGATTAATTATCTTCTCAAGGTTGCATGAGTATAATAATTGTTTTTTGTCTTTAGTTGTGATAGGCATTTTGGTTGCAGATGATTTATGGGAGATGTTGGGTTCATTATCAAATCCAACATGGCATTAGATCACCAAATCTATGACTTCCTATCTAAATTTTGAGAGATCCATCCTTGAGGGAAAAATCAACTCATCCTAGAGTGAAACGATCATCACCGTTGAGTCCAAAATGGCCAAAAACCTAAGGATTGCTTGTCGTTTTGTCAAAAAAGGAGCAATTGCAAAAGAAGAAAAAATTAAGCACTAGATATTTGTGCACAAAAATCCATACAATTGTACGAATCCATACTAACCTATACAAGTTTGATAAAAAAATTCATTTTTAATTTTTTTTTATTGAAAATTTCCAAAAAAATTGAAAAAAAACCATTAAATAAGCTAGGTTTTAAAAAAAGGCAGCTAATGCAGGCAACAATCAAGTTGTCTGCCCTCCAGCAATACCAAACTCCATCGGTGGCCAAATGAGAGTTGATGGTGTAAAAACTCCCCCAACCAACAAAAATATAGCACCATATGGCCCAAAAAAGAAAATCACGGTGATGGACGAAAGGTTTTCCAACAACCATATCTTCTAAGATTCTATTGACAATTTCGGCACCAACCACAACATATTCTAACTTTAGAAGGAATATTTTGACGGGTGAGATTTTTTCAAGTAGACTAGTAATTTTTCGCAACCACAAGGAATATTCTAGGAATATCTTATTGATGTCAATCGTATGGACTACACTTTGTCCCCTCCTAGCCCCCATTTTCCATAAAGGAGCAATTTTTTTCTTTTTGGCATAACTTAGTCATACAATGTCAAAATCGGGCAAATGAGATATCATCGAAAAGCTTTGGTTTTGCACAATTTCTAATTGTGTAGGTCTCATTATCAAATTTTACTATTGGTTCATTTTATTCTCAATCAAAGTCAAATAATCATTTTCTACTTTCGAGCTTATAAATTTTCACACGAATCTCTGATTTTTTGTGATTCTTGCAGTATTAGAAAGGTATTTCAGAGCTCTTCAAAATTGTTCATGCACTTTTTGCAGAATCTGCCCCAACTAAATTTTATTCATTTTTTTATGATTTCACATTCTACTTAATTACTTGGACATCTTGGCACTTAGAAAGGGTATGTTTGCATGAGATGACATCATTTGATCTACTTTACATGCATTGAGTTTATCAGTCTCTAATTTTTCATTTAAGGAAGTATCATGGGTTTTATGTTCATCCTTTTGTGGTCATCCTAGAAAAGGATAATTACAAGTCTTGGTGAAACGACATCTTGACACATCTCAGGTGGCTTGATCTTTTTCCTTATATTTATAGAATCATACCCACACCAAACACACCAAAGAGTAGATTAGCATGGGGTATTGTATAAGAGTGAATTTGCACCCCATGTGCAAATCCCCTTTTTGCCTTTATCCACTTTAGAAAACCAAGTTCAGAGGCTTAATTCCACCTAATCCTGCTGCTTGCATCACACTTGGCGCCTATTTTGAGCATCGGTGGAGGCGTTTCTATCAGGGACGCCCATGTGGCGTGCAAACGTCCCTAAAAAATTCCCACGTCTGGAGCCTACAGAGGTGTTACACTTCCCATTGGGGGTCAATTTGTAACGCCCTCCTCAGCCGATCGACCCGAATATGGCCGTTTTCATCATCTCCCATTCAAATTCATCCCTTCCATATGCATTTCAGCTTCTTCTAATCTTCTTCCATCTTCTACTATCCTCTACACATCTCTCCACAACTTCTTCACTTCATTCGCAAGCTTCACAAGCTCTAAGCAGCTTCTTCACCATGTCTTCAATCCCCAAACACTTTACACTTCACAGCAACAACATCAACACTCCACCACTTCAGTAGAGCAAGTGTGGAACAAAACACCATTGCAGTAGAGGCTTGAGTTCCTCTCATTTTTTCCCCCATTAGCCTTGAGCACTTTTGGTGGAGGTGGTAATCTTTCACTCCTCTCCTCTATTACTTGGTTGAGTAGCATAACACTGTTTTGTAGTGCTTTAAGTGCTCTTTATTTCATTTCTACTTTTCTCTCTACCTTCTTGGCTATCTGTGGAGGTGGGAACACTAAAACGAGGTTTGACTGAGGCAGGCCCCTATACAACCACCCAACAATTTCTCTCTCCCTCTTGTGTGCATGTATTGAAGACACTCACAAGATGGAAGCTTCATCACTCTCATGGTTGTAAGTATTTCCTTTCTTCCCCTTATCTTTATTATTTACTCTTTACTTAATCTCAGTTCTATCACTTTCTGTTATTTTACTGTATTCTATGGTTTTTAGCATTCAGAGTAGAAGTGGTCATTTAGGAATTTTCTATGATAAAATTACTTTCTGGTCCATACGAGATGCCAACATGCCTTTGGGACACCAGTGCGTTGTGCTGTCGTCTGTATTCTGCGTTGACGTCCTTTGGCCGAGAGCTTGTCAGTTTGTCTAGAGAATCTCTGTGACCTGCCCTTTAGGATTCTAAAACTCTCGCTATTGTTCCATTGAGGTAGTATAGGGCAGTTCACCCCATGAGGCTCTCTGAGTGAAGAGAACTTGTGAGTAGCGAATCCCCCTATATTATAGGTATTATTAGTGATCATGTGGTAGGAGTGATTTTTTCTTGTGTTGATCTTGACACTATGTGTGCTATATTGGACATTGATTGTCCCCACACACTTTAGACTCAAATTTGGGAGATTTATGGAAACTCTCATATCTCTCCATTCACAGATGATCTTGTTGCAAATTGTCTCATTCCTCTTGTAGATGCAAATTGCATACCCTTTGATGATGATACTTTAGAGGAGCTTGAGTATATCACAAGTCTTGCATGCTTTGATGGTTCAAAGATTTGGCTTCATGTTCCCACTCTTTAGATCAAGACCCAATCTCCATCTCCTATTGTTCTTGATCATCTTGGCATTGCTACATCCTTGGTCCCTACTGGTCCAATGCAATAGGACATATGACATTTTCAGACATAACTACTTGGGATTTGTATCTTGCAGACATATCATCGTTGTTTGTAGAGTCCTAAATTGGATATTTGGAGGATTACTTTGAGGAAATTCATCTCCTTTTTTTGGAAACCACATCATCACTATTGGCCCATCATCTTCATCATCTTTGGATCTTGTTCTATATCAGTCTTCACTAGATCTTGGATTGACATAATCTCATTTTGACATATGGACACTTGAGCAGTTTTTAGAGGCACACATCATTTGGATTTGGATTCCCGATTCTTCCATATTTTTGGAATGACTCCTCCAATCACCAATGGATATGTGTCTTTCTAAGGGGAGAAATGTTATATTGTGAGTAGTGGATCATGTTTTGTCTTCAAGATTCCATCATTGGCACAAGAGCTCTGTCTTTATGGGGGGATTCATATCCTCATTTTCTCTCCTACTAGGGGGACATCTATTGTACTTGTGTGAAAAAATTAGTCCTAGGGGGGTCACATTGAATCCTCATATCCTTCTTTCACTATTGCAAATTTTAAATTCTCTCTTTTGGAGAGGGTTTTTCCCCATGTGGTTTTCTCCTTTTCTTTAATTATGAGAGATTTTATTTTTTTGTACATGGGTACATCATTAGGCCTTGTAGCTGGGATCCATCCATATCTCCATCATTACATTATTTATTAGGTGTTTATTTCTTCCCTAAGTTGATCTTAAGGGGGGGTGTTGGAGTAAATAGACAATCACATAATAATTAATTAATCATTGATTAATTATTAGGTTTCTTTTATTTTAATTACTTAAGCTAAACTTAGGAGTGATTTTTTATTATTATATTTCAAGCTATTTATAGGTCAAGTTGTCTCATTGTATAGGATTAAGACACTTGTCACAATCTAATCAAATCCTCATCTAGGTTGTGCTTTTTCTTTTATAAGAATTCATTTGTACTTTGTAATAATTCATATTCATTACAATACATTACAGGTTAATCTAAATATCAAATGCTTGTAAGGATCAATTGTCTTCTCAAGGTTGTATGAGTATAATCATTGCTTTTTCTATTTAGTTGTGATAGGTGTTTTGGTTGTAGGTGATTTTTGGGACTTGTGGGGTTCACTATCAACTCCAACAGGAAATTTATAAAATATAAAACGAGGAATAAGGTTAGGAATTTCCACTTGTATCAAAATATTAGGAAAGGTGTCTCAACCTTGATTCTATTAATAAGATTACAAAAAGTGTGATTTTTAAGTTATAAAATATAAAAACTTAATTTTTGGGTCATAGGGTTGGTTTTTGGTCAAAATAAATGTTCTAGGTTGTTCAATACTACCAAGGGCGAACATTATTAAATCAAATTAGAAAAAAATAAAGAAGTAACCAAAAGGGAAGAGACTAGAATGACCCAATCAAATCAAATTAGGAAAAATAGAGAAGTAACCAAAAGGAGAAGGGGGCCAAACTAGAGAATCTACCACCTCACCTTGATGTATATGGATATTAGCTAAAAGAAATTATAATTTTGGAATAAGTGACAAAGAATCCTTAGACACGAGTAGCTTGTTAAATAAAATCCATTGTTTCCCTTGCTTGGAGAACACAAAATAGTCTAAAAACTCACCAAGATGCTATTTTCAACCCCTAAGAAGAGAGTCCATATCCTCCATAGAATCCAAAGGATTTTCAAGAAGCTAGATTTCCTCCTAAAACTTGATATATTTTCCATTACTTAGCTTCCTTTTTATTCATCTCTTTAAGATGTCTTTGGTGAAGTAAGTATTCATCCATATATTTGAACTAGAAGGAGGAAGATCATTGTTTCTTAAAATATTCTTAGCCCTTGTCTCACATTTCTTTTTCGGAAAACTGTATTCCAAAATATTCTCTTACATAAGCCTTCATGCAATTTTGGCATTGAGAACCATTTTAAATAACTTAAGCTTATGGATTTCAACTCCATCTAACTTTTTAGGTTAGAAAACTTGGTCCCAAGGAACCAAAGAAATGTGATTATTCTCATTTGATCTTGACCATAGAAAATTCCTTTAAATAAGTTCAATTTTTAAAATAATTTTAGGAGGAAATTTTATAAAAGACATAGTAAATCGAAATTTTTTAGAGAGTAGTTTTTAGCAACTAAATTTTACCAAGGAAAGTAGTAGATTCTTCTAGCCATCTAACTTTATTTGGAATCTTTCAAGTAGTGAGCACCAAAATGAATCCAAATCTTTATCTTTGAATAATGGAATTTCAATGCAAACTAAAGGGAGATCTTGTTTCTTGCATCCAAAAACCTTTACAATATTTTTCTACCTTTTCACAAACATATTTTGAAAGAAAATAGTACTCTGAGGAAATATTATTTTTTTATTTTGATACTTCTTCATAATTTGAAAATATACTTTTAATTTCTTTGACTTCCCTCATAGCAGCTTCCCCCATAATAGCAATGTCATTGATGAATTTTTGATGGGACATCAGATTATAGTTTGAGGTTGGTTTGAAACCTTTAATTCTATGTTGTTGAATGGAAAACATGAGTTTATGACCAAAGGTTTTAACAAAGATAATGATTAAAAGGGGGATAAAGTATCCCCTTTCCTTAAGTTCCTAAAGGTTTTGAAAAGGCTAGTTGGAAATCTATTGACAATAATAGAAAATTTACAGATGAATTTTACAAGGAAAGTTCAAGAGACTGTATCATAATTCTTGATCTTGGATATTTTTTTAGACTACAAGAATCGGTTGGGTATCCATCCCCCTATAAACTGCAGTGTGCTTGGTAAAAAAATTTCACGTGACCGGTGGCGCTAGCGCGACATGCCCTCCGATACCACGGGGACGGTGGGGAGACTAGACCTCATGACCTCTTGCCTGCAACAGGATGCTTTAGCCAATCAAGCTAGGCCCACTGCCCCAATTCTTAATCCTGGATTGAATTTTAAAATAAAATTATATTTTCCTCTCTTATCCATAGAATATAAAACCTTATGAACCAAAATAATTGAATCCAAAATTTGTTAATTTTACACAAGCACACTTTGCTAAGGAGTGATAATTTTAGGAAAAATAGTTTCCAAAAAAAGGGGTAATTTTTTAGATAAAATCTTATAAATTAAGTTACATGAAATAATGAGCCTAAAAACATAAAATTTATTCATACCCCTTTATTTAGGAATTAAAGATAAAAAAAAGTTGTAGTGAAAAATTCATGCACTACTCCAACTATGTCCTTTTCAACAATGTGCCAAAAATATTTAAAAAATAAATGAGGCACTATCTATCAAACCTCATCCACCATGATGGGAGAGGGAAGTTAATCATTATCTTTTCCATCAAGTAAAGAGGGAATAAATTTCAAAAATACCTCTTTCCTAGGACGTAGGATCAAACAACAAAGAAAGACACTTTCCATGCAAGAGATCTACAAAAACAAAGATTCTCTATTCCTCAACAAGAAAAACTTACAGAATGAAAAGCTTCCATGAATCTCAAGAAACTTAAGGATATCTTTGGTTTTCAAGAGATAATACAATGAGGGTTGAGTACTATATAGGAGAAAACCTAAATTATAAAGGGATTAGATCATGACAAGTGTCAACATCTCATGCAATGACACATAATGATTTAATAATAGCGAGCACTTCAATTAACATAAAAAACACTCCTTTAAGTTTAGCTTAAGTGTGTGAAATGAATTAGACTAATAATCAATTGTGAATAACACAAGATGTAGGATCAAACAATGAACAAAGACACCTTCCATGCAAGAGATCTACAAAAAAAAAAGATTGTCTATTCCTCAACAAGAAAAACTTACAGAATGAAAAGCTTCCATGAATCTCAAGAGACTTCAAGGAGATCTTCAGTCTTCGAGAGATAATACAATGAGGTTTGAGTACTATATAGAAGCAAACCTAAATGATAAGGGGATTAGATCATGACAAGTGTCAACATCTCATGCAATGAGACATAATGATCTAATAATAGTGAGCACTTCAATTAACATAAAAAACACTCCTAAGTTTAGCTTAAGTGCATGAAATAAATTAGACTAATAATCAATTAAAGATTAATTAATTATTAGCTATGCATGATTACTCTAACATATGAATCATGCAAAGTAGATGTCAATAATGCATAATATAACAATTATGTAGGTAGGTATAAAATGATAGGAATGGAGATCAAATAAAATAGTGATGTACATAATTGTAGTGTCGAAAAATGTCATTGGGGACATTTTCACACTTGTTTGGGCCCTCGTGAATTTGAGCTTAACGTTGCCTTGATTTAGTGTTGTAATGTGGTTGAAACATTCACATTAGGTCTTGGGCCCTTGTGAACTAATGGATTTAAATGGTACCTTGCTAAAGTGTTGTGAAGTGTGGTGACACACTTTCACACTTTTCTAAGGTCTTATTAATTAATTACACCTAAATAACCTCTTTTTAACATTAATCTTTCCTTATGTGAAGTGTTGTAAAGTGTTGTAACACACTTTCACACTTTTCTAGGCTTGTCATTTATAATTGGGATTTCTTATGCTTTAATTGGCCCTATTTTGCATCCACAAGCCTCATTTATTGCATCTTTTCGAGGATAATCCCAACACCAATCATTAGCCAATCATAATTTAGGTGTTTCAATTTTGAATGGCCCGGATTTAGTGATCTGAGACTCATTCACCACCTTAGGCAAATGGGTCCCACCTAGATCTTTTGGTCTCGAACCCGATTTCACACATTTCTAAGCAATTTTAAATTTGGTCCCAAAAATTAAGCCCGGTGGGACTCATTCTCCACCTTGGGTGAATGAGTCTCGTGTGGCCCAAAATCAAAATTAATTCAAATTTCTGGTAGGATTTTATTCTCCTAGATCTGATGTTGGCTTGTAGTGTTGTAATTTCTGTAATTCTTTGCATAATTGAGTATAAATACAAGGTTCTTTCTCTCATTTTCATCCTAACAAGCAATCAAGTGATCCTTATAGAAAGTCTGAGTTCACAAGAGTATTCAAGTGTCTTCAAGAGCATTCAAGGGTAGATTATCAAGCATTTTAGATCAACATTCAACTATCAATCATCATGTCAAAGGTTTCATGCATCATGCTTGTTATTGTTCTAACAATTGTGATGTAGGGTTTATGATTCAAGCAAGCATTTGATCCAAGATATATCTCCTTCAAGCAAGAGTCAAGATCTACACCCATTGGAGCCATCTCAAACATAATTGTAGCACTTTATTGCAAGGGTTTGGTGAGTTGCAACATTGTTATTTGTTCATTCATCATTCTCCATTCTTATTTGATTTCATTTCAAGGATTGATTTCCAAAATGGGGTTTGACCAAGGCAAACCCTTATCCACTAATCCAACAACATTTTTTCCTCTCCTTTGTGTGTGATTTGTAGGTTTAGGTTGCAGATTTCCTAGGGAGCAAGATTGGAGAAAAGTTGTCAAGTCATCCAAAGTTGTCAAAGTTGTCATCAAGTCTTGGAGAATATTGGAGATCACCTACAGGTTGCAAATCGGAGATTCAGATATGGAAATCACTCAAGAAGAACAAAGCAGATATAGAAGAGCAAGATTAGACTTTGAAGCTTCAGAATAGCCTAATTGGACTAATTCGCCACTTTTGGTGAATGAGTCCTAGTTCCAGTCAATTTTAATTTTTTTGTAGATTCGGATACCCTTTTGGCATATTCCTATTCCTGCACAGTTTCCTAGAAATAGGACTGATTCGTCCAGCTTGGCGAATGAATCCCAATCAACATTAAAATCAAAATTTCTAGTGTTCCAGACCTCCACTCAACTATTTCCAATTTTCTAGGTGCACCTCTTCCTATCTTCAATTTTTTGTTCCATTTCATTCATTTTTCTAGGTCATTTAGTGTTACTTTGTATTCAATTAGGGTTTTACATTTCATCTTGCATTTCATTGTCTTTTCCAAGTTCTTACTTGATGGTGAACCCCTCATGAGATCATATTCAACCCCTAGAACAACCCTTTTGCAAGATCTCCTCCTTTGCATTGGGATCTCAAGGGTTTGTTCTCGAGTGAAAGTGAGTGAAAATTGTCCTTTCTAGGTCCTAAATCCTAGGTAGAAAAAGATCACAATTTTCTTCCCTTCAATAATATAAATTTAGGTTACCCCCAACATGGGTGAATAAAAATGGTGATGGGTACTCAATCACCAAAAATACTTGTGCAAGTATAGAGGGCACTAGGATATGCATATTCCTATAATATGCCATCCAAGAACATGAGAACATAGTGGTTGATGTAAGGCAATAGGCCCTTAGCGGTAATACAAATCTAGTTATATAATCTCAAGGGAAAATGGAGGAAGGCATGATGCCTCCAATATTAAAACAAATCAATTATAATATAGGAAAAGGAGGGCAAGGAAAGTTGCCCCCAATATAAAGAGGTAGATATAGAAGTAAGAGAAGGAAATGAAAACAAAGGTAGCATGGAAAGGGCATTATTCCCCTCATATAAATATATGGCACTCGAAGATCAATGTGAAATAAGGCATATTCTCCCTAGTCTAGTGAAATAGCTCTAGGAGTGTAATATGATCATGTAGGCTCATGTAAATTGGTATAAGATAAATCATGTGAATCCTAAGAATGTCGTCCAAATATGGTAAATGAGCATGTGAAACATAAAAAATGAATCATAATTGAAATGCCAAGGTGTAAAAATGGAGAAAAGGATAAAATAAAAACTATGTGTAAATATATTATAGTGATGCATACTTATCATTCAACAAACTTGGGAGGATCATCCTCACCCAAAAGGTGATCCAATAAAATTCCTCATATTTATCATCATTCATCTTTGATTCCTCTTGTTGTTTACTTATCTTTTCAATTGCACACGTTTCATATTTATAATCCTCCATGCTTGGCACAAACACATGATCAAATGATGTCCCATTAGGCACTCCTTTTCTTACATAAATTTCTTACTTATTTTATTTATATTTGTGGTGGAATTATTGGTATTTGATGCACCATAACTTCTTGAATTCACGCCAAATAAGTCATTTGAGTATGTAATTTTGGTTTTTATACTACTTTCACTTCTATTTTTACTACTTTCTTTTGTTCTTTGTTTGCATTATCCATATTTTCTGACATATGACTCTCAAGTTGATTCTCTTTATTTTTTGAAATATAGACTTGTTGTTTTGACTTCTTTTGAACTCTTTCCAATTCATCTAATTATATTTGTATAAATTATGTATGATATCATTCCTCTCATAAGGCACATCCTTTGGTGTTCACAAATGTATCTAGTATAAAGTAACTAGCATCAAATATTGGCTTATAGTGATCCCTTTCAATCTTTATCACTTTCTATTCACATATAAATTTAACAAATTGATGTAAGACAAAAGGAATAGATCTAAATTGTTTAATATATGGTCACCAATTAAAACATCAAATCTATTGAATGATGGTATAACATAACATAAAATTGGTAATTCTTAGGTCTAACTCACAATTATAAATGATGTATCCCATTGTATTGACTAGCATCCTATTTCTCATCTTCAATTAAATCCCAAAATGTCTATATTATTGATGTTTAATATTTCTATCAAATATAAAATCCTCAATACATATGTTGTATTGACATGTGTGATCACATTTGAGGAATTGAGTAGATGTACCTCTTAAATGACTAGTATGTATAAATGACCATAATAATTGTCTTGTAGATATTCTTATCAAAAAATATAATCAATAGAGGAGTAGGAGTAGATGAATATGTAGCATTGGTTTCAATAGCCCCTTCAAAAGCATGTGTAGGACCTTGTTCATGCATTCCTTCTTAGGATCAAATTTTGGTTTCCATTTTTTGGGGAAGAGCCATGGCTTACCAAGAAACCAAGGACCATCTAGACACAATCCTCATGGTTGAAAAGGAAGCCATTAATCATAGTCAAGATCTCAATTTGGCCATATAGTTTCCATTTTCTTTGGGCTCATTTTTTGAAATGTCAAATTTTGGCCTAGCACATAGAAACTTCCCAATAAGATAATTTTTCCAACCTAAAGGATGACCTTTCAACAATCGAATTTGAAACCTTATGAAAAATTCTCTTACTATTCACAATTAGTTTAAAAAATAAGGACTAGATAGGTTATGAGTAGGACTTATTATTAATCACTTCAACCTAAGACTTCCTCAAGGGCAACCCATTATCAACTCTTTTAGTGCCAGCACAAACTAAAGATACCTCAAAGAACTTGCCATGATCATCCACCCCTACCAACATATGTTGAATCCTAGAGTAGCAATCTCTTATTTGATTGGAGAGGGAAGAACACGAAATCTACAACTTTTCTAACACACAAGGGGGTAGAATGGCCCCATCCTTAAGCTTACCTAGCTTTTGCACATTCGATGCAACCTACAACCCACAAATAGAACATGCACACACAAATATGAGATTCGTTGACAACACCCACAAGCGCATAAAGGGGGAGAAAAAACCATGTCTCAACCCATGTTGTAAAACAACACCTCCAAGATCTATAAAACCTCTTGTAACAATAGGAGACAACATAATAGCTTTGAAGCATTGACGACTAATACCTCTTCAATAGAGCCCACCTTCTTAGCAAAATCATGTTGAGTCATAGTAGATTCACAAGCATTTTGACTAGCCTTCATCCGCAAATCTTTAAGTCTTTCTTCCTTGTTCAAATAACCATTCCACTCGTACACAACCAACTTGTCTACAACAACCTAGCCATCGTCTTATTCATCATCCTCATATATGTCATCTTGATTTTCCTTGTCAAACTCAAATCCCCACTTGTCCACAACCATCCTAAAATTAATTACATATA
The DNA here is from genome assembly GCA_007258455.2 of Sequoia sempervirens. NCBI lineage: Eukaryota > Viridiplantae > Streptophyta > Pinopsida > Cupressales > Cupressaceae > Sequoia > Sequoia sempervirens. The sequence continues at coordinate 452,464 of VDFB02257522.1, forward strand.
GATGACATTATAATTCATTTATTTTATTTCTATTTTACTTTGAATTTATATATAATTAGGTTTTTTTTTAATTGTGTTTCTAAATTACTTTAATTTATTAATCTTTAAATCATTAGACTCAGAAATTTAAAAATGATGTAATAAGGACTTAAACAAACCATAAAATATATTAAAGGTCGTCATTTTATTCAATACAATATTTAATTCCATAAACACTGAAAGCTAAATACATGCTCTCTTGACATGCTGTGTTGGTAAACTGTCTTTTTATGTGAATAAACTAGAGCTTCAAGGTGGTATTTGAAATATGAAGGACAATCCAAAAGAGTAAGATAATGCTTGACAAGTGTTACGGTCAAATTTAAGAAAATGCTTAAAAAGTGTTACTGTCAAATTTAAGATAATGCTTGACAAGCGTCACTGTCAAATTTAAGGTCGGTTTGTACTGTAATATCGAGTCTCTTTTGTATGAGTTATCTTTATGGTAGCTTGTTTTTTAGGCTGTGTTTTTCAATTTTTCTACTGATCCAAAAAGGATTTAATCTGTCTGAAAATGCTTAAAAAGTGTTACTGTCAAATTTAAGATAATGCTTGACAAGCGTCACTGTCAAATTTAAGGTCGGTTTGTACTGTAATGTCGAGTCTCTTTTATATGAGTTATCTTTATGGTAGCTTGTTTTTTAGGCTGTGTTTTTCAATTTTTCTACTGATCCAAAAAGGATTTAATCTGTCTGAAAATGCTTAAAAAGTGTTACTGTCAAATTTAAGATAATGCTTGACAAGCGTCACTGTCAAATTTAAGGTCGGTTTGTACTGTAATGTCGAGTCTCTTTTATATGAGTTATCTTTATGGTAGCTTGTTTTTTAGGCTGTGTTTTTCAATTTTTCTACTGATCCAAAAAGGATTTAATCTGTCTGAAAATGCTTAAAAAGTGTTACTGTCAAATTTAAGATAATGCTTGACAAGCGTCACTGTCAAATTTAAGGTCGGTTTGTACTGTATCTAGTCTCTTTTGTATGAGTTATCTTTATGGTAGCTTGTTTTTTAGGCTGTGTTTTTCAATTTTTCTACTGATCCAAAAAGGATTTAATCTGTCTGAAAATGATTTTTGATTGATAGAAAAGTATGTGATACTTCAACTTACTAGTTTGGGGTTTGGTACTTACTTCATAAGCATTGTCCGATACAGTAAGTGCCAAGTGAACGTCAAGCCCGAGTGAGAGTAGTTATAGGAAAATGACTTCTCATGATAAATAGCTTACTAAATGAATGATTCAAGTAGTTTGTTAATCTTGGAAAAAATCCCCCAAAAAAATGCTACGTATGGTCATCAATTTCTGTTTGTGACGCTTACAACTTTATAATGATATTTTTCTTGGAGAATTTTGTCTCCAATGTCCGAAGAACTGTTCAATTTGTATGGTTCAATTTTTTTCGCTCTGAGGGAACAGGAACAGTAAGTTCAATTAGGCTCATGGTGTGAGCACAAAGCACCATGGATTAGCCTTAGAATCGAGACAGTCCAAACTATTACCCTTTAGTATAAGATCCCCTGCAGATCGCTGTTGTAGAGTATATTGTATGAGTCTAGATTGTTGCTCAGACCCTTTTCCACAAGAGTGTCTAATAAAATCTTCAAGTCCAGCTTCTGGGTAAGAGGATTTGCTTTTATTTGGCAGTTTGTTTTTCAAAGGATTGCTTCCTGTGGACCTTATTAGGCATTGATGTTCGCGGTATGTCAAGACTTGTATACTTCTACAGTCTATTGATGTTCCGTCTTCCTTTTCTTTAGAGATGTTCTTGCTCGAATTATTCTCTGAACAACGTGCTTTATAAATCAATCGCAAAGGATATTTTACAACCTTTACAATCGTGTCTCTTGCTCTCTCCTGCACAGCCTCCCAGTTAAGGATAACTTTCTTAGGCCGACCACTTTTTATGGATTGCAGATGGCGTTATCATCTGATCCAATTAACTGCATCACCATTGATCTAATGGGCTGTTGTTCACCCTAGCCGCTCTTTTTCCTCTGTCGGTGAATAACAGAACTGGATTCTTTTTCAATCGCTCATGTAAATGATAATTCAACATATAAAATAGTTATGGTTATGGAGGAGGCAACAATAAATTGATCAGTAAGGATGAGAGGAACTAGTGATGAAATGAATAAGGTCTACATCATTGCCACACTAGAAAGAAATGATAAATTGATTTAGAAAAAAGGCTACAAGAGGCTACAGGGGAGGGAATGCATTTTAAGTTACTATTGAGAACTATACCCAAGAATATTTAATTTTAGCCTCAAAAACTTACGCGCCGTGCTTACTATCAATTTTTTAAAATCTGGCTTATTTGTGATAAATCTTACTGTGTACACTGTACATTGATTGATTGAGAGAGCCCATCAAGAGAAATATCATAGTTGACACTACAATGCTTGGAGAGGCATTCGATAAGAAGCAGCATATTTAAGATCACTAACAGTAGTTTTAACAACACAGTTCCTTGAACCTTTTGGAATATCGATGATGAAACAGAGTGTACTGTAAAATCCAATTTCCAGTTATTGTTTTCCTTTTATTTTGTTAATTGATCAATTATTTGGGAAGGTGATTAAAGTTTACAACAGAAAAAACTATTAAATGCTTTAGGTTTTCATGATGTAATATTTATAAGAGCTTGCTTCTGGGATCTACAAGTGAAGCTTACAAAAACTTGGTATAATGTTCTACATGGATTATTAAATATTTATTCCATACACAACACAGCATAAAAGTCTAGTACTAAAGGTATGCCAAAATCAACACTTATATTTAAGGATGCATAAAAGCACATTGCTTCACCATCAATTAGTACAGACCAAATTGATTATCCAAGCACCTAGAGTGCAAATCAAGAGAATAATTGACTTCTCATCTACACCTGATCAGCTATTCTACAGTAGGCAGTCTATGACCCCCATTGAAGCAAATACCAACTTACAAATTATTACAACCTGCTAAATCATGCTTCAAAGTCAAACCAAACATCTCGCTGATGTCACCTCTAACTACCAGCCAACTAAGCCTAATCTGCCACAGATATATTTCTCCAATCACCAGGTTCATTATCAATTAATGGGATTGCACCTTACAAAGGAATACATAATGATTATCCCCTGAAGCAATAAGCAGGATGTGATTAGCGTGGCCATAAAGTGCTGCAGCCTGACCTAGAATTCAATGCCATTTCATTGGGGAATTGCTTGCCACCTCCTTAGGTACAACTGTGATTGACATGGACTTTATAATATAGCAGCAGAAATAAAGAAAGAAACCATATCAACGCCATATCCAAAATAGGTCAATGAGACGTAAAGAATACATCTAGGTAGGATAGACAAGGGTTGAGGACAAAAGTACCCTAAATCAAAGTCTTAACACCAGATCAGTACCGTAACAAGAGTCAATAACCCAAGAGTATTCCTAAACATTGCACTTGTATGCACAAATGAAAATAGCTGTGCAAAGGTAAGAGAAGCCCCTCAGAGAAAGGAGCCCATGAAGACCTGAGCTAGAAATTGACGCTGTGTCTGAAGACCATCACCATCAGAATAAGTGCCCAGTGCATCTTGGAATGAGGTTAACATGCTTGAATTTGACAACCTCCAACCCAAAGAAAAGAAAATTTGATTGCATTCGATAAAATCACAATAACATTTAGAACTCTATAAGCAAACAATGATTAAGAAACACTGGAAAACCTAAAATTGCTGTCCTCAGAGCACCAGTGCAACACGTATACTTTAATCCTTTGCACATAGCAAACTTGAAAGATCTGCTGTATTTTAAGGTCCCGCCTATAAACTGTGTACTAAACCTCATAAGTCTTTCAGAACTTGGCAAGAACTCTTCTTGTAAGAAATATGGAATCTACAATTTCAACCACCCAACTTTTGAACCTTAATCATAATGCAGAATTGTTTGTTGAGTAATTTGAAGCTTCAACCATGTTTTATATGTTATTCTTTGCACTCATATGGCTCTCACAATATGCATGTTATCATCAGATCTGCACATGATCAACATCATGCCACCATGCTCTATTAAACTTTAGTACTATATAATTTTTTTACCTGCAATGATGAGATCAATCCTTCTTTCAAATAGCTAACCCATATGTATGATTGAGTTAGTTCATGGACTTTCCTGATCAGTTCAGTTTTTAGACGACTTCTGAATTCTGATATATATGCAGAAAACAAGCATAATTATGATCGATTCAGCAAACATGAGATGCAAAACAGTTTCAGAAATATTTGAAGCATACATACATTCACAATGAATTGTTTCTCTTACAAAGTGAGGCTAAGGCTAAGGCTCCACAATTCTCTTTCCCAGCTTAATGTTGTCATTCTCTCAATAAGTAGTCATTCTAAGAGAACTGTTAAATGCAACAAATGAAAATTATACTTTCTGGGCAAACAGCAGATGTACAAATAACAGTGTTTGACAGATATGCCTTAAATACGAAGTTTAAAAATAGTTGTATGTGAGAAAGCGGGAGAAAAGAAAAAAAGAAAAGTACAACTTTTCATGATTATGTCCATGATCATAGTGCTAATGAAGGAATTGTGAGCGCTGCAGTTGCCTTGACTTGCAAAATCTTCTTAATCAGAAGCAAAAATAGTATATATTATCTTCAATGCAATCAATATAACCTTGAATAGTAAAGTACCAGCCCAAACTGAATGAAAACACTGAAGTAACTTCAAATATTATGGTGCACTTTATTAATTCTTTGGTGGTGACACATCATGATACCTGTAGAACACTCTGAACTCTTTAAAGATTGATGTAAATGTAAACTGTTCTGTCACACTAATGCTGTTGTCTGGAACAAAGTAATCATACTATTTGAGATTGTTTTACCCATCGATCTAGGTCTATACTTTTCCACCACAAATGTCAAAAAAACAATATATGCAATCTTGGTTCCGTTTATTGACTTCCATGATCACGATGCCCCAACTGAGCTCCTTCTAGGGACACAGTCTGTAAAGCAGCATTCAGTTGGAATGCAAGAAAGCATAGAATCAGATCGGCCAGAGTGAATGTTGGACTGGTCTCTAGATTGAGCGGATTGTGGAGGAAGGATCCTTCCCTCCGAGAACAGCAAATTTCTGTCTGAAAAGGCTTGCCCTCCTGCAAATTCATCATACATAACATCAATGTACATTCTTTCCCCTCTGTTGTCTGAAACACTTGTTCTTCGTTCCACTTCTAAGAACTGTCCAAGTGAAGGATTGGAGTTTCTATGACAGTCAAAGTCATCCCTGGTTCTGCACAATCTCCACCAGCTCCTCGATCTTTTAGACCTTGGATTCTGGCTGCCTCTCCTAGGCAGCTCCGGTTCTTCTGAGGGGTGCTCTTGACCATGAACAATCACTCTTGTAGACATCCCAACATCAGATTTAAGACCCATTAAACTCCCTAGGGTGATGCTCTTGTCGTAAAAGAAAGAACCTGTTGACTACAAGGAAAATATGTCGAGGGTTATGAATGTCTCTAATCTGCGTCTAGGTCATCATCAAAAGTAGCAAAGAAGGATGTGGCACATGACAAAAACTTGCATATAATTCATCATTTACTGAAGTGTAAAAGAATGATATGATCACCAAGTAAGAAGGAAAAAAAGAACTCCATTTGGTTACAATAATCAATGCGAAAATATCATCTTGGGAATGATTCCCAAACAGGAAGAGAGCAAACCCTGTCACTTGAAAAGAAAAAAAAAACTTCATTCTGTCACTTGAACAGAAAAGGCTATTATTTTTAAATAGGTCATCCTCAAAAGCAACACAGAAGCATAATTACGGGCAGAAAACTTCAACGTTATCATTAACAAGTAAACCTCCCTCCCAGGCATGGGGAACAGCCCTGAGAATGCATGCGTGACCACTGAGTAAAATATCTATCTGGGTCACCCTTAATAGCAATAAAAAACCATTGCCAAAAATCAATAACAGAAAATCCTCATATAGATCATAACTGATGATCCAGAAATCTACAAGCAAGCACAAAATTCTTTATTTTCGTCATCATCATTAGCAACCACACAATGTTACCCATTATCCCCCCTCTAGGTCATTGGCAAAAGCAGCAAAACAACACAATCAATGAGATAAAGCACTAGTTGGGTTATCATAAACCATACAAAAAAAATGATAGCTCATGGAAAAGGTTAAGAATCAGAGACATCATGAACAGCATTGCAGAAACACCATCAATGTGAGTTCAGAACCAACCCACAAATCAAAAACTAAAAATTTCAAACAAAAAACTAACTTTTGCATTTGGGTGGTTAAGTTATTTCACCTCAGTATCTAAATCCGATGAAGAGTAGGAAGATAAACTTGGAGAGGCTGCAATCATGGCATCGATAAGACTGGGCTCTGCAACTCTTTCATTCTCCATCATTTCCACCCTCACTGGAATGCTCAAGTGGATCTAGTTGTTTGCATGCAATGGATCTCAATATGTCATACAAATATATTGGATTTCTCCATTTTTTGGTCTGTATTAAATGAGTCTGTTGAGAAGAGTAAGGCCTCTCTGGTTATCACTCGATATCACGTGTATTATATATGCCTCGGACTGCTAATGTCCCATTGCCTTCTTAAGCGAAGGCTGTGATTGTCTGTCAATGATACAAATTGAATATATGCTAATGATTTTTAAACTATGGGTAGTTGGAATTTTGAGATTTGTGCTTGGCTTGTCAAGGGAAGAAGGCAGATCATGACATTGCAGACTTAGAAACGAAGAAAATTTTGTACCCAACAACTCTCTTGTGGTTTTTCTATATTTGTTTTTTTACCCTTTTTTGGGGGTGAAATTTGATGCAATGTGGATACTTTTACTTTTCTTTAAAAATCTATTTTCTTCTTTTTCCCTTATGCCTCTGGCCAAGCTCTTGGATTCTCTTTTCCTTTGAGACTAAAAGTTCTTTATAGGATTATTACCTAGGTACTTCATTTTCTTTATCTTCTGGATTAAAAGTTGTGTAGTAGGATTGCCTACGCTATTCTTTTTGCGTTTGAGTGTAAATTGTGTAATGAAATTACTAGGAGTAACTCATTATTTTATTTTATTTTTGCTTCTAGAGACCTTGTAGATATGAATAACATTGAATTCTTTATCTTTTTTTAAAGGAATAAATGCACCCTTATCAATTAATACCACAATCAATTAAATCATCATAATAAATAAATTTGTTTTAAGGAAGCGAGGTTAAATTTACAATTGATATTATTGAAATAATAAAATATAAAATTAAAATTTGATGATGGAGAAGTGATGTGATGGTATTAAAGTTGATTTGGATAAAGATCTTGGACTCTACAAATTAGTTGTTTTTCACTTTAGATCACATATGTGAGTGCAACTTTGAACCTACACATGAACTTGATCTAAAACTTGTAGATCTAATATAGTAGAATGTGGGTTGTTGGGACTTGATTGCCTTGATTTATGTTATCTAAATGAATTTAAGGGCAAGTGGTGTTTACAAACACCTTTGGAGAACAAGCAAGCATGCAATGGCCCCAAGACGATGTCACAAGCAAACAAATGCAAAACATATTCCCTTTTAAGCTCTTAGGTCTATATATTCTTCTCACATTCCAACGTGATTTCAAATGGATGAATGAATGCCTTTAAATACAACTAAGCACATAAATTAACATATTGTACACTAAGCTTAAAATGACTAATGAAGTGGTCAACAATAAATAAATTTTATTTTTAAAATTTAAAAATGTGATGTTTAGATCTATAACTATGGAAGTGACTTTTCAAGTTTGCATTTGTAGATTTGATCTAGGGAAATGAAAGATAGGTCTACGGACAAGAGATACAAATATGGGAATTAGTGATAAGGGATTGAAATTTGGGGATGTTGTGACTAGATTTCACACAAGAATATACCATTTGTAAGCTAGTTATTACATTTACAATGTTTTAATCAAATTGGACCTAAAACATAAGGGAAGAGAGCATGGATATATATTTTTCACCATTATATTTTACCTCTACTCTAATGTGTATATGAACTATTAGGTGGATGTATGCCAAAAATAAGATAAGCAATTAGTATGTAAATTGAATAGTTTTTAGACAATCAAAATGATATGGATCTATATAAAAACAAATCATTCTTTCATTATTCTTTTCATGAGTGCTCCATTGAAACCTACAAAATAAAGAAAATCATGCAATGTGTAGCATTTATCACACACAACTAAGTGGATAAGATGCCAAAGAAATTTAATCACACAAAATAAATTGACTATACAAATAGTTTGATGAATACTACCCTTAAGTTAGGAATAAATATGAACCTATTACTCCATAACATAACTTAGAAAGGAATATTAGTGACATTTATGCCTCTCCCTCCAATTGGTTGCATACAAAGGATGCAAGGAATTGGAGGAGAGGAGGGAAATGCATAAACATGATAAAACATGTAATATTATAAAATATAGCATTCTATGATAAGCATGTAAGCACATAAGTTAGAGATAATCATGAAGGAGTGCATAATAAGGTTATCCCCAATATAAGAAAATAATAAAAAATATGAAACATTGTAAAAATATTTCGTCGTTTGATAATCATGCAAGCACATAAGTTAGAGATAAGCATTGAGACATGTATAAGCCCCCAATATAGGCAAATAATAAGATAGTGATTATGCTAAAATCTAGAAATGGAGCATATACATACACTAATAGGTTGTAAAGGATGTGGTTATGAAAAATGTCATAACACATAAGAATAAGACTTAATCGTGGTAAGTATCACATCATAATCATGATAAATATCATAAGTGCAAGAGCATAAGATGTAAATGTGAAATCACAAACATAAAACCATAAGACATAGACATGATAGGGATCATCAATGTGAAATCAAAAGATATAGGCATGACAATTATCATAAAAATGTAAGGTATGTGAGCATGATAATCAAACATTAATAAGTAAAAGACGAACATGATTATTGAGGTATATCATGTGAAATAACCATCATAAGAATACATAATCATGGTAACATGTGGAATAAGTAGAAAACTAAAATAAGATAAATTTGATTGTCCATTTATGCAAGTTTCTTAATTCTCTAGATAGAAACAAAACATAGAAATGTAGCCTATAGCCATAAAATGACCATAATGTTATGTTTTTCCTATTTTTTTCACCTAATTAGAGTTTATTTCCTAGATGAAATGTTATTATTTGAAAAATGGATTAAGGAAATTTGGAATAATAGAAAATATAGTGAAATGGGATTTATAGTCATAATAAACTATTTCCACATAACCCCATGAGAGAAAACTATGAAAATAAGTATTTAGAATCTGCAATGCACAAGAATAGACAAACCTACCATCAAGGTGACAAAAGATGTACTTTGGATAAATCTTCATGCGGGAAAAAACCAACCTCCAAAAGTACTCACACACTTAATGTATTATCTCATGAACAAAGATTACAATACACTTGCAAAGTCTCAATGCAAGTCTTCTTAAATATCAAGATCCTTATTGACTCCATGTGAAAAAATGAGAATTATTTAACCACACCTCCCAATCCACACTTCATCTCCTCACATATGTGGCTTACAAGAGATGCTCAATCAACCTTGGCTAAGAAATCAAAAGTTATGATAGCCAATCTAAACAACTACATATGTACTTGATTTCATAGAAATAATATTTAAAAAACCAATTGGTATTACATAAGCCATATGTCTAATACCATGAGATTACAAAACCATGACACACATTTTTTTTGGTACTAAGTTTTCTCAATATTAAATATTTTCCCAATGTGCAACCCACATTAAATATTTATCCTAGTGTTACATACAACATATAAAGTGTCTCCAAGAATGTATAACCCATGTGATGCACATCCCTAGATTCCCTAGGTGCACCATAGATAGTACAAAGTTTATAGTATAAGCATTATGCAAGGTGGACAACACACCTTTTCCTAGCATATATAAAAATAAAGACAAAAATAGAAATATGGAAAGGCATAGAACCTAAATAAATTATTAGAAGTTGTTAAGATACATATGTCTACTTAATTCATAGGTGATATCATAAATATGTTTGTGTCCAAAAATGTTGTGGTCATTTGTACATTGAGGGAGAAAAGTCGAAGTGCAATTGTAAGATCTAGAACATAGGGACAAATATAAACAAATTACAATACCAAGAAATAATAAGAAAAATACTAAAATATGATTAAAAAAGTTTAAACATAAATTAAATTATGATAGAAATATAACAAAGGAAAGAGAATATGAAACCTCTATGCAATTTTTCCATTCAATGATGCATGTAGTTGGATAGAAATAATGGGAATGACTACAAGAGAATACACCAAGTGGTTAATTTCCTAATTGGCCTTTCAACCTTCATGACCAATCTAATAGAAATGTGAATCAAACTTGGATAATGTGTGTGACTTTATAATCCTAAGTGTGCCCAAAATTAGAGAATAACAACACTATTTATAAAATAAACTATTAATAAATCTTGTCTATAAACAAGTTAAGCGACCTATGTGTCTACAAAAGAGATATGGGAAATGAAGAATCTAAGAGTGCTAACAATGGGTTCTATGGACTCTAAAAGTGATCTAAATACTAATTTTTGAGATGATAGAGAATACAATGATAACCTTATAAGAATCCAAGTAAACTTATAAATGAGAGAAAGGAGGAGTTTGGAACAAAGAAGAGAGTTTAGTGAGGAAAACAACAATATCACTAGCTCAAGGGATTTAAGAAAATATATCTTCCAAATAGATGGAAAGTATAATTTGGTGTTGTCTTAATAAATATTATAGGTGGATGGTGAGGAGAAGTTGATGTTGTTTTAATAAAACTATCCCTCAAGAAATATGTAAACACCAAGAATAGTCGATGCCTCTAGGATACTACAATCTTAGAAGAGAGAATAAAAGAAACTATAACATCAATATTATATGAAACAGTTTTAAGAACTCATAATGGATAGCATTTTGTAGCAATGTAATGACCCTATATTCACACAAGAATACTATAGTAAATATTGAAATTTGTAAATATTTCACACTATATAGCATACAATTCAATGTTAAAGTACTGGAATAGTTCAATGCATGTAGGAATGGAGGAAGGAAGCCCAAAAATAATTAAGGTGGTTATTTTTAGTTAAGGGGTTAGGAATGTTGGTTTTAAATTTGATAGAGGTTGGTCAAACAACTATTATAAAATTAGTGAAGTTGAAATTTCACCAACCTAGCAATAATATTAAATTTGTAAGGCTATAATATCATATGACAACAATGACTAGAAAAAAATCCATATAATCGTATCATTGTTTAAGGAAAAAGTCATAATTAGCATTATTATATGAAAGGTATGGACTATAATGATTAGAAGAAACATGTGTAAACATATACAATAAAATTAGAACTAGATACTTAAAGACCTAAAACAATTGGCTCTTAGATTGGAAAAAGGGCAATGATAGGATCAATGAGCCCTAATAATGATGTTATGGGAACAAATACTAAAATGAGGTCAATTAGCAATGGACAATTTTGGGTATACTTTTGGTCATTACATAAAGACAAAAAGTAGGAAGTATAATGAACAAATATTAAATATAGGGAAGTGTAGGACCTTAAACATCATAAACATGGAATATGGATAAGCATATAACATAGGAACTAAATTTGTTGTATAATTGTTATCACCAAAGTACACACCCTTGTTAAGTATAGAACTCAGCTACCTTGTGAAACATGGGATGATCTCCCTGAGTGTGGGCTTAGATGGTGGATATCAACCTCCACAGAGGGTCGGTTCCCTTGGTACTCACCTATTCTAACCTATACTAATGTTGTTTCTAAGGATAAGAGATAGAAGAGGGCATGAAATGAACCTAACGATGAGGGTGATGCACCAAAATGTTTGTTCAGACTTAGGACTGTTGTTTTTCTCACACAAGTAACTAATAAATTAGTTGTTTATGCACAACTTTAGTGTTTGAAATATCTATGTATCAGTATTTTATTAGAAGTTTCATGCTTTGGTAGTCTTAGAAGGAAGAAAATATGGTGTTCTTCACAACTAACATTTGTTTGTATAGTGACACATGCAATAACCTACACAAATATGCTTTTTTATTATTTTAAATTACTAGAAATAAGACATTCATCCAAGGATTTGTATATGAAAATCATAGAAAATGACATCAATTATCTCATATACACAACAAAAACAAAACTTTTGAAGGCCAAAATGCTCAATTTTATTGATAAAAGGTGTTTGTAGTCATACATGGTCTAAAATATATCTTGCTCTGATTGAAAATGATTTCAAATGGAGTATTAAAATGTTTATTTTTTAGTATCAAGACTAAAAATATGAGTTACAATGTACAAAATGACTAGAAAGAAACTTCTCCAAGTTTATAATCCTTTTCCAAAAGTGCAAGAACTAAAATTTTTGAGTTACAATACTATCCTTTTATGCTTGTAGATCCAAAAAAGAAGAAATAACTGATTGAAAAAGCTAGACTAAGGGTCCTATATCTCATCCCAAGCATATGAGAGCATATAGGGACTAAATTTGACTAAGTTACAAAGCTTAAAAATAGGCCAACCTACTTTGCACACCCAAGAATTTCTTGTTTGACTCGATCTCTTCAAAGTTGGTTGGTTGATCCCTTCAAGCTTCTTGAATTGTGCTTCAACTAGTGATGAGGCCCCTAGATATTTGGAAGGTGTTTGAACTATCCCTAGATGCTCTCAAATTTCCCTTGAGAAACTCCACTTGTGTCCTTGTCATCCTCTTTTCCTTAACAAATCCATAATCCCCTCCTAGATGCTTGCATGATGTCCTTGAAGTCCATAAAGACTACCAAACTACTCATGATGTCTTCCAATTGCTTTGACTTTCTCAACAAGTTCATAAGGTGTTGCAAGTATATGTAGTTAGTGTTGTCATTGATGTCAACAAGCTTTGGTGTTGTCATTAATGTCAATTGTATGAGGAGTATATTGTAGGAGTGTGAGCAATTGGTATTGAGTTGATGTTGTCTCTAATAATGCTTTGATTAGTTTCATTATGTTGTCATTAGTAAGCTACTAATGTCAACCTCTAGTGTTGCTTTGATAAGCTTTTGTCTATGGATGTATGGTTGATTTGCTATATTTTAGTTATCTTGGTGGTGATGAGGAAGTGCTAAAGATGTTGAGGATGTGTCTTTGGTGTTTGGTTTCTAAGTTCTTTTGAGAAAATTTGAATAAAAAGAGGAAACAGTGTGTTGCAGTGGTGTTCTGTGTGGCATAGTAGCATTCTGGTTTGGATATGCATTTCTTCTATAATGAAGATTTGCTTTTGTGGTTTGGATATTTTGATAAGAAGTGTTCAAAGGTGTTGCATTCAAAATTTGGTGTGTTGGATTGTTGTGCAGAGGGAGGTTTGTTCACCAGTGTGTGAACTATGTATTGCAGAGGTGTTTGGGAGAAATGTTTTTCCTCCGCGTTTCTCCACATAATGGTTTTAGGTCTTGCCGATCAGGAAGGGTGTTGATAGTGTTTGTATCTTTCTTTAGTTGAAGTTGTTTGGGGTTTGGTGCTTTAAAAGTTAGTTTCTTGAGTTGCAGTGTATGAAAAAAATATTTTAATGTACTGGGTGTCTACATTCTTTAGGTGAAAGTTGTTGCGAAGGAATTTGTTGGATTTCAAGGTATTTATGGAATACTATAGATCATGTTCAAGTGTTATGTCGTGTCTGTGAGTCATCTTTGGATTTGATGAAGTGTGTACGTAATTTTTTAATGTTGTTAGGTTCAACTGACCTTGGGTGTTTTCACTAATTGCAAAGTTTCTTTGGTGTTTGTGGAAGCGTGGTGTGTATGAGTGGATTTAGGTCCTAGCTAAGGTGTGTTGTGGTCCACCTTCATTCCTTTCCACCATGGGAATGTTTTAGTGCTGACCTAATTTGAATTTGCATAGTTAAGGTGCATAGCTGACCCTAGAGAATGTGTTCAATGTTGAAGATGGTATAAATATGAGTTGAGTTGTTGAGGGATGATAAGATAGATGTGTGTGATGTGAATGATGCAAATTTTGGAGTTGTAAGGTGCAATTTTGTGCAGTGTAGTGTGAGATTTCATGTGAGATTACTGGATGTAGTGAGTAGAAGGTGTCTACAATTCTTTAGTAAGACTATGCATGTGTTGGTGATGTTGTGGTGGAATTTTTTGTTACATTACGATGGATTTCTTATTGTAACACTCTTCTCTATCTTCTTTTCTATTCTGGTAGTGAGCCCTATTGTATTTGGTGTTGATGTTACTTCATATTGTGAGTTAATCCTCACTGTGGTTTTTCCCTTCTTGGGTTTTCCATATAAATTTGGTGTTTCATTGTGCATGGTATTGATTTGGTTTTATTTTTGTTATTTTCTTTCATGATAAGTCACTCTAACAGATTAAGGGCTAATTGGATTAATGTGAATCTGAATGTTGCTGATGGTTTTGAAGTTTTAAGGTAAATTTTTAAGGTGAAACTAATTCACCCCCTATTAGTTGTCTTGTGCATTCAATAATTGGTATCAGAGCAAGGTTCCTTGGAAGAAAGCTTAACTACTTGAGGTAGATCTAGGATAGCACACAAGAAAGATGTTCCTTTGTTTGATGGATCATATTATGCATTGTGGAAGACAAGGATGGAAGGTTTTTTGGTTTCTCTTGAATTTGAAATTTGGAAGTCTGTTGAGATTGGATATACTATACTTGTAAGTGATCCAAAGATTGATGATGAGATCAAGGCCTATAAAAATAATGGTAAAGAAAGGCATGCTCTCTTAAGTGGTCTTGCTAATTCTGAATTGGTGAAAGTTATGAATCTGAAAACTACTAGAGAAATTTGGGTAAAGTTAGAAAGCATTTATGAAGGAGATGATAAGGTCAAACAAGCTAAGATGTAGAATCTAAAGATCATGTTTGAGACCCTGTGAATGTATGAAGATGAAAACATTACAAGTACTTGTAGAAGGTGGATGAAGTTGTCAATGACATCAAAGGTCTTGGTGGAGAATTGAACAAAGAAGTGGTAAAGAAGGTACTCATAAATCTTCCTAAATCTTACAGTCATAAAGTTTTTGCTATTGGGAAATTATAAAATTTGAATCAATATAGAGATAAATTGTATGGTTCTTTAACTAATTTTGAAATGAGAGAATTTGGTAAAAGTAATGCAAAAGTTGAGACTTCTTTTAAGGCTGGCAAATCAGAGAAGATTGTGGAATTAGATCAAGAGGATCTTGATGATGTGTAAGCTAACATTGTGAGAATAATGAAAAAGGGTACTAGAAAGTACAAAGGTAAGTTTCTTTTCAAAAAAATTAGTTGTGGAAAGATAGGTCATTATGCTTCAAGATGTCTAAACAGAGCTTTGAATGACAAAAATAGGGAGAATTAAAATAAGATGATTAAGAAAATTTATTATGTTAGAGAAGATTCAAGTATATCTGATGACGAATATGATTATGGGGATGATGAGGATGGTGAATGCTTGTTCATGGCTTTAAAAGATGAAACTAATTATACTAATTTTGAGAGATGTGTGAAGGAAAGGGCTCTAGAAGCAAGTACTAATACTAAAGGCACTTTGGTGCTTTCTTTTCATGTGAGACATGAGAAGAACTACTGAATCATTGATAGTGGATGCTCTAATCATATGACCGGTGATAAGAGTAAGTTTGTTAAACTTGAAAAATATGAAGGAAGACTTGTTAGGTTTGGTGATGATACATCTGCTAAGATATGTGGAAAAGGTTCAATCAGTTTTGATGGAAAGAATAACACTAATGATGTTCTTTATGTTAAGGGTTTAAGCCATAACCTCTTGACGGTTGGAAAAATGTGTATCAAAGGATACAATATTATGTTTCAGGATGATGGGTGTGAGATTAGAAAAGACTCTTAAACTATGATTATTGCTAGAAGGACATATGGAAATGTCTATCAACTCAAAGGTGTTGATGGTTATTTCTTCATGTCTCAGAGCAATGAGAGTTGGCTATGGAATAGAATGGTGTCATACTAATTTTGATAGTCTTGTGAGAATAAGTTTAGTTCAAGTTGTGAGAGATCTTCCAAATATTACAAAGCCTGTCAATGTTGTCTATAAGGAATGTCAAGTTGGAAAGAAAGAAAGAAGTTTCAAAGTCAAAGAACAATTTTCTACCAGACTGTTGCAATTGGTGCATACAAGCATTTCATGTTATCGATTGATTATTATTCTTGAATGACATGGGCTACTTTTCTCAAAGAAAAATCAAAAGCCCTAGATAAGTTTAAATCATTCAAAGTTATGGTTGAGAATGAAATGGGTATGAAAATCAAGTGCTTAAGGTCTGATAGAGGTGGAGAGTTCACTTCCAATGAATTCAATATCTTTTGTGAGAATCATGGAATAAAGAGGCATTTATCTGCCCCTAGAAATCCTCAGTAGAATGGAGTGGTTGAAAGAAAGAATAGGACTATTCAAGAAGCTGCAAGGATAATGATGAAAGAAAAAATCTATCGGAAGTCTATTGGAGAGAAGTAATTCATACTATTGTTTACATACTTAATAGAGTGCAAGCAAGGGAAAACAAAAAAAAGATTCCTTATGAGCTATGATATGGAAGGATTCCTATTGTCAAATACTTCAGAGTGTTTGGAATCAAATGCTATATTAGAAGAGATGAAGAAAACTTAGGAAAGTTTGATGCAAGGTATGATGAAGGTATCTTCCTTGGATATTGTACTAAAAGAAAAGCTTATTGATGCTACAACAAGAGGCTAAGAAATATTGTTGAGAGTGCAAGTGTCAAGGTTGATGAAGACCTACAAAAGAATTCAGTGGTTATAGATGGATGAATCGGATGAGTCTTCTTGCAGAGAAGAAGAAAAAGCTAAGGAAAAAGAAGTGCAGATTGAAGAGGAAGAAGCTTTAGAAAGGATTCCCAAAACTCTTAAGTATCTATAGAAGAATCATTCTGAAGAACAAATCATTGGTGATAAGAGAAAAGGTGTGCTGACAAGAAGGAAATTTGTTGAAGAATAGGTAGATCTATGTTTAATTTTTGAAGTTGAACCCAAAACAGTGATTGAAGCCTATAAGGATGAGTATTGGATCATAGCCATGGAAGAAGAACTAATGCAAATTGAGAAGGATCAGAATTGGAAACTTATCCCAAGACCAACAAAAAAGAATGTGATTGGAACTAAATGGGTATTCTGGAACAAACTGAATGAGTGGAGAAGTGGTAAGAAACAAGGTAAGGCTTGTATGTAAAGGATACTCAAAAGTAGAAGGAATAGACTTAGAGGAAACATTTTCTCTGATGGAAAGAATGGAATCTATCAAGATGTTTTTGGCTTTCACAACACATAAGGATTTAAAAGTATATCAAATGGATGTGAAGTTTGCTTTCTTGAATTGTGAATTGGAAGAAGTATACATAGAACAACTAGAAGGATTTCAGTTATCAGATAAATCAGATATGGTTTGCAGATTGAAGAAGGCATTATATGGGTTGAAGCAAGCTCCCAAAGCTTGGTATACAAGGTTAGATAGGTAATTACATTACACCAAGGATTCAATAAAGGTAGCACATATAGTAATATTTACTTTAAAGTTGAAAAATATCAAATCTTGATTGTGGTTGTTTATGTTTATGACATAATTTTTGGAGGAAATGAAGCTATATGTAAGAAATTTGTAGAGGATATGCATAAAGAATTTGAAATGTCAATGTTTGGGGAGATGAATTTCTTCCTTGGGCTACAGATCAATCAGACAAATACAGGTATTTTCATTTCACAATCAAAGTATGTCAAGAAAATGTTGAAGAAGTTTGGAATGGAAGATTCTAAACTAATATGTACCCCTATGGTCATTGGTTGGAAGCTGAGAAAGAATGATGAATCTCCTAAGGTTGATCAATGATTGGAGGACTACTATATCTAATGGCTACTAGATTGGATATCATGCATGTAGTTTATCTTGTGGTTAGATTTCAAGAATATCCTAGAGAGTCACATGTTGCAATAGTGAAGAGAATATTCAGATACTTGAAGGGCACTCTAAATCCTGGATTGTGGTATCTAAAGGATATTGAATTTACTCTAAGTGCTTACAAAAATCTACAAATTGGTTTGGTTGTGTAGATGATAGGAAAATTACAAGTGGTGGTGCATTCTTTATTAGATGCATATTGGTGTCATGTCTAAGAAAGAAACAAGATTCAATGTCTTTATCTACTACAAAGGAAAAATATATTGCAACAACATCTTGTTGCACACAAGTTTTGTGGATGAGGCAAACATTAAAAGATATCAAAGTGTTATATGATGAGCCAATTTCTACCTTCTGTGATAATACAAGTGCTATCAATATATCAAAGAATCTAGTAATGCATTCAAGAAAAAAACATATCTCAATTTTGTATCACTTTTTTGAGAGAAAAAGGTTGTAGAGAATGAAGTGAAGCTTGAATATGTTCCTACAAGGGATTAGTTTGCTGACATATTTACTAAGGATCTTCTTAAGGATACTTTTGAGTATCTCCAAGAGAAGTTGGGGGTTATTGCCCCTCCTTCTTTGAACTAGATTCACAGGGAGATGTATCAATCCAGTGGATCTCAAGATTCATTCTTTGGTTTGGATTGATGTTGGTGGATACCTCTTAGGGAGAGTAGGTAGTAGCATTATTGGTTCTTGTAGTAAGGATGAGTGAGATTTGTCATTGTGCAGTGGTTGTTGATTGATGTAGTTTGGTGTGTGATCCTAAGAGGGAGTATACAAAGTAGTAGAGGAAAGGAAGTTGTAGAGTAGTGGTAAGTAGTATGATTAGTGTCAAAGGGGGAGAATGAGAGATGAAAATATTTTTCCCTTTGCCATTGATGTTAAAGGGGGAGAGAGAGCAATGTGAAAAATGTTCAGATGTGAGTCATGTTAAAAAGATAAGCTACAAAGGGGGAGAGAACAATATGAAAAAGAAAAGTGTGTGAGAGAGTAATGTGTTGGTATGTGGTGACTGATCATGCTATACTGTATAGCCCATGGTATACTGTACACCCTGGGCCCCCGTCCTCGCCGAGGTCCGGGGCTGGGTCGGGCCCTGGGCAGGGGTTCAGGGGCGCAACCCTCGAGAAATTTTTTTTTGCCATTTTTCGTTGTCAGTGAAAAGGAAAATCTCCGAAAAAGAAAAGCAGAGCTTTGTAAAAAGCGCTAATTTTGGAAGCTTCTAAAAGCATTAAAGGGGTTGGGATGGGGGTTCCACGGTATGAAAAGCGTGATTGTCGCGAGATTGTAATAGGTTTTGCCTTTGGATAATAAAATGTATTGGATATTTAGCGGTTTTGGTGGATGTAGCCCAGTTGGGTGAACCCGCGTTAAATTCTCGTGTTGTAATTTGATACATTGTATGTTTAGTTTCTCTGTTTATTATTTAAATCGTATTTAATTGTTAGATCTGCCATCTCTAACCCTAACAAGTGGTATCAGACCGAGTTGTGTTTTGATTATCATCTGTGTGAAGGTCTTGCGATTGAGTGGGAGCAATGGCAGACGAGGGTAAGAAGGTTGAGAAGTTTAATGGGCAGAACTATCAGTTATGGAAGATGCAGATGGAGGACTATCTCTATCAGAAGGATTTATGGCGACCATTGGAAGGGAAAACCAAGAAACCTGCAGCAATGTCAGATGAGGACTGGGAGATCTTGGATAGAAAGGCTCTTGGCGATTATTAAGTCTATGCTGTATGGCCCGGTCGGTGGCATTTAATATTACAGCAGCAAGACAACTCAAGAGTTGATGGAAACCATGGCGAAGTTATATGAAAAGCCTTCCGCTTCGAATAAGGTATTTCTTATGAAGCGTTTATTTAATATGAAAATGGTAGAAGGTGGGTCAGTTACTAATCATTTGAATGAGCTTAATACGGTCACCAGTCAATTAACTTCTCTAAAAGTAAACTTTGATGAAAGTTAGGGCTCTTTACGGTCTACGTGTTCTTTGCACAGCTAGAATAAGCTTGGTAATGGGCTGATATAATTCTATTTCTGGTTGAATACATTGAAGTTTGATGATGTTGTTGGTGTTATTTTCTTGTGAGGAAATTAAGTAGGAAAAGCTCAAGTGGAACATCCACATCGAGGCTGATGTTTTGAATCTGGCAGTGAACAAAGGAGAGAGGAAAAATTTAGGAAATCATTAGGAAGTCCACTGAGGAAAATCAAAGGAAAAAAGGTCTCAATCTAGAGACAAGAGGGATTGCTAGTACTGTGGTAAGCCAGGTCATTTGAAGAAAGATTGCTGGTCTCGAAAAAATAAAGATGGAGATAACAAGGAAGAAAGCAAAGAGGCAAATGTGGTAAGTAATAAATCTGATGAGGATGCTTTGATTCTTTCTCTTGATAATGCTGATGATTCTTGGGTGTTAGATTCGGGGGCTTCATTTCATGCTACCCCCCATAGAAGTTATTTTCTTGATTATGTCCAAGGGGATTTTGGGCTGGTTTATTTAGGAGATAACGAACCCTGTCAGATTGTTGGAAAGGGAAGAATCAAGATTAAGTTATAGAATGGGAATCATTAGCTACTATGTGAGGTAAGGCATGTTCAAAAGTTAAGCAGAAATTTAATTTCAGCAGGGCAACTAGATGATGAAGGTTGTGTTGTTACTTTTAGTGATAAAAAATGGAAGGTCACAAAAGGTGCCTTAGTAGTAGCAAAAGGTGTGAAAGTAGGCACCTTATATCTTTGTACAGGTCATACTGTTCCTTCTACTTTAATTGTTACAGAAAAGGGTCAATGTTCAGGAACAGTTGCTGCAGTTAAGCAGGTAGAAGATCATACAGTTGCTGTGGACTCTGAATCAACATTGTGGCATAATAGACTTGGGCATATGAGTGCAAAAGGTATGAAAGTACTTCATTCAAATAATGTTTTACCAGGTCTAAAATGTGTTAATATGGATTTCTATGAAAGTTGTGTCTATGGAAAACAAAGAGTTAGTTTTCTCAAGGATGGGAAACAAAGAAAGATGAGAATTGGAGCTTGTGCATCTGAGATGTATAGGGACCAGCCAGTATCTTCTCTTGGTGGCTCTCTATATTATGTTACATTCATTGGTGATGCAACTAGGAAGGTATGGATTTATTTCCTTAGGCATAAATCTGATGTATTTGAAACTTTTTAAAAATGGAGAAGCTTGGTTGAGAATAAGATGGGTAAAATGTTAAAATGTTTGAGATCTGATAATGGTGGTGAGTGTTGCAACAAAGAGTTTGAATATTATTGTTCCTCTAATGGTATTCGTAGGAAAAAAAATGGTTCTAAAGACTCCACAAGAAAATGGAGTGGCTGAGCGCATGAATAGAACAATAATGGAGCATGCACGGACTATGAGATTACATGTTGGGCTGCCTTTAAACATGTGGGCAGAGGCTGTAAACACTGTTGTCTATTTAATCAATAGAGGTCCCTCTAATCCTTTGGGTTGTGGTATTCGAGAGGAAGCATGGACATGTAAGAAGGCAAGTTATTCTTTTCTCAAAACCTTCGGTTGTGAAGCATTTGCACATGTAGATTATGAAAATAGAACCAAGCTTGATGCAAAATCAAAGAAATGTGTATTTGTTGGATGTGGCATTGATGAATTTGGTTATAGGCTTTGGGATTTTGAAAATCAAAAAATTGTGAGAAGCGGGGATGTCATATTCAATGAGAAAGTGTTGTACAAAGATCAGTTGCAGTAGCATGAGAAGAAAGAAAATGATTATGTAGTGTTGGATGATATTCCCAACAATGATGTTTGATGGTTCCTCATCTTTGGAGGCAACAACAACGACAAAAAATACCACCACAAACTCTGATGAAACTGATCTTCAAGGGTAGTAGACCTCTAGAAAGATTCTCTCTCCCTCTTGTATACTATTACATTAGCCCGATGTTGGTGAACGAACATTATGATGAGGCTATGGGTGGATACCAAGGTTAGGTGGGAGCATGGAATGAAAGAAGAAATGGACTCCTTCTTTGGAAAATCGGACTTAGGATTTATGCAAGTTGCCTCTGAGTAAAAGGCTGCAAATAAACAAATGGATTTATAGGCTAAAAGAGGAGGATGGAAGTAAGAAAAGATTTAAATCAAGATTAGTTGTAAAGGGATTTGCACAGAAAAAGGGTATTGATTTTGATGAGATTTTTTCTCTTTTTGTTAAAATGACTTCTATTCGTATTGTTTTTCATTATTGTGGGCACAGCTGAAGATTTTTCATTTAGAATAGCTTGATGTTAAAGCGGCCTTTCTCCATGGTGATTTGGAAGAGGAAATATATATGGAACAACCACAAGGATTTGAAGGGTCAAAGGTAAGGGAGAAACTAGTGTCTTGAGATTGAAGAAAAGTTTGTATATGAAAACTGCGTGAAGCACCACCATTGTGGTATATTAAATTTGATAGTTTTATGGCTAAGCAAGGCTACAACTGGTGTAACTCGGACCATTGTGTTTACTTTAAAAGGTTAGATGATGATGGTTGCATTATTTTATGTTTATATGTTGATGATATGCTTGTAGCGAGGTCTAACATGGATTACATAAAACAGTTAAAACAAAAATTAGCGGATTCATTTGCTAAGAAGGATTTGGGGGCAGTAAAACAAATCCTTGGTATGAAGATTTGTAGAGATAGGAAAAATAGAAAATTGTTTTATCTGGGGCTAATTATGTTGAAAAGAGGTGTTGTAGAGATTTCATATGGAGAATGCAAAAGCTGGCAGCACACCTTTGCCTAGTCATGTTAAATTGACTAAGGATATGTGTCCAAAGACACAAGAGGAGGAAGAAAAAATGTCCAAGGTACCATATGCTTCAGCTGTAGGCAGTTTAATGTATGCCATGGTATGTACTAGACCAGATATTGCACATGCCATAGGAGTTGTTAGCAGGTATTTGAGTCATCATGGAGTTGAGCATTGGAATGCAGTAAAATGGATTCTCAGGTATTTGAGAGGTACATCTAATAAGTGTTTATGTTTTGGGGGCTCTAATATTGATTTAAAAGGCTATGTTGACTTAGATTTGGCAGGGGATATAGATACCGGGCGAAGTACCACAGGTTATGTATTTACAGTTGGTGGGACAACAGTGAGTTGGATTTCTCGATTGCAAAAGGTGGTTGCTTTATCCACCACAGAGGCAGAGTATGTTGCTGCAACAGAGGCGGCAAAGGAGATGATATGGCTGCAACTTTTCATGGATGAGTTGGGAAAACAACATGATGGAAATTACTTATTTACAGACAGTCAGAGTGCTATACATCTTGCAAAGAATTCTGCCTTGCATTCTAAAACAAAACACATACAATTGAGATATCATTTCATTCGGTATTTGTTGGAAGATGGACAGGTCAAGCTGGCCAAGATTCATACAGATGTCAATCTAGCGGATATGTTTACGAAGGCGGTGCCAAGGGAGAAGCTAAGCTCCTCTTCAGCTTCGGTTGGCCTTCAAGGTTGAATTCATGTATAACAAAGTAGTAGGGTCCAAGGTCTTTATTTCCATTGGGAGTTATAAGTGCAACAGTGTTGTCCAGGATCAATCTCCAAGTGGGAGGTTGTGATGGTGTGGAGCCTGATCAGTCTCCAAGTGGGAGATTGTTGGTATGTGGCGATTGATCATGCTATACTGTATAGCCCATGGTATACTGTACACCCTAGGCCCCCGTCCTTGCCGGGGTCCAGGGCCGGGCCAGGCCCTGGGCGAGGGTTTGAGGGCGCAGCCCCCGAGAAATTTTTTTTTGCCGTTTTTTTTCGCGTCGTCAACGAAAAAGGAAAAATCTCCAAAAAAGAAAGAAAACCGACTTTGTAAAACCCTAATTCTGGAAGCTTCTAAAAGCTTGTTAAAAGGGGTTGGGATGGGGGTTACAATATGAAGAAAAACATGATTATTCACAAGATTGTAATAGGTTTTGCATTGGATAATAAAAGTATTGGATGACTGCAGTTTGGTGGATGTAGCCCAGATTGGGTGAACCACGTTAAATTCTCTGTGTTATGATTTATTCTGTGTATGTTTTAATTTCTATGTTTATTATTTAAATCTGCATTTAATTGTTAGATATCTACCATCTCTAACCCTAACATAATGAGCTAGCTGTGTAAGGGGGAGAAAGTAAAAAAAGAGAAGAAGAGTTGATATGAAGATTATTGATGATCAAAGTTGTGTTTGTTGTTGATGGTTTTTTACATCATGTGTTGACATCAATGAAAAAGGGGGAGATTGTTGCAAGTATATGCAGTTGGTGTTGTCATTAGTGTCAACTGTATGAGAAGGAGTATGTTGAAGGAGTGTGATTAGCTGGTATTGAGTTGATGTTGTCTCTAATGATGCTTTGATTAGTTTTATTATGTTGTTATTAGTAAGCTACTGATGTCAACCTCTAGTGTTGCTTTGATAAGCTTCTATCTATGGATGTATGGTTGAGTTTCTATGTTGCAGTTGGCTTGGTGGTGATGAGGAAGTGATGAAGATGTTGAGGGTGTGTCTTTGGTGTTTGGTTTCCAAGTGCTTTTGAGAAAATTTGAATAAAAAGATGAAATAGTGTGTTGTAATGGTGCTCTGTGTTACAGAGTATCGCTTTGGTTTGGATTTGCATTTCTTCTATGTTGAAGATTTGCTTTTATGGTTTGGATATATTGATCAAAAGTTTTCAAAGGTGTTGCATTCAAAATTAGGTGTGTTGGGTCATTGTGCAGAGTGAGGTGTGTTCACCAGTGTGTGAACTGTGTATTTTAGAGGTGTCTAGGAGAAATGTTTTTACTCCGCATTTCTCTATAGAATAGTTTCAGGTCTTATAGATTTAGAAGGGTGTTGATAGTGTTTGTATCTTTCTTTAGTTGAAGTTGTTTGAGGTTTGGTGCTTTGAAATTTAGATTTTTGAGTTGCAATGTATGACAAAATTATTTGGATGTACTAGGTGTGTACATTCTTCAAGTGAAAGTTGTTGCAAAGGAATTTGTTGGATTTCAAGGTATTTTTGGAATATTCTAGATCATGTTCAAGTTTTATGTGGTTTTCGCAAGTCATCTTTGGATTTGAGGAAGCGTGCACTTAATTTTTCAATGGCGTTAACATAGGTTTGACTGACCTTAGGTGTATTCAATGATTATGAAGTTGCTTCAGTGTTGTGGAAAGCATGGCATGGCGTGTATGAGTGGATTTATGTCCTAGCTAAGGTTTTTTGTGGTCTACCTTCATTCCTTTCCATTGCAGGAATATTTTGGTGCCGACCTAATTTGAATTTTCATGGTTGAGGTGCATAGCCAACCTTGGAGAATGTGCTCAAGGTTGAAGATGGTATAAATATGAGTTGAGTTGTTGAGTGATGATAGATAGATGTGTGTGATGTGAATGATGTGAATTGTAGAGTTGTGAGGTGTGAATTTGAGCAGTGCAATGTGAGCTTTCATGTGTTAGATTACTAGATACAGTGAGCATAAGGTGTCTACAATTCTTCAATAAGATGTCCTGTGAAGGCGTTGGTGATGTTGTGGTGGACTTTTCTATTGCATTGAGATGGATTTCTCATTGTAACACTCTTCTCTATCTTCTTTTCTATTCTGGCAGCGAGCCTTTCTTTCTTTTGGGCAGTGAGCCCTATTGTATTTGATGTTGATATTACTTCATATTGTGAGTTTATCCTCACCATGGTTTTTCCCTTCTTGGGTTTTCCACATAAATCTGGTGTTTCATTATGCATGGTGTTGATTTGGTTATGTTTTTGTTCTTTGCTTTCATGATAAATCACTCTAATAGATTAAGGGTTAATTGGATTAATGTGGATTTGAATGTTTGTGAGGGTTTTGAAGTTTTAAAGTACAACTGATTCACCCCCCTTAGTTGTCTTGTGTATTCAACATAAGGCATATGGAAAAGGCCTTGAAATAGTCAAAATTTCTTAGGGAGGTGTGAGAAACCTTTAAAGGAAGTTTTCTATCACTTGGTCTCATCACAAAACTCTCCATTCTCTTACATTTTCCTCCTATACCCATATACTTAACTTTCATCATTTTGCACCATATCCTATCATTCCAAGTTGTATATTGCTCTTTTTTATATGCACATGTTTGATTATTAGAATACTATCTCTCTATCACTCTATAGGATATTTGGACTATCATTTTTCACTTTATACTTTTAATGAATACTATGATCTTCTCTCCTCAACTTGAATCTCACTATGTTTGTCAAGATAGGACTGTAATGATTCACTTTCATCACTCATCTTTATGAAATCATTCTTAACCTTTTACAAGTCTTCCACACCTTTCCTTACTTCATGTCTCATATTGACTGCCACTTATGATGGCTTCATGAAAGTGTGACTACCACTTACAATACTCCACACTTAAAAAACCCTATCATGAATTCTTCCATGTTCTTGACAACACCTTTCAAGTAAACTAGCACTATTATCTTTACTCTTTTCAAGCCTATTGTTGTTCTTGTTGTCACTAAAAGTGTGCACCCTTTTTGAGTTGATAGAATCACTTAGCCACCTTGAGAAACATGGGATGATCTCCCTAAGTATGAGCTCAAATGATGGAGATCAACCTCCAAAGAGGGTTGGTTCCCTTTGAAACTTCACCTAATTAACCTATCCTATTGTTGCATGTTGGGAAAAGGGTGAAACTAAAACATGAAATGAAACCTATGACTTAAAAAGGTGATGCACCAAAATGATCTCAAAATGGATTCACAATATGATCAAATGAATAAGTTGTTTTATGCACAAATCAGTTTTCTACATACTTATACAACAATATTTCATGGGAAAGATGATTTTTTCTCAATCCTAAAAGGAAAAAATAAATATTTTCACAGCTAGAAGTTATTCAAACTATTTTTATATAACCTATGACCTACATAAGGTATGTGAATATCTGTATAAAGGTGCTGAAGGAATGAGACATACATTGAGAATTTGCATAAAATCACAGAAAATACATCAATCACTTGTATTTGCACACAAAAATACATATTAGAGAAAGAAAAATACTTATCTTTATTGATCAAAAGAGGTGTTACATAGCTATATATAAATCTGAAAATAAGTTACATTTGTTGCTCCAGCTTGAAAGAATCTTCAAGAAAGTTACAATGCAATGCTAAGAGAGAAAAGAACTAATTGAAAATTTCCCTTAGGATTGCTTTTATGTTGCAGAATAGCTTGCTTGAGATTAGGAACATGTTCTTGCATCATCTTGCTAGGTCAAACCTCCTTGGGTATCCAAAAGAGTCCTCCCCAATTTTTAGCCCTCTAAAGTGCTCAAAAATTATGTTTGAAAGAAGAAAAATTTATACCTTGACCTTGTCCATCAACTAAGACTCCTAAAATAGCTCCTATATTCCCTCAAAAGGTTCAAACTAAGTCAAACTTTCCTAAATTTTCTTCATTAGTTTTGCAACAACTCACCAAACTGGCCCAGATACCCTCCAATTATTTATAACTCATTCAACTACCATAAATTTCCTCAAACATGCTTATAGGGCATACATGTGAGATTTTTTAATGATAAAATACCTTCTAGGGGTGTGGGAAACCTTGATTTTTTTTTGACACAGGATTCTTCTTGGTGACATTGTTCTAATGCTCCTTTGGACTGACTTTGACTGTGATTACTTTAAAAACTATTGCCTTTGACTGTGATCACTGTCCTTTCATGTTAAGATTGTCATCATCCTTTCTTTGGATTTTTGCCCTGTCCTTTTGAACATAGGACTTAATTGTGATTTATAGCACTGCCATATGTATATTTTCATCTTGTTTTCATAAATTAATTTAAAGGTTGACATAAGGATATATGATTGTCACCTCTTACAGATTTATGAAGACTCTAACAATGACTTTACACTATCATTCATTAACTATTTGCATTATTTTCTTGAATGTGTATTTGTAATTGAAGTTTACTGTGGTAGTTCGTGTCAAATGATTTCACTATCATTTTCTAGCTTTATAAGATCTTATGCAAAATTAGACCCTTTGTAGGTTTCTAAAGCATTTTCTTTGACACTCTCATGACTATAGTACCTTATCATGACTGCTCTTTCATAATAATTTCCATGTAATATTCTTGATGTATTTGTGTCACTAAGGCTTGTAGGTTTACATTATGCAAGCCACCACTCTTCATAACCCTCTCACACAAGTTCTACCATCTACTCTTTCAAAGTGTCAAGCACTATCTACTGCACTGCTTTCCCTTCATTGGACTATTGAATCTCTTTCTATCCTTTATGTGACTTTCCTCTCAATGTCATGATCTTGCCACTATCCTTTGTATGCATGATTGTCCCTTAACTATGATGTTATTCTCCAACTATGAAGACTAGCTTCTATTCTTCCCTCAAGACTGACATCTACTCACTGCCCTTCTTTGCTTTCTTAGGACTATCATAAAAAAATTCCCCTTTATTGTAGACCATCCACCTCTATGACTGTCACTTTCATTATGCTTTGACCATTTTCCTCTTGTTTTATAGCATCATGTTCCATGGGAACGATTGGTAAAATGATCTTCTTGATCTTCAAAAGATCACTAATAGGCCTTTTGAAACATTTGTTTTGTTTCACGACATACATTGTGCTTATCAACACAGTCCTAATTCTATCCTCATTATCATTGTGATATGCTCTTAAGCCAACACATAATTCACTTGAACTCATGTAATCATGTGATTTGATCTTAAGCCAACACATAATTCACTTGAACTCATGTAATCATGTGATTTGATCTTAAGCCAACACAAAAAAGAAAGGATTTTCCAACCACACTAGCTCCTCAAGGTGAAACTATGAATAACACAAGGTTTCATAGAGGCAAGAATCTAGGAAACTACCTTTGAGAATCTTAAGCTCTCAAACAACGAGGCTTTGTAATTGAAGCAATTTTGAACACAAAGAATAGGAGGCAAACTCAAATCTTCACTATCATGATGCTCACTATGACCCTCCTAAGGGTTTAACAACCCAATAAGATCATGAAATCATGATAAAAAAGAAGACCAATGACCACTACAAGGTTCAACCACTAAGTATTCTATAACCAATGAACCTCAAACTAGAACTACATCTTCTTCTAACCTTAAGCTAGAAACACCACTAAACAACCAAGGAGAAACTCTTGAAACCCACCAAGTCAACCTCAATTGGCAACTTAACAAGGTACACATAAATAATATAATATAATAAACATAATAATATGTGTTGAACACTTACTAACACACCTTCATATCAAATGAATCAATGTGCATCTTCATGCTATCAAATAATATGGAGTTTAGTGCCCAAGACATCTCGAAAAACACTCAAATAATGCAAAGGCACTCATAAACATGGTCACAAGACCACAAAAGGAAAATCCAAGATAAGAAAGAGCACACACAAATGATGGACTAAATTGAACTTAACCATCTACTAGAAAATGTATTCAAGCACGATGCAAACACAATTATCCACACATTTGTTCTTACTCAAAGAACATATAATTTCATAAACACTCTTATACATAGATTTGAATATACTTCACTCAATTCCAAGTACAAAATTATTCACACATCGAAGTCACTCAAAGCTATAAACCATATGAATACAAGAATTTCACAACAGTTTTTAAATACCACACATCTAATTCTATTTTATTATGAACAATAGTTTTTATGCAATTTATTCTAACTAACACAAACACCAAGACTTAGCACATTCTTTTCCATCTACTCACTT
Organism: Sequoia sempervirens; assembly: GCA_007258455.2. Taxonomy (NCBI): domain Eukaryota; kingdom Viridiplantae; phylum Streptophyta; class Pinopsida; order Cupressales; family Cupressaceae; genus Sequoia; species Sequoia sempervirens. The sequence goes on from VDFB02257522.1 coordinate 482,365, forward strand.
GTACATTCTTTTAGGGGTTCATTATGAACATGATAGGGAACGAATGTAACATATAACAGGATCATCAATTTTAAACATTTAGAATAGCCACCACAAGGATAAAATACAACCCAAGAGGGGGGAATTATCAATTCAATCTATAAATCATAAAATGCACATGATAAAACAATAAGTCACTTGTGACCAAGGGCCACAAAATAGATAGATAGAAAATTCAATGACTAGTTCATTCATAATAAAATTAAAAATTCAATGCCAATCCATAATCAACGTAGAAAATTCATCAATAACCAAAATAAAGCATAAAACTTTGAAAAACTAATTACATGAACTGAGTGACTAAGGTTAGCCACATGTAAGGGAGTAAGGGTTACACGACACCTTAGGATTACAACATCCAAAGTGTGTTAGAGAGTGTATGCCCAAACATGATACAAATACAATTCACCAATTTCAATCAACCATGTGAATGAGAATCACACTAACTTAATGCACTTCATCTAGTCATGATCACATTACAATGCAAGAAGGCATATAGAAGGTTCCCTATGACATCCATAATTTCTATCCACACAAGGGTATGGCTTCACCCAACTACCATTTTCTCAAGGAATTTACAATACAATGCAATGACAATCACATTACTCACATCATGCATTACTACCTCATGGTAAAAAAAAATGATATCTATGTCTTTCATAGGGAACATTACAATTGAGGTTCTAAGAAACCTGGCATAATGCTCGTAGAAAGAACACTTTAATTTAATAATTAAGCATGCATCTGATGCAAGTGGAAAAATAATATTGATTACCCATTTAAGTTCTCATGAGAATCGTTGGGGAAACATGATTTGGGGACATAAATCATTGATCCAAATGTTCTATTATGACAGTACAACATTCCATTCATGAACTTGCATGATCACTTCACACATATGATGATAATTCACTAAGTATACAATGCATAATACACCATAGGAAACATTACTAGAAGAACATATTTTTAGAATTTAGACATATGACATACCTACATTACTTTCAATGCATGTCACATAAAACATTTCATGATGCTTAATCATGAGCCAAGATTACCACCCAATTTTAATCACATGCATTCATATACACACATCCAAAGAGAACACATAAGAATAAACTAGGCCACTCAAGGTTCGTTATGCATTCACACTAAGTGATTATTGAGACATCGAGATGTTAGTCTCACACGACCACACTTCTTGACAACTCAAGGGTTTAATTAACCCTCAAAAGCAAGAATTTCTCAAACATATCATGCTAGGGAAAAATGGCAACATTCTACCATCATCACAATTACACATACAAAGACCCAACCAAAGCCCTCAAAAAATGAGCAACACACCAAAGAGTGATCATTACCTACCCAAGAGATTCTCAACTAGGGGCATCTTTCCATCCCTTTCAAATGTGTTAAGTTTGCATCTTAGCGTAGTGGAAAAAGGCCCTATTGTTAAACCTAGAGCTCTGATACCAAATATAAGGATCAAGACCCAATTCAATCTCACAAAAATAATCAATAGCTCGTTATCTCATAAACATGAAAAATAAATGAAAGAACTTAATTAAGTAAATAAATTCCATATCACATCCTCATATGTGTAGTGCATAATCTAGGTAAAAGCAAATAATATCTAATATACAAAAGTATAGATCAAGCTCTCATGCCATATAGTCATCTAAATATACAATTTGGAAGCATATATACAATCAATGATATAAGAATAATGTTATATAAAAAATATAGTCTCTGACTACCATTGACCCTCATAATCATCCGCAAGTCAAGAGACAAGAATATAACTCAAATGCTTTTCCACCCAACCACAAAGCTTACACTTCCTTGTAATTCTTCCTACTTGAAGAATACCCGACCTTGCATGAAGTACCTAGCAACCTGGAAACAAATAGCATGAGGGAATCCAGATGTAACATGATATATCTACATACATTTCTATCATGAACATGCAATGTCCTACTATCAGGAAATGGCAAATAAACATATAAATAAATTTTCTAGGTAACTTCCATCTATTTTAATGGACACATGACTTTGGCCAAAGCACTAGAATAAAATGGAAGACCCCAAAAAGAGGATCATCCTTCTTTTTTAGTCCATATTCAACACCTTATCCTAGAATGTAAACCCAATACATAATAGATGACAATAACATGCATAATGATCATAAAATAAATAATTACTCTTTTCTTTCATGCAAATGTTCAATTGTACATCTATCTTTATTTCAACTTTACATGCTTAACAACAATAAAATAAATCATTGACATGCAATTCATTTCTTTTACATGCAACTAATTTTTAACATGCTTTTGATCTTTTAATGACAGTATATGCAAAATATTTAACATAAAAAAGTACATATTCACTATTACACCTAAACATGTATATCAAGGATTGAGGTCACAAAAAAATAACCTACTTTATTCTAATAAGGATGATATCTTATATATAAATCATTAAGTAGCTAATGATCAAATCATTTCTCTATGATATGCAAGAACACTTCTTTAAGACTATGTAGACAAGTTTGAAATAATGAGATATAAGTTTATAATTTAATCTATAATTTGATTTAACTCAGATTTGAGACTACAACTTGAATACAATAATATACCATATTTGAAATGGAAAAACTATCACCCATTTTAATAAAAAACAATCAAAAAATGCTCATTGATTCATATATTCTTACCTTCAAAAAGATCTAGCTATATTTTCTGACAACACATTTATAGATTTAGTAATCATAGAAGGTATGAATATGTCACATTTCAACGATGTAGAGGTCAATCTTATACTATAAAGCCATGATTTATCTTGTGTAGGTCACAATTCAACCTTGTAGGGGTTGATTTGATACGAAAAGGCTACATTTTTTTGTATTGTGTAGACTCTGTTTTATTATGGAAGACACAATCTATATGTTGGGAACACGTATTTAAGTTCATAGAAACCGATCTGGAACCTAGAATTTGGTTTTCAAGGCATAATTCTATTGCATGCCTAATTGTGTCCCAAATTGTACTATCCATTTTAATGCAATTTTTTTGAAATACTCATGATTAAATCCATGGAAGAAACATTATAAATTTGCAAATAGTAATTATGGTGAAGTAGAGGGAGTAAGATGTCAATATGTTTTGTTACACCTTATAGTTTTCTAGGTTACACCTTGTGATGAGAATTGCAGTTATGTTGAATATAGCCTAAAGAAGCATGTAAGGCAACAATTCATAGAGCATCAACTGTTTGTTGGAAAAATGAATCATGGCTAAACCTAGACTAGATATGAATTGGGACACAATAAGATGGCTATTGAATGATATGTACAACCATCCTAGTGCCTTCAAATTGTTCCTTGCACTATTGGACTAGGGATCACTGAATAACAACTAATATTTTATTGTTGATGATATGTCCTCCTAATCATAAAATAGTTTCTTGTATAAGTTTAACTATTTATATATTTTATTAATAAGCTTTTATATATTTATTTATTTATATATAAATAATAATATATTTATGTTATAGTTGTGAAGAATATGAGCCACAAGATCAAACAATGAACAAAGACACCTTCCACACATTAGAGTTGCAAACAATAATATGCAATATTCCTCAATAAGAAAAAGCTACAAAATTCAAGAATTTAAGAGTTCAAGAGAAGAGAAAATTTCAAGAGAGATAATACAATGAGGGTTGAGTGTTATATAGGAGCAACCCTAAATGATAAAGGGAATAGATCATGACAAGTGTCAAAATATCATGCAATGAGACAAATGATCTATTAATAGCTCTCTAGTTAATATAGTAAATCACTCCTAAGTTTAGCTTAAGTGCATGAGAATAAATTAGACTTAATAATTAATTAAAGCAATTATTTATTAGCTAATGCATGATTACTCTAACACCCCCCTTAAGATGAACTTAGGGAGTAGCTAAAAACCCTAAAAAAAGAATGCATGATGGGTCCCGACAAACAAGGCCTGGTGAGGTACCCATGTACAAACAAAAGATCTCTCAAAAATGGAGAAAAGGAGAAAACCACATTAGAAAAACTCCTCTCCAAAAGAGAGAAAGATGAATGAAGGACTGAAAAAGCCTCCAAAATAAGGTGAAGGACCAAGAAGCCTCCAACTGAAATAATGTCCCAAAAAAGAGAGGAACATGTAGAACATCACTGAAGCATGAAGAAGCTATAGACTATTGTCGAAAGATGACTGATATGGTGCTGAAATGAATAACCTCTAGAAATAGGAATGCAAGAGTGTCCATATGGTAAATGCTCCATCTCATTGAAATTCATGGGTAACCATCCATTGATGTACGTTGCATTCGACTAGTACATATGAACAAGAACTAGATACATAGATCACTCCAAAAAATGAAACCAAGGAGGCATTAACACCAATAGTAGAAACCCCCCCATAATACTGAAAAGGGAGAGCCAAGATAGGTACACTGAAACTATGTGAAACCAATAAGTGCATGTAGGAGAAACAACCTACAAATAAAAGTGTGTACAAACTAAGGCACACATGTATGAGGCAAGAATCACTAGGATTCACTGTTGTTGTGGAAGGGACACTCACTTAACAAAGGTGTGATGGAATACCAAAGGAAAACATCAACCCCCTATGGTAATTTATATCATAGTGTGAGTAAAAAAGGCACAACATGATGTGTATAATCCCTAAAAAACATACACCAAAATGGTACTTTTATTTCAGTGCATCTACAAAAGAGATTTTGTATGAAAAAGATGTCTACAATGCCCAAATATGACAAAAAGTTGGAAATACATATAGAACAGCAAGAAATGAGTCATTGCACACAAATGAAAATTTTCTAGGAGCTAAGATGTCCAAGTAATTCACCAAAATGTGAAAACACAAAAAATGAATAAAATAAACTTAGAGAGAAATATGAAAAAATGACATGGATAGCTATGAAGAGCTTTGAAAGACCGTCCCAATGTCATTGGAATCATGAAAAATAGAGATACAGGTCAAAATTTATGAGCTCAAGACAAAAAATAGCACCTTTGACTTCAACAGGTTGTAGATTGCACCAACACTAAAAGAAGGTGATGAGACCCACACCATTGGTAATTTGATGGAACTAGCTTTTTGACGATATCTCGTTTGCCAAATTTTGGTATTGTATGCTTGTTATGGAAAAAAAGAAAAAAAAACACCTCCTTTAGGGCCAAAGAGGGTTTGAAGGGGCCCTACAAGCTGTCTATACAATTGATGTCAGCATGATCTCATGCTGATGTCAATAGAATATTCTATGAAATATTCCCAAATGTTGAAAAGAATTTGGTCCGTTGAAAAATTTGGTGACAACATATTATGATAAAAACAAAATATTTCGAAGATTTCTTCACTGGGAAAGTTGGGTGAAAAAGTCAACTATCGAAAAAATCTCGGTCATCGAAAAAAGGCGAAAATGGTCACTACTTTTTTTTGTGGCACTGGGGAGCTTGAAAGCCACCAGGGCAAGGCTTTCGCCTGTCGGCATTAAAGTCGTTGGCTATGGGATCATGGGGCTTGTAGGGGAAGGTACCCTATGGGTACCCAAAAATTAATCCACCCAACTAAAACTTTAAACCTGCAACTTTATAAAATTTTTTGATTTTTTTTGAAATTTCTAAAATAAGGAATTTAAAAACAACTGACCTATTTCTTTTGTCACCCCTTTTTTTTTAAAATTGAAAGTCGTGCACAGTATGGTCGTCTAGGGATTGTATGACCCCTATGCAATTTTTTTTGCCTCAGATGCTTCTGACATTGACTATAGGAAAATTTATAGTCAAAATTTGTCAAATTGACCTCCTGAATCCAACGGTGAGATCCTTTTCATGCCAAAATGCACCCACCTCCAAAAATTGCAAAAAACAACAATGGAGAATCCAAATATGAAGCTTGTAACCCTTGTTGAAGATAAAACCTCATAAATCTATTGAACGCCCAGAATACTGAGAGGGGGGTGAATCAATATTCCCAAAAACCATTTAATTATTAACCATCCAATTAACATAGAATACTTAACAATTAACAAAAATGAAAGCATAAACAACCCATAGCACATGCAACACATGAACAATAAAATTTTTACGTGGAAAACCCAAGATGGGAAAAACCATGGCAAGGATTAGCTCACAATATAGTATGACTGGTCATAACATAGTACACAAGGGATCACTACTAGGAGGACTCACTATCCAAGTGAACTCATTGTTCATAAAAAAGGTAAAATAGAAAAGGTGGCTACACAACCAAGATTTGAACCAATACAAAATGCATTTGACATATGCTAAATTCAGTTCCGTTGAAGCTCAAGATTCTGAACCGGAACACTTCACTTGATACCAAACAAAAATCTATGCTTAGAATTACATTCACATATTCTCTTACAAAAATTCACTTTCCTACTTGCATTCAGACCACTTCTCTATCTCGTCATCATCACTTACAATCTCAAAATGATCTTCTATATATTATAGCAACATTGCAAACATTAATTAGGTCAACCTAATTAGATGTTTCCTAAGGTGATGCAAAACGTGCCTTGTCAGCACCCAATTCAAATCAAATTACCTTCATGCCAAAAAACATGTGATATAGGTCGATATTGACCTATAATATCTTCTTCTTACATTCACATCACAACATTCAGCTCCACAACTCTTTACATATTTTAGGTTGGCCATGCATAGGACCTAAAACAAAATACTTCAACTGATCACCAACCACCAGACACATGAACCTCAAAATATCATGCCAACTAGAAATCTCAAAACACAAACACCTATAAGAATTTTCCAAAAACCATAGGACCAAAAAAAATTCATGTAGGAGCACACAAACAGAATAGGAAATACCCATTACATAGAAAAACTGGTAATACTTTGTATATTGAGCTTTTGTTGTATGCAACTTTTGAACCATTTGCCAAGACCAACTAAAATTCTGAATTCAGACACTAATAACATCCATAAACATCATACTGGAAACACAAGGAAAGATATACATGTGTGATGATATGTGAACCAATCTATGGCAGGAACAAAGAGCAAAAACTATTGGTGGAGATACATCCAATAGTGTTGACATCAATTACAACATACAACTTCTTCATTCTTTCAACAATCTCCCCCTTTGTCATTGATGGCAACATGTGCCAAAACTATTTCTACACACATCTCTCACACTTTGACATCAAGGGAAAAGAGTGCACAACAAAAAATTGTATACTCCCTCTCAACCATATATACAGACTGAAATGAACTAAAATAACTAACCCCCCTTAGAAAATTAACCAAAAATTCCTAATACATCTGCATATGTACAAGGAAATCTAAGAACATGTAATGAAAATGGAAATATTCAAACCGAAGATGTTGACTCAAGCTTTTGTAGAATGGATTTCCAAGCAGACTTTCCTTCTTTTGAACTTCTTTTGCTGTTGCAAGCAACTAGTGTAGAGACTCAAGCTCCATTAAAGCATCTTCTCCTTCTTCCACAGTACTAAGCTTAAGATTCATTTGTGAAATTCTATTAGTACTGGCTAGGGAATTAGGAATAGGTATGTGTTGTGATTGTACCAAGCCCCTAAGCTTTCCAAGCTTCCTGATGATCCCTTCCTTCTAGTTTTGCAACATGAGAAATCCATCATGCAAATCTATTATAGAAGTCCAAGTGTGATACTTTTTGTCTAGTGCCAAATCGTAGGCACTTGATGCTTTGGAAATTTGAGATTCAATCGAGTCCATTTTAGCTTTTATACTCTCCGTGGCTTTCAAACACACTATGCAGTACAAAATCAATATCTTTGCTTCATACTCACAATATTTTACCTCTTTCAAGCATTCATTAACCTTGGCATGGGTTGATAAACATTTTTTTGTAAGCGTTATTACAACCTTTGTTTCCATTTATCCTTTTAAACTAGAGGCATGCTCCTTAAAATAATCAATCAATAGTCTAAAGTTCTCCATAGATGATACTGATGTATCAATGTTAGTGCTTGGAGTTATCTCTAGTAATGTCTTCATAGCTTCGTCAATCAACTCATTACTCTTTTGATATGATTCAAGAATCTCTTTTCTTGCTGATACATTCATTACATCACTTAGCTACATTTCATGCTTAGGAAGTATCTTACTCAAATCATTAGAGGGTAATTGCAACAATTGTGAAGAGACAATCGATAGGTACCAAGACTGACTAGGTAGACCTTTTATAGGAGTTCCAAATGATTTTCCAGAGGTCTTGAGTAACTGCTCAAAATTTTCAGCTTCTTCATTCTTTCTAGTGTTGGTAGCTTTTTCATCCTTTGCCTTTTTCTCTTCTTCACCAGATGTCTTGTCCTTTTTCTTATCTTCATCCTCCTTCTTATCCTTATCTTTCTCTCCTTGTTCTCCTTCATCTTTCTTATTTTTATTTTCTTTTTCTTTTCCTGCATCCTCTTCCTATTTGTTAGTGTTGTCCTTAGTGCCATCTATTATTTTTTGCTTTTTCTTGCTCTGTGCCTTGTTTACTATCATCGCTGGTGGACATATTAGTGTTTTACAAAGGAACATAAGTCTCTGGGTCGGGTTGTATTTCATTAACTAGTGGTGGAGAGGACACCACATTCTCTATGACATCAACCAATGGTGTTTCTTCAATTATGTTGTCATATTTACCTATCTCTTCCATAACTTCTTTGAATGGAAAGTTTGTATCAAGGGGAATATTTTCCTATGTATTAGTAAAATTTTCTTCTACATTCTCCTTTTCTTGAGTTGTACTAGATGTGGAAGCAACTATCATCCCAAACTTCTTTGCAATATCCTTAACAATTTTGATTATTTCCCACTTCAATTTTTTTGCACGATCCTTTTCTCTTACCATAAGAATATTAACTCATTGTTTGACCTTGAATTCTTTAGTGTATACCTCTATCAAGGTAGCTTTGTCATATTCAGATAAGGAGGATCCAATTTTCTCCAAGGCTTTAGTTTTCATTTTGTCTTCTGCTTCAATAGCCTCACTTCTTCTCTCTATTAAAGCATCCCAATCAACTCCGAGAAATTTCTTCTTGATGTTACTCATATCAGCCTACAACATGATAATGTATTGAATAATAGCTTCAATGATTGTTTTCCTATATTATTCATCCACTTCATTATAAAATTTTACAATGGCTTCTAACAAATTATCATGTTCTAGCATATTGCTAGCTGAAACATCTAACTTTATAGGAGTATGAGCTCTTACCAGAGGAGTCTTCTCCTACTTTGAACTGCCTTCTTCTGTCTTCTTTCTTTTCTTCTTCTTTGGCTTCTTATGTATAGTAAATGATTCCTTTTCTCTTTCAGTTTCTTCTTCTTTAGAAGTGTCAATAATATCAATTTTTTGTTTCTTAGCTTTGGTGCTTGCCTCTTGTGAAGCACCTTCACCGCTCTTAGTAGCACTGCTTCTTTTTCTTCTTTTTAGTTGTTCTTCATGCTCTAATCCTTGTTTAATTTCTTCCTCAATGACTATGCTCAAGTTCTTTTCTCTGAAATATTTTTGTTTCTTTCCTCATTTTAACTATGTGGCAAATGTGGTAGCTACTAGAGTAATTTTCTTTTCTTTGACTGAGATTATTTTTCAACCAAAACAATGGTCTCTATTTTCTTAGAACTGTGAGGGTTATAGGCTGATCCTAAAGGTTGTTGAGTACTGGGGAAGTGGAGGAACTAGTTCTACCAGATCTTCTGGGTCTGAGGGATTCACCAACCATACTTTCTAATTCTATTGCTCTTTTTCTTAATATCTCTACTTCTTCTATTGTAAGACCATGTCTTGTGAAATATTCATTCATAAATTTTGTCACTTTCTTCTTACTTGCAGCTTCTAACTATTCCATATGCACTTTCATTGATTTTTCTTCATAAGTTCCATGTCTCTCTCAGTTAGGATCCTTAGGACTATTTAGAAAAAGTTTAATAAGACCATCAACGTCAACTTCATTCATCTCATAACCGATTGGGAGAATCCAAACCATTTTGGGTTCCAAAGCTTCAACGATACAAAAATCAGTGGAGACTAAAAATGTAACATCATTTTGATATTTTTCCACTAGAGACCTACGAATTCTTGTCTTTTCATGCATTCTCTTCTAGAATAATGCAAAGAATGTAGTAAGCACTTCTTCTTGAGCTTTCATGTCACCAAGTCTGTGTAGATGTTCCAAAATCTGATGTGACACAAGTCTTCTTTGATCCCATATGATATTGCTTCTTCCTCAAAGCTCCTTCAAAAAATAAAATAGCAAACAAACTACTAGGGAATCGAACTTGAATGTATATTTCTTTTCTTTGGTTTGTTTTAGGTTATCAAATAGTTGTTGCCGAAGCAACTCACACAAATCATAGTTTATACCCTTTTTCACCATCTCATAGGAAACATAGATAGCTATAGTTGACACTGAATTATCCCTATTGGTGTAGTAAATTTTGTATCTTATGACCATTGCCGCATACCTTACTACAGGGTTTTGGATAGTATCCACTATGAGAGCCCTATGGTCAAATGTGGCTCCAGTAAGCTCCATCACATCTTTATTCTTTACAGATTTCAATACTGGCATAGGTCCAGTAGCACAAAGTCCTGTTACTTCCTTCAAAACTTCCTTTGATATCATGCAAGGCTTGTCTATCCATAAGTAGCAGTCATGTATTCTACTCAATTTCATTCTCACAAACTTAGCTTTATCATCATAAGTGAAATTTAGAAATAGCTGCCAAATGTCTAAATTCTTTGCCACTAGGTTTTTATATCCAAGCTTCATCTGATGATCATCTCCAATTGACTCATTTATCCATGGGTCAATGAATTTCACATGGTTATACTCTTACATTTTTTCGTGAATAAAAGTCCTAGTGTCCTCTATAAGTAGAACCCTGTGTGGAATGCTCAAAAAATCTCTGAGCGGGTCGTTCTCAAATATCTTCATAAGATAATTTTTGAATTTCAGCTGAGGCTTGTCACTTACATTCACTAAAATAGGTGTAGCCATCTCTACATAATTCAAATGCTTTGAAATTTTTTTTCAAGACAACGATAAATACCTCTTCTTCGCTCAACTGAGACTAGGGTTTGAATGCTCTGCTTTTTGAACTCTTGAACTCACTTTGATTTGCTCCCAAATGAAAATAAGTGAGTAAATTAGACTATGTTTAGTAACTTATAGTCCTCGATTCTCCCTAACTCACATTCAATGAACCAAACAATAAAGTTAATGAAATTCTTCATTGTGCAATAGCAAACCCTTAATTACTTTGCAAAAGCATATTTTCTTCCAGAATTTTCTCCACAAGATCTAAACTGTCAGACTCTAACTTATGTCTTCGTGTCGAGCCATGGAACCTTATATCGACAAGGGGATTCTTGATTTTATGTTATTCCCCCCCTAAGCCAATGCTTCGGTTCAATTTTCCAGAGAATTATCTGCACCGAAGGATGGTATAGATTCATTTGTAGTTTCTAATTCTTTCTTTTCCTTAGGCTCTTCTTTCTTCCTCCAGATCTTCTCCATTTCCTTTACCTCTATCGGATCAATATTTTTGACTAGATCATTTATATTTTTAGAATTATTCTTATGTTTTTGTAGAATCTAGCAATGTGTCTAGGTTTATTGTGGTGGTGACATACAAGACTCCTCTAAGGGTTATTCTTTTCTTTCATTCTAGATCTGCATTGATTATCCTTGTGTCCAAATGCATAACATGTATAATAGTAACCATTGAAAGATTGAAACATTCTACCATAGATGTAAGCATTCCTCATCTAATTTTTGTATTCACTCGCTCTATGCCCAAACTTCTTACATGTAAAGCATTGACTAGTAAAGGATGAAACATTCTGATTATTTTACTTCTACATTCCATTGCTTTATGTCCAAACTTGTTACAAAAATAACATATACCATTGAAAGATGAGTACCTTTGAGAATTTGGTTGTCTGATAGGAGGTCTTCTTGCATTATTTATTTGATTCAGATACTTCCCATTATTCTTCTTACCTTCAGTCTTCTCAAGTTCATTGAACTTCTCTACTTTTGAACTTCCACCTATCTCAAGTCCAAAACCACTTTTTTCTTTAGATTCTTTCTAACCTACAATTAACTCATCAAGCATTGTAGAGCTTGTCTTAAACTTATCTTCATGAATTCTTGCTCTTTTCAATTCTGCTATCAGATTTACCACTTCTTGTTCAAGTCTTGTGCATTCATCAGTCTTTCTTTGTACTACTGCATTCAAACATTCCTCAATTCTTTTCTTTTCTTCCACTTGTACTTTTAGTCTGGTGATGTCTTCATTTTCTTTCTTCAACTGTTCATTGACTTCCTTATGCCTTTCTCTAAATTTCTTGATATGTTCTCTTAGTTTCTTAATGCACTCATTAGCTTCATTGAGATTTTCCTTCAAATCTTTATTTTCACCTTCAACTCTATCAAGATCTTCAAGAGAAACTTTGAGTTCTCCATCCTTTTCAAGTATGCAATCATTATCAACCATGTGCTTAATTTTCAAGACCTTCCCAAAGTTGTTAAGATCCTTCAGGGGAATCGGGCTTTGATACCAATTATTGAACACCTAGAATACTAAGACGAGGGGTAGGGGTGAATCAGTATTCCTAAAAACCATTTAATCTTTAACCATCTAATTAACATAGCATACTTAACAATTAGTTGAAATGAAAGCATAAACAACCCATAGCACATGCAACACATGAACACCATAATTTTTATTTGGAAAACCCAAGATGGGAAAAACCACAGTGAGAATTAGCTCACAATATAGTATGACCAGTCATAAAATATTCAATAAGGGCTCATTTCAAGGAGGACTCACTATCCAAGTGAACTCTTTATTCACATTAAAATTAAGATAGAAATGGTGACTACATAGCCAAGATTTGAAATAATACAAAATGCATCTAAAATATGTTGAATTTAGTTCCATTGAAGCTATATATTTTGACCCAAAACACTTTTCATGATACTAAACATAATTCTCTGCTCAAAATTACATTCATATATTCTCTTGCAAAAATTTGCTTTCTTGCTTGCATTTAGACCACTTCTTTATCTTATCATCATCACTTACAATCTCAAAATTATCTTCTATATATATCAACATTACAAACATTAATTAGGTCAACCTAATTAGATGTTTCCTAAGGTAATGCAAAATGTGCCTTGTTGGCACCCAATTCAAATCAAATTACATTCATGCCAAAATACATGTGATATAGCTCAGCATGGACCTATAATAACTTCTTTTTACATTCGCATCACAACATTTAGCTCCACAAACCTTTACATATTTTAGGTCAACCAAGCATAGGACCTATAAAAAATACTTCAACTAATCACCAACCACCAAACACGTGGACCTCAAAATATCATGCCAATTAGAAATCTCAAAGCACAAACACCTGTAAGCATTTTCTCAAAACCGTGGGACCTAACACAAATTCATGGAGGAGCATATATAAAATCGGAAATACCCTTTACACAAAAAAATTGGTAATACTTTGTATACTAAGCTTCTGTCATATGCAATTTTTGAACCATTTTCCAAGACCAACTAAAATTTTGAACTCAGACACTAATAACATCCATAAACATCATTCTAGAAATACAAGGAAAGATCTGCACGTACGATGATATGCAAACCAATCTATGATAGGCACAAAGAGCAAAAATTGTCAGTGGAGATATATCCAATAGTATTGACATCAATGACAACATACAACTTCATTCTTTCAACAAAATCGAGAAGGGGTTTGTTGAATCCACACTCTAATACCATGTTAAAATTGCGAAAACATGAGCCACATGATCAAACAATGAACGAAGACGCCTTCCACACAAGAGAGCTGAAAACAATAACATGCAATATTCCTCAACAAGAAAAAGCTACAAAATTCAAGAATTCAAGGGTTCAAGAGAAGAGAAATCTCAAGACAGTTAATACAATGAGGGTTGAGTGCTATATAGGGGAAACCCTAAATGATAAAGGGATTAGATCATAACAATATTCAACATCTCATGCAATGAGACAAAATGATCTAATAATAGCTATCTAGTTAACATAGTAAATCACTCCTAAGTTTAGCTTAAGTGCATGAGAATAAATTATAATTAATAATTAATTAAAGGTTAATTAATTATTAGCTAATGAATGATTATTCTAACAATCTATTATATTACTATTAATATATATAAATATAACTTATGTAATTTATAAAAAAAAGATCTTTTATTTTTTCAACCAAACAATTAATTTAATTTTTGAAACAATATAACCAAGACATTTTAAAAAAATTTCCATTTAAATTTTATTTTCCTAAACATTATAACCATAATACATAATTATTAATTTAAATCATAACACACAAAAGCAATGACGTAACCAAGATGACACAGTGAAGTCATATCATACACAATGCAAATATGAATGCAACTACATGTATGTGTGTGCATGCATCGAGTTTCCATCCTACTAATCATTTATCAAGTGGCTAGGATACCTCTACCTCAACCATGTTCTTTCCTTTGAAAAGTACTTGCACTCAGTCACACTCAGATTGTCATCAATAGGTTAGTCTTTAAAAATCATAACCAAATCACATACAAGAAATTAAATTCATAATTGTAAACATGATATTTTATTTTTATTTCCATGCATCAAGTTTAACCAACAAATTTCACCAAACATGCACATGTAATACCAAATAATCAAATAATTATAAGTGATGTCTAATAGTCCCAAATAATTAAGTTTATTCAAGCAAGCGAGATGTGACACTTTGTCAAGCTAAATCAAGTGCATATGAATTAGTTAATCCTTAAACATACTACATATGAAGGTTTTGAAGTTTATGTAAAATTGAGAATAATATAATGATCATGATTTTCTCATCTAATGAAAATAATTTTTTTAATCTTTCTAGTCAGATTGGTAAACACATGATAATGTATAGATGTAGTCTATCTAATGCAAATTATTGCAATGTAAATGGACATGGCCTACATGAAAAATATAACCTATGCACACCATATTGTGATATGTTTCATGTAGTATTGGGTTGTGGAGTTCAAATTAACCTAGCAATTTTTTAAAATGGAAAAGTTGGGGATATGTTAAAGTACATCAACATATGTCTTGTTATTCAAATGGGCTATGACAATATTTTTAGATTAGTTGCTATGTAATCATTAGAGAACATGACAGTGGATAGAGGAAAATATGGTTCTTAAATTTTTTGATGGGATAGGGCTACCAAGGAATGATTACATACTAATAATTTAGAACTTTTTAGGGTAAGAAGTTTTAGAGCATTCATGCTTATAGGTCTTGATTTTCCCGTAGAGATTGTTGAATGGACATAAGACAAGTGAGAGGGGGGTTGAATCGGTTGTACTTTAAAAAATAAAAAACCCTAATAAAATTTTAGATCCACATCAACTTAATTAAACCTTAATATGTTAGAATGATTTAGCTTGAAAGCAAATAACAAAAACTAAAACACATCAATACCATGCACAATAGAACACCGGATTTACGTGGAAAACCAAAGAATGGAAAAACCACAATGAAGATTAGCTCACAATATAAAGTAAATGCAACACTGAATATAAAAGGCTCACTACCGGAGGGCTCATTGCCCACAAGAAAGAAGGGATCACTACTAGATTACAAAAAAAAAAAAAAAGATGCTACAGTGAGAAATATATCTCAATGCAACAGAAAAGTCCACCACAACATCACCAACACATTCGTAGGTTCTTTGAAGATTGTATACACCTTCAGCTCACTACTTCTAGTGGTATAACTCATTAAAGCTTGCATTGCACTTCACAAGTTCACACTTCACAACTCTACAATTCGCATCACACACTTCACACACACATCCTCCATCAACACAACACTTATTTATACCTTCTTCAGCCTTGAAAACATTCTCCAACCCAGGCTGACTAATGGAATAGAAAGAAGAAAGAAGATAGAATGTTACACAAAGAAAAAAAACTCAACACAACAGAGATTCCACTACAACTCCAACGACACTAACAACCTTCAAGAGATCAAGATACCTCATCTCACTACATTCATCAATCTTGCATTATAGCTCACACTATAATTCACACTTTTGCACTTAATTTCACATCACAACACTCTAGTCTATTTCACACACTTCATCTCACATCAATTCACCTTGCATTTATACCCTCTACAACTTGGGAAACATCTTCAAGTCGGCTACACTCACTTTACTCTTTTGCAAATTTAGAATAGGTCAGCACTAATAATTCCTGTGGTGGATAGGAGCAAAAACTAGACCAAAAAAAAAAAACTTAACTAGGACCCAAATCAACTCTCACATGCCATGCTATGCCTTTATTAAGGCTTAAAAATCTTTGAATGTAGTGTAAACACCAGGTTGGTCGTTACCTGTGCAAACACCATTAAACTTTGAATTACACGCTTCCTCAAATCCAAAGTCGACTTGTGAACCACATACTATGCTTCATCACAATCTATAATATTCCTCTATCCTCCTAAATTCCATTAAAATCCTTTGCAACAACTCGCACCATCAAAATGTACACACCTAGTACACTCAAACTACACTACCAAACACTGCAACTCTACAATCCAACTTTTAGAGTACCAAATCACAAATCCTCTTGAAACAAGCAAGAGATCAACATTATCAACACACCTTTAGAATCATAAGACCTGAAGAAAAACTGTGGAGAAATTCGGAGCAAATACATTTCTCCCAGACACCTCTGTAAATAATACTGCAAAACTAGTTCACACACCAGTGAACATAAATTCCTCTGACCTTTGATCCAGAAGCCAAAATTATGGATATAGAAACTATTAACACCTCCAAAAATAATATCCAAACTACACAAGTAGATCTTCAACCCAGAAGAAATGTGAAGCAAAACCATAACACCTTTGTAACATCATGTTTCCTTATTTTATCAATTTTCTCAGTATCCTTGAGATCTGAGCCATAAATAAAAGCTTGTCAAAGCAACACCAAAGGTTAAAATCAACAACTTAACTGATGAAAACATAATGCAACTAATCAAAGCAATAATCTCTTCTCAACCACTATCAAACTATTATCAATGAAAACAAAGGCTTGTTGAAATCAACGACAACACCTTCATACTTGCAACAGTCTCCCCCTTTGTCATTGATGGCAACACAAGGTGTGAAATTAAACCATGAAAGACACATTAGCTTTGAACATACTTATTTCATTTTCTCTTTTCTCCCCCTTGCACAACTAACTCATTATACTTTCTCTCCCTTTGATACTTTCCTTTTTCACATGAATTCTCTTTCTCTCCCCCTTTGACATCAATGGAAAAGGATAAGGTATTTTGCATTGTTCTCCCCCTTTGACATAGAACCAAGATACTTGAAACTATTATGAATACTCCCCCTTAGGAGTACACACCAATCAACTCAACAATCTCTGCACCATATATTTCATACTACAACAATGTCACTACCTACTCCCCTTGAGAGGTAGCCACCAACATTAGTCCAGACAAAGAATGAATCCATAGATCCATTGGACTGATGCATCTCCATATTAATCTAGTTGAAAGAAAGAGGGGCAATAACCCCCAATTTCTCCTAAAGATACTCAAAAGTATCCTTAGGAAGAGCCTTAGTAAATATATCAACAATCTAATCCTTTGTAGGTACATATTCAAGCTTCACTTCATTCTCCATGACCTTCTCTCTCAAAAATTGATACTTAATTGATATATGCTTTGTTCTTGAATGTATCACTAGATTCCTTGAAATGTTAATTGCACTTGTTTTATCAAAAAAGATAGAAATAGGCTCATCATACGCTACTATGATATCTTTCAATGTCTGTCTCATCCATAACACCTATCTAACATAAGATGTTGCTGCAATATACTCAGCCTCTATAGTAGATAAAGAAATAGAATCTTGTTTCTTTCTAAGCCATGATACTAATATACATCCAAAAAAAGAATGCACCACCACTAGTACTTTTCCTATCATCAACACAACCAACCCAATTTGCATCTATGTAAGCACTCAAAGTGAAATCAATATCCTTAGGATACCACAAGCCATAATCCAAAGTGCCATTAAAATATTTGAATATCCTCTTCTATTGATATGTGGCGACTGATCATGCAAATATTGTACACTTGTAACATATCCTCGTCGGGGTTTGGGGGTGCAGCCCCCAATTTTTTTCTGTTAACATGTCAATTTTTTTCCCCATTAACACATCAAGGTTTCCCTGCTGACACATCAAATGAAAAAATGACTTTGTAAAACCCTAATTATGGAAGCTTCCAAAAATATTGTTATAAGCGGTTCAGATGTAAGTTGTGGAGTGTGTAATTTGTGAGATTGTAATCTATTTTGCATTGGATAATAAAATCATTGGGTGATTGAGTTTTTGTGGATGTAGTCCATATTGGGTGAACCAAATTAGATTTATATGTCGATCTCTTTTGTGTTATTCTTCATTGTTATTTCTGGGTTATTTAATCTGCATATAATTGTTAATGTTTATTGCTCCAATCTACCTGAACCCTAACAAATGGTATTAGAGCTGTGTGTATTTTAGTTGTGTTGGTGCTCCAAATCAAACTAGACCAAATGAATCCTATAGACTAGCCACTTTCTAATGATCGGATTCAGTGGGGGACTTGGCCAACTGACAGGAAATGGAATTAGAACACATTTCCCCTACGATTCAGGCTCTATAAGACCTAGGGGGGTGACCCTTTAGCAACATCTAAAGATTCAAACACACGATTAATAGGATATTGCTTAATAGATGACGTTCTCACAAAATTATGCTGAGAAACCTCAAATATCACTCAACATTGGCAAGATACTAAGTAAATTTCAATAACTAGCATGGAGAACATAGCAGGCATACAACTCAACATACATAATTAAAGTGATTTATGATTTAAAGAATTGAGGACCAAACTGAAAACAACAAAAGCATGATAATGGACCAGTGCCATAAAATGGGCTATGTAGTCATATAACCAACCCTTCATCCTACAGTGCTAAACATGCTCTGAAGATCTTTGCAAATGCCATCACATTGTGACAACTAGATCACTAAAGCTTTATCTGATAATCCTTCTTATAAATCCACCTAAAATGCAACACTCCTGTAACATTTGTTGAAGCAATTACACTATCCCATGAACAATAGGCAATAATGAATGCATATTCTACTTCATTAAAGCAATTACATCATTAATAGAACAAAGAGCAGCAACAAATATAACTCAAATGCAACAAATGTGCATGAAAAGACTCATACAACTTTATTATTGAATCCAAAAGAGTATTATAGTTCAACTATGGAGACAATTATTAGCTAAAATAAACATGAAAGCCTAATTCAGAGCACACACTTTCAGGTTAATGACTTAGTTACAATCTTCCTAGCATTACAATCTACCCAGAGCTTTTGCCTGCCTTGCAGAGCTTTCAAAAATTGGAACCAAAATTAGAACCCCCTACAATGAGAGAAGAATGAGAAAAAAAGGAGATAGAAGAAGCCAAAAAATTAATCTGATCCGTCGATGTTATCTAGAAACTTCATTCACCGTTGATCAACAACAAACTGAAAATCATCTCTCCTCTTTCCCTTTACAATTTTTCCTCCAAATCTGCCTTTGTCCAAGTTGTCCAACAATAGAAAAAATCCCCATGTGATGAAATTCTATTTCATTCACCTATTGTGAAATATTTCCTGTGAGAATTCTACCTCTGCCTTTTGAACTGAAGCTACATTTCCATTTATTTCCAATAAACAATAATTTGTTTAGTTTTAATAAAGTGAACAATAAATTCACTTTACTATAGTGGAAATTTAAATCATGTGGAAAAATAAAAATATTACCTGTGATTTATACTCTGCACTTGAAATGCTCGCTTCTATTGGGTGAAATATTTTACCCATTTCCATGTTTTCATTTTACACTGCCTAGCAGGAAATGTTTGCTTGTTTTCAAAACCCCTTAAAAGAACTCATGAGAACCCACTTTATTAAAATGCTTGTCTGTGCTTCACTTAAAATTTACTTGAGTAAAATATATTACCCATCCTCTTGCATTTAAAATGCTAGCCCCTTTTTAATGGTAAGAAGGCCTTTTAAAATTTTCACTAGGCCATTAAAATTTGTCAATCAAAAGAATGCTTGGACCCACCACATCTTTTACTTCTCGCCCATGTTGATTTTTTTAACATCAACAAAGGTTTGATATTTATTATTTTATCGGGAAAGATCATTTTCCTATCATAAGCTTTTGTGAAAGCTTTAAGATATTTCAAGTGTCGGCCTCCTTTCCATTAAAATAACACTTTACTTGTGTGTTTGAAATGCCTTGGGCCCGCCATGAGCCACATGGCTCAATCTCGCTTATCTCGTGGGTTTTAACATGTGTGTATCTTTTTTGGGTGAGCTGACCGGAAACATATGGGATCTTGCTACATTTCACCCTTATTTCTTGGCCATCGATCTCTTTTCACTCTACTTTATGCCCTAACTTCATCACGCATCTACAATTCTTCATCACTCAAACTCATGGAAATGACTATCAAATTTCCATCAAATAGCCTCGAGCCACCTCTTCTTCACATTGCACGACCTTCTTTGAAGTCTCTTTGGTTCTTTTAACATTGCATTGCATTCTCCTTTGTGCTTTGATGGAATTTCATGCCCTTCTCTGGCCCCTTTAACCGTGCCCATTTGAAAATATCTAAAAAATTTCAACAAATTCCTTTTATTATATGTGCATGCCTTATCCATTGGGCTTCTTTCAGCATAATGATAGCGTTGAAATTCAATTTAGTTTAGGGTTTTTAACAACCCTTATTAACAAATCCATTTTATGCATGGCTGGCATTATGGCGTTCCCTGTAGTTGGCATTCCATTCTCCTGACTGGCGCATCTCCATCCTCTATGCATTGTTGGGTACCCTTATTGATTTTCAAACTGCACCCTCCTTCATGGCTGCGTGCACTTGCTCATGCTTTCTTCAATGCTCTAACTCTACAAAATGCATTTGCTTGACAATTTTTAAAGCTCTTTTCAACATATTCTTTGTGTATATCCCTTTATGTACAGTGGTTGTGGCCTTACCTCAAACATAATTTTTTATTTCTTTATACGTTGATGGTTGTGAGCTTCTTTATGCTTCCAATTTTGTTATATGTCTTTTACCTCTCCTTCAAGTGGTTGACATAGTGGCTATCTTCATTAGCAACTGAAGAAATACTTCCCATCTCTAATGGATGTCTATACTTTGGCAAATGCATTTAAATGCATTTTATGTTCTATAGTGGTGAGGACTTAATATCCTCTCAGCTGCATTTGGTGGGTTGCTAAAAACACTTGTTTAAAGTCTCTAGACTTTTTCAACAAATACACATTTTGCGAATACCCTATTTCCTCACAACCATTTGTACCAATGAACTTGGCACTATCATCAAATTCATAAGACTTTGCAATATTCTCACATGTCTTGTAAAGAGGATTGCTTAAAAGGTGCAGAATAAAAACATAATTCTCCATCCTTATCCTAGTTGGAACTCATTCCATCTTCACATTAGATTATATCTTCACCTGCTCACGGCTTAACAATCACAATTTATGATCCTTCTTATTTGCATCTTTCTTAATGAGAACTGGCACTACTTTAACAATCTTGATTTGAAATTATAATGCCTACACATCCATTCTTCTATCTCATAAAACATTTAGTAAGTTTTATTCACCCTATCAAAGTACTTGAGCAATATTATACTAAGAGAAGAACTTCTCGAGAAAGTGATGATTCTTCTCATCATGCACAAAGTCATCTACCAAGCAGTATAATTTTAGTTACCTACCACTATGTATCCAACATTGTGTTCTTGAACAAGCTGCAATGCAACACTTATAACCTCATAACTGGGTAGAGCATGTCAGGTCCCCATGTGGGCCCGAGTGATTTTATTTTATTTTCAAACAAATTTACCTTGAAACTATCATACACAACCTTTGAATGCTTCTGATGAGAAAATCCAAACTAAGTTGCCATTAAATTTTTTTTTTGACCTCTTTGCAGAATGGTGAAAATTGGCCAAGTTGGCTCTAGAATCGACTTTGAAAATTGGGCAAACAACATCCTGAAGCCATAGAAACTTGCAAGCATGTAGCCATTGGTCCAGAGAATTTAATGCAAAATACGTCTCGACAAAAGGAATCACGAAGTGAGAGATATTAATCAGAAATTTTTCTTAGACTTTTCTGCAACTATGCTTGTTCAGAAACCAATTAAAACTAATCAAATCACCTCATTGAAAAAATAGCAAATCAACTCCTGGTGAGCTACCACTGGACACAATAGATCATTTTGGTGTAGTGAAAACATGTGCAAGAGGTCTTAGTTTAAATCATCATTGATCAAAATTTATTTAGAGTCAAAGTTGACCTCTCTAAAAGGTTGTCATAAATGCAGATACAAAATTGAATAAATTCCATTTGGTTTTGATCTGCTAAAAATAGAAAATCAAGTCGGGGAGCTCTAAAAATTGACATGGGAGTTCATCTTGGCATGGAGAATGTAGAACAACATTCACTTTGACTTGAAAATCATCTGGTTGCAAAATACAAGCTCAAACGGGAGGCTACTTTGCAAAACTAAATGTTTGCAAACAACTTAAAAGTATCAAAACCCTCTAGCTTCACTTTTTGAAACCTTGACAAAACTCATCGTGGGAAGCTGAAAATTGACATGCATACTCACAGAGGACACATGAGTGAGTCTACAAATGGGTTTTTCTTGAAAATTAACGAGCTTCAAATTATGACCCTTTAAAGTGGGTCACTTAGGCAGATTCATCAGGTGCACTTTTGAAAGTGGAGGCAAATTTTTTGAAATGGGCATCTCAAATTTGCAAAATTTGAGAGTGCCAATAGTGGCTCCAACTAGGGATGTATTCCCCCTGTGGGCATAGCAAGATTCCAGGTCACTGGGGAGTAGACCAAAAACTAACTCCATAAGGTGCTCTGAAACTGCTCCTTTATTCAACTTTCTTTTTCAACTTCATTTGGTGAGCCCAGGCCACCAAATGAAAAATGGGAAGTCAATATTTACCCCTATCAATCACTAGATCCTATGCTATCTACCATAGGCTAAATTTTGTGAATATTCTCATAGACCACCCACAAACTAGCTCAGCCATTGACATGTCTCACTATATCACTATGCTTTCCAATGTCACCTACAATTCTGTCAATCTGCAACATGCAATTATACATTAATTGAAAATCATCATCATTGTGACATTTTACCTTGGCCATGTTATCATCATGTTCCATTGAATTCTCACTCTCTTGGATTGAGAAATAGAAGCATTCATAGTCCATTTGATCTCTGACACCATAATCTTTGGCATCAAAATTAGTTTGCACATCAAAATCAGTTTGTGGATAAAACTGAAAGCTCTCATAAACAACTTGTTGTGTGTCATGCAAATCATCTTCAAATATGTCAAACATAAAAGATACATATTCAGGAGCATCCTTGTACTGATCATTGCAACATAGGCACCTCTTTTAACATTTCAGTTCAGGTACACCAGAACACACCTTGGCATCATGGAGACATGGATCATATGCAACATTAACATCTAGGGAATGAGTGAATGTACTCATCTTAGGTTTGAGAACATATTTTGATGCATTCTTCACATCATCATTCAGCTCAAAGCCAAATACTTCAAAAGTAGGCTCAAGCAATTCAACATCAACAAAGACAGCAGGAAAACACTCATGTGCACTAGTAACTTCATGTACAATATCAGTTGATATGTGTGTTGATCCAATAGTGAAAGACTCATTATTAACTGAAAACTCCTCATTAGCAATAGGACTGGAATCTTCATTTTCTTTCAGATAAATTATTTTTACATGGGATGGAAACATGTCAGTGTTCACACTATAAATATTAGGAGCATCAAACAAGAAGCAATTGTACTCAAATTCACACTCATCAACATGAAATTCAATATTATTTTCAGCTCTTGGCTGCTCTACACATGGATCAAGAATTTCTGTAGTGTCCACACAATCTAAAACTTTACTGTCATCAACAAGCTCTTCAATATTATCAATGGGTAACAATGTTGACTCAAGATCCATATATTTCTCACAATGTGCTACTTGATCAACCCAAATTGAAACTCCTATTTCATCACCACGTACATCATCATCTTCTTCATGTATCACAAACATCTCCATCTCTGCTTCATATGAACAATCATGAGCAACAAGAGCACAAGAACACTCATCAACGTCTTCATATTCAACATTATGTTTTGAATTAGCGTACTGAGCACACATTTCTTTATCTTCAAATTCTACATCACTTGCACAATGAACATGCTTCATTGATAGTGAACCTACATTACATTCCATGTATTCACCACATGCAATTTGTTCCTTCACTTGTGGACAAGTGATATCCTGAGCATCTATATCATCGCATTCTTCAAATGAGGAGTATGCTTCTACATCATCCTTAGAAAAGCAATCACAATATTCAAAGAAGCAGTCATACATATTTACTTTGTTATCATCCCATGTATTCATTTCTTTATCACTATTGTGTTGATCTGCACATGTGCTAATTGTAAGCTGATGACAATGTCCATCCTCATCCATATAACATGGAACTTCATTTTCCTCAAGAGGACAACTACTGTTTACATTTTGAGAATCCACATTTTGTGCACAACCACACTTGTCTAATTCTACAATCTTTATCCAATCAAGTACTTGGTCAAAGCTATGGGGCTTCAATTCCTATGGCAAAGTACTCATCTCAGATTCATAGATCTCACAAAATAAATCAATGCACATAGAATCCTCAAGTTTGAAATCTTTGGGGACTTTTATCAAAGCATCCAAAAATCTCAAAAACAACTTATATGATGATTCTTCCTCTTGTCTCTTCATTTCATACAATTCTTGTACAAAATAATTTTGATCAACAGTGCTTAAATTTTGCTGACATTCAACCTGTAGCTCACTATGATCTTCATATTTTGATGATGGAGAAATCACAACAACAAGAGCATTTTCATCTTGAAAATTATTTCCATTATTTGATCCTTGAATTCTATCTACATGAGGTGTGTTAGGGTAATCAATGCTTGCAAGAAAATATCCTTTCATCATTGAGTACTTCAAATTGTTCTCAATATCCATGGCATTTTGATATGCTTGATGTAATGTTGCAAGTTCCTTACCCCTTAACAAGAAACTCATACTTTTTTCAAATGCACCAAGATACACAACCAAGCATTCAACATCATTTGGTTGCATACTTTCCAGAATTTCCCTTATAGCCTTTGCAAATCGAAGATTGAAAATAGGGACCAAATCATTTTCACTTATATGGATCTCCATAAAGTTTTTCCTCACCACACTTGGATTTATCCTTTCACCAAATTGCTCAGCAAAGTCTGTCATAAACTGACTCTATGAAGCTATAAAACATGATAGTAAATATGAGAACCAATCTCTAGCATCCTTCAAGGATTGAACAAATAGTTTCATAACAACATCCTCATGATTTACCTCATAATCCCCCATCACATCCATGAATATTTGCAAATGTTTAGAGGCTGATTCTAAACTTTTCCCTATGAATTTGGGAAAATACTTCCTAACATTTTTAGGGATTAGGTTTGGAAAACCTCTAATACCATTGAAAACCAATGGCATAGACCTTTCAATAACAAAATCCCTTTGAGGGCCTGGTGAAACTTGTTTTCCCTGGATACTTTTGTTAGAATTCAAAATCACTTGCATGCAAGATGGATACCTGTCACATGCAAAAGATATGAAGAACCGAAAAAGATGTTCTTTGTAAACCTCTCAGTAAAAATGCATTAAGAGAATCAATTATTACAAAGTGATCAATCCTTATGAAGGAGATCAAGAAACCCTAAAAGGGAAACCCTAGTGTGCACATAATTAATAATTAATTAATTAATGTGCCTAAGTTTAGCTTAAGTAATAAAGAGGAATAAGTGACTTAATTAATTAATCAATGTGATGTAATTAATTAAGCATAATAACTTATTACTCTAACACCCCCCCTTAAGATGAACTTAGGAAGAAGCTAAAACACTAGAATAGGATGCATGAAAGCAAAGATGGGTCCCGGCAACTAGGCCTGATCAGGTACCCATTTACAAATGCAATAAGGAGTAGAGAAGGAAAAACCCAGTGGGACAAAACCCCCCTACAATGTGATAACATGCTGCAAAGAAGCACTGGAAGAACTCTGTAGAGTAACACTGGAACCGCAATCTGACAAGCAAGGAAAGATATCTCTGTCTACAACTGAAACCAAAAGTGGAATAAAAAATAATGTGACAGCAGACCCGATGCCACGGAACACTCGAAAAATCCAAACGGGAACAACCCTGGAATCTATGAAGTAGCAAGCAATTATTGAATGATGTATTACTAAAAATGAAGTGCAAAGATGCAAGATGCACTCTCCCAACTGCCAAAACATCCAAGTAATCGCCAAACAAACCATCGGGCCAAATATGGACTAACTGATAAACTTGGGATAGATACAGAAAAAGTGCATGGACAGCAACATAGAGCTCCTTAATACCTTTCCAACGCCGCAAACGAGGCAAAAATTGGACATCGTGGCAAAAAGTTATGAGCTCGGAAGTCTAAAAACAACATCTGACTTCAAACAGCAATAAATGCAGTAAAATAGAAAAATAATGTAAAATAAACTGCACCAAATGAAAGAGCTTGGAACTAGCTTTCTGGCGATATCTCGTTTGCCCAATTTTGATACCGTATGCCCAAGTTATGGCCAAAAGAAAAAAATTGCTCTTTTAGAAAAAACTAGGGTTAGGAGGGCAAAGAGGGGCCGTTCGTACGGATGACGTCATCATGACGTCAGCAAAACACGAGCAAAAATTTAACGGCCATCTGGCCGTCGGCGCAAAAAATTGGCCCCCCTGCAAAATGAAAAAAATTTGGGCCCTTGGTTGTGCATGTGACCGCGAGTTGGTGCTGGAGGGGTCTGGTCGGTGGCTGGGGCAGAGCCCCTGGTCCCCATATGACCGCCGCTGTTTGGAAGGTGCCCGGTGGGGGCTGAGCTTAGCTCCCGGATCCCATACGACCTCGGCGGGTGCTCAAGGAGCCCGCAGGGGCTGGCGGAGGCAGTGGCGGTGAAGTCTGGAGGGTTGCCACCAGTGGCAGTGGCTGCTGGGTGGCCGCCGGGTGGTCACTCGGCGGCGATTTCCTCATAACTGGCCGCGCTCCAATTTTCAACAAAAATTCCAATTTTTTTAATTCTTTTTGAAATTTTTGCATCAATCTACGTGCTGGGAGAGACAAATTTTTTTGCCTCTTGGACCAACTTGCACCAAAATGGACTATTTGACAGGCATTTCTAGGGTTTTAGGATGCTACGAACACGTTGGCGATGTCCGTTTGAGCCCATAGTGTCCCGAAAATACGGTTACCCCTAGATCTTGCAGAAAAGATGCCTGTGGAAACCCTTGCACTTGAAACTCACAGAGAGGCCATATCTTCAGATCACGAACAAGCAGCTGCAGGTCTGGAGCTCTGATACCATGTTAGAATCCAAGATCACCTGCATGCAAGATGGATACATGTCACATGCAAAAGATATGAAGAACCGAAAAAGACGTTCTATGTAAACCTCTCAGTAAAAATGCATTAAGAGAATCAATTATTACAAAGTGATCAATCCTTAAGAAGGAGATCAAGAAACCCTAAAAGGGAAACCCTAGTGTGCACATAATTAATAATTAATTAATTAATGTGCCTAAGTTTAGCTTAAGTAATAAAGAGGAATAAGTGACTTAATTAATTAATCAATGTGATGTAATTAATTAAGCATAATAACTTATTACTCTAACAACTTTTACTTGCCATTTCACAGGGAAACCCTCTTGTAACCAAATTCAATCATTATCAACTTCATACATGGTTGTCAATCGCATTATTTACTAATTCAACCATGATTTTAAAACATAGATTGAATATTTATGCCTTAAACTTTCTCAGAGGCATAATTCAAAATAAACATACTTCTCAAAATATTACAGATGTTACATGTTACACATTTGAAGTATGTAAATAAATACTACTGTTCCCTTTCTTAATGCTAATTCATCTAATAGGCAACCAATTTATGACCTCAAGTCTTGAAAATTTCTCATAAACAACTTTCAAACAAAATAATGCTTGCTTTAGATTTATGAGAATATCTAGAAACTTTGTAGCAGTTAATATTTCTTCCTGACTGCAAATTTTGCAAATCTAGAAATATTCTACACAATTCAATTGGTTCTTTAGATAGAGTCACCACCTCCTTTCACAGAGGAATAATCTTCAAGAGTAAATCTCATTCTGGGTCTTCTGCAACAGTGGAGTCACACTCACATCCTTTGATCTTTGCTACAATAAATCTTCTCCAGGTTCAAGAACTTCAATATTTGAACCAAATTTAGAATGGAAAATAATATGACTCAATGCAAATGCTATGACTCTGTTTCTAGATTCTTCAATGATAATTTTCTCAAATTCTCCCCAGCAGAATTATCATTCTGTTGGTGCTCCAAATCAAACCAGATCAAATGAATCCTATAGACTAGTCACTTTCTAATGATTAGATTTAGTGGGGGATTTGGACAACTGATAGGAAATGGAATTAGAACACATTTCCCCTATGGTTCAGGCTCTGTAAGACCTAGGGGGGATGACCCTTTAGCAACATCTAAAGATTTAAACACACAATTAATAGGATATTGCTTAAAAGATGATGTTCTCACATAATTATGATGAGAAACCTCAAATATCACTCAACATTGGCAAGATACTAAGTGAATTTAAAAAACTAGCATGGAGAACATGGCAGACATACAACTCAACATACAAAATTAAAGTGATTTATGATTTAAAGAATTGAGGACCAAACTAAAAACAACAGAAGCATGATAATGGACCAGTGCCATAAAATGGGCTATGGAGTCATATAACCAACCCTTCATCCTACAGTGTTGAACATGCTATGAAGATCTTTGCAAATGCCATTGCATTGTAACAACTTGATCACTAAAGTGTTATATGATAATCCTTCTTATAAATCCACCTGAAACACAACACTCCTGTCACATTTGTTGAAGCAATTACACTATCCCATGAACAATAGGCAATAATGAATGCAACTTCTACTTCATTAAAGCAATTACATCATTCATAGAATAGAAGGCAACAACAAATATAACTCAAATGTAGCAAATGTGTATGAAAATACTTAGACAACTTTATTATTGAATCCAAAAGAGTATTACTATTCAACTATGGAGAAAATTATCAGCTAAAATAAACATGAAAGCCTAATTCAAAGCACACACTTTTAGATTCATGAATCAATTACAATCTTCCTAGCATTACAATCTACCTAGAGCTTTTTCCTACCTTGTAGAGCTTTCAGAATTTGGAACTAGAATTAGAACCCCCTACAATGAGAGAAGAATGAGAAGAAAAGGAGATAGAAGAAGCCAGAAAATTAATTTGATCCATTGATGTTATCTGGAAACTTCACTCACCTTTGATCAACAACAAACTGAAAATTATCTCTCCTCTCTTTTCCCTTTACAATTTTGCCTCTAAATCTGCCTTTGTCCAAGTTGTCCAACAAAAGAAAAAATTCCCATGTGATGAAATTCTATTTCATTCACCTGTTGTGAAATATTTCTTGTGAGAATTCTGCCCCCGCCTTTTGAACGGAAGCTGCATTTCCATTTTTTTCCAGCAAATAATAATGTTTAGTTTTAATAAAGTGAACAACAAATTCACTTTACTATAGTGGAAATTTAAATCATGTGGCAAAATAAAAAATATTGCCTATGATTTATACTCTGCACTTGAAATGCTCACTTCTATTGGGTGAAATATTTTACCCATTTCCATGTTTTCATTTTACATTTCCCAACATAAAATGTTTGCTTGTTTGCAAAACCCCTTAAAAGAACTCAAAAGCAACCACTTTATTAAAATGCTTGCCTGTGCTTCACTTAAAATTTACTTGAGTATAATATATTACCCATCCTCTTGCATTTAAAATGTTAGCCCCTTTTTAATGGTAAGAAGGCCTTTTGAAATTTTCACCAAGCCATTCAAATTTTGCAATCAAAAGAATGCTTGGACCCACCACATCTTTTACTTCTCACTCATGATTTTTTTAACATCAATGAAGGTTTGATATTTATTATTTTATCAAGCAATATCATTTTCCTATCCTAAGCTTTTGTGAAAGCTTTAAGATATTTCAAGTGTCGGCCTCCTTTCCATTAAAATAACACTTTACTTGTGTGTTTGAAATGTCTTGGGCCCACCATGAGCCATGTGGCTCAATCTCGCTTATCTCCCGAGTTTAACCTGTGTGTATCTTTTTTGGGCGAGTTGACAGGAAACAGACAAGATCTTGCTGCATTTCACCCTTATTTCTTGGCCATTGATCTCTTTTCACTTTGCTTTATGCCCTAACCTCATCATGCATTTGCTTGTTCTCATGCTTCTGCAATTCTTCATCACTCAAACTCATGACAATGGCGATCAAATTTCCATCAAACAGCCTCGAGCCACCTCTTCTTCACATTGCGCAACCTTTTTTGAAGTCTTTTTGGTCCTTTTAACATTGCATTGCATTCTCCTTTGTGCTTCGATGGATTTTCATGCCCTTTTCTGGCCCCTTTAACCATGCCCATTTGAAAATATCTAAAACATTTCAACAAATTCCTTTTACTGTATGTGTGTGTCTTATCCATTGAGCTTCTTTCAACATAATGATAGTGTTGAAATTCAATTTAGTTTGAGGGTTTTTAAAAAACCTTATTAACAAATCCATTTTATGCATGGCTAGCATTATGGTGTTCCCTGTAGTTGGCATTCCATTCTCCTAGTTGGTGCATGATCTCCATCCTTTATGCATTGTTGGGTACCCATATTGATCTTCAAACTACACCCTCCTTCATGGCTATGTGTGCTTGCTCATGCTTTGTTTAATGCACTAACTCTACAAAATGCATTTTCTTGACAGTTTTTAAAGCTCTTTTCAACATATTCTTTGTGTATATCCCTTTATGTACAGTGGTTGTGGCCTTACCTCATACATAATTTTTTATTTCTTTATGCGTTGATGGTTGTGAGCTTCTTTATGCTTCCAATTTTGTTATATGTCTTTTACCTCTCCTTTAGGTGGCTGGCATAGTGGTTGTCTTCATCAACAACTGAAGAAATACTTCCCATCTTTGATGGATGTCTATACTCTAGCAAATGCATTTAAATGCACTTTATGTTTTATAGTGGCACAAGCTTAATATCCTCTCAGCTGCATTTGGTGGGTTGCTAAAAACACTTGTTTAAAGTCTCTAAACAAATACACATTTTGCGAATACCCTGTTTCCTCACAACCATTTTTACTAATGAACTTGGCACTATCATCAAATTCATAAGATTTTGCAATATTCTCACATGTCTTGTAAAGAAGATTGCTTAAAAGGTGCAAAATGAAAACATAATTCTCCATCTTTATCCCTAGTTGGAACTCATTCCATCTTCACATTAGACTATATCTTCACCTACTCACGACTTAACAATATCAATTTATGATCCTTCTTATTTGCATCTTTCTTAATGAGAACCGACACTACTTTGACAATTCTGATTTGAAATTTTAATGCTTGTACATCCATTCTTCTACAAACACTTTTTCAACAAATACACATTTTGCGAATACCCTGTTTCCTCACAACCATTTTTACTAATGAACTTGGCACTATCATCAAATTCATAAGATTTTGCAATATTCTCACATGTCTTGTAAAGAAGATTGCTTAAAAGGTGCAAAATGAAAACATAATTCTCCATCTTTATCCCTAGTTGGAACTCATTCCATCTTCACATTAGACTATATCTTCACCTACTCACGACTTAACAATATCAATTTATGATCCTTCTTATTTGCATCTTTCTTAATGAGAACCGACACTACTTTGACAATTCTGATTTGAAATTTTAATGCTTGTACATCCATTCTTCTACAAACACTTTTTCAACAAATACACATTTTGCGAATACCCTGTTTCCTCACAACCATTTTTACTAATGAACTTGGCACTATCATCAAATTCATAAGATTTTGCAATATTCTCACATGTCTTGTAAAGAAGATTGCTTAAAAGGTGCAAAATGAAAACATAATTCTCCATCTTTATCCCTAGTTGGAACTCATTCCATCTTCACATTAGACTATATCTTCACCTACTCACGACTTAACAATATCAATTTATGATCCTTCTTATTTGCATCTTTCTTAATGAGAACCGACACTACTTTGACAATTCTGATTTGAAATTTTAATGCTTGTACATCCATTCTTCTATCTCATAAAAAATTTAGTAGGTTTTATTCACCCTATCAAAGTACGTGAGCAATATTATCCTAAGAGAAGAACTTCCTGAGAAAGTGATGATTCTTCTCATCATGCACAAAGTCATCTACCAAGCACTATAATTTTAGTTACTTGCCACCATGTATCCAACATTGTGTTCTTGAACAAGCTCCAATGCAACACTTATAACCTCATAACTGGGTAGAGCATGTTGGGTCCCCATGTGGGGCCGACTAAAAAAAAAATATTTTCAAGCAACTTTATCCGAAACAATCATATACAACCTCAAAATGCTCCTGATGAGAAAATCCAAACTGGGCTGCCGTTAAAATTTGTTTTCTGACCTCTTTGTAGAATGGTGAAAATTGGCCAAGTTGGCTTTGGAAAGAAAACTAGGAAAACAACATCCTGAAGCCATAATTACTTGCAAGCATGTAGGCATTGGTCTAGAGAATGCAATGCAAAAGATGGCTCAACAAAAGGAATCACAAGGTGAGATATATTAATTGAAAAATTTGCTTACTTAGCCTACTTAGCCTTTTCTACAACTATGCTTGTTCAAAAACCATCAAATCACCTCATTGAAAAAATACCAAATCAACAACTGGGCAAACAACATCCTGAAACCATAAAAACTTGCAAACATGTATCCATTGGTCTAGAGAATGCAATGCAAAAGATGGCTCGACACAAGGAATCACGAGGTGAGAGATATTAATCAAAAAAGTTGCCTACTCAGACTTTTCTACAACTATGCTTGTTCAAAAACCATTTAAAATTGATCAAATCACCTCATTGAAAAAAATACCAAATCAACTCCTCGTGAGCTACCACTGGACATA
This sequence comes from Sequoia sempervirens, assembly GCA_007258455.2. Taxonomy (NCBI): domain Eukaryota; kingdom Viridiplantae; phylum Streptophyta; class Pinopsida; order Cupressales; family Cupressaceae; genus Sequoia; species Sequoia sempervirens. Next base: position 515,869 of record VDFB02257522.1, read on the forward strand.
GTAAATCATTTTGGTGCAGTGAACATGTGTGCAAGAGGGCTTAGCTTAAATAATCACTGATCAAAATTTATTTAGATTCAGAGTTGACCTCTTTGAAAGGTTGTCAGAAATGCAGATGCAAAACTAAATAACTTCCATTTGGTTTTGATCTGCTAAAAATAGAAAATCAAGTTGTGGGGCTCTAAAAAATGACATGGGAGTTCATCTTGGCATGGAGAATGCAAAACAATATTCACTTTGAATTGACAGTCATCTGGTTTTAAAATGCAAGCTCAAATGGGAGGCTACTTTGCAAAACTAAATGTTTGCAAACAACTTACAGGTGTCAAAACCCTCCAGCTTCACTTTTTGAAACCATGACAAAACTCATTGTGGGAAGCTAAAAATTGACATGCATACTCACATAGGACACATGAGTGAATTTGCAAATGGGTTTTGCTTGAAAATTAATGAGATTCAAATTATGACCCTCTAAAGTGGGTCACTTAGGCAGATTCATTAGGTGCACTTTTGAAAGTGCAGAGGAATTTTTTTTGAAATAGGCATCTCAAATTTTCAAAATTTGAGAGTTCCAACAGGTTGATTGGTAGGAAACCTCTAGATTCGAGTCAGAGCAATGGAAGAAGGAAAATTCAAGGTCGACAAGTTCAATTGTCAGAATTATCAATTATGGAAGATGTAGATGGAAGATTATTTGTATCAAAAGAATCTATGGCGGCCATTGCAAGGAAAAGAAAAGAAAGATGCTACAATGTCCGATGAAGAATGGGAGATTCTGGACATAAAGGTATTAGGAATCTTTCGGCTGTGCTTGGCACCATCTATGGCTTTCAATACAACAGAAGCAAAGACAACAGTGGATCTGATGGGACATTTGGCTAAATTATATGAAAAGCCCTCAACCTGAAATAAGGTATTTCTCATGAAGCGTTTGTTTAATCTAAAAATGATTGAGGGTGTCCCAGATCTATGACAGATCATTTAAATGAATTTAATATGATTACCAATTAATTAACTTTTGTAAAAGTAAATTTTGATGAAGAGGTGAGGGCTCTCTTGGTTTTATGTTCTTTGCTAGAAAGTTGGAATAGCATGGTAATGGCTATAAGTAACTCTGTCTCTGGTTCAAATACATTAAAATTTGATGATGTTATTGGTGTTATCCTTGTTGAAAATGGAGGTAATTATGTAGCTTTTGTTAGTTCTCAAAAATGTTGGTTAAAAAACCACAAGAGGTTGCCAGGCTCTTGGTACATTTTAGGCTAACAAACAAGGCCAAATAATGTATTTGAACCTTCTTCTCTTCAGGCTCTGTCATACCTAGGTGGGTGTACCTATGCAAATGAAGCAGACTTAAACTGTGTTTCTTACTTGAGCAGTCTGACCATAATGGCAATTGGGAGTGGAGAGATACAAACCTAATTTGGTATGAATTGTATAAGCAATATCAAGGTAAAGTTTATTAATATGTTCAGTTAATAGATGTAATGTTTTGAATTTTTTTTGATAAAACTAAATGATGAAATGGGTAAGACCAGTGCCTTGTTGGGTGAACAGAGTCAAATGAAGGTCTAAGACAAAATGACTTGTATTGGCGATTTCTCGAACTGTTTGCCACACTTATGTTTGTTTATAACTTGTATAAACGTGCAAGAAAGTGACTGAAAAACTTTACTTGTGGATCCAATTGACACAACTGGGTTACTTATAATTTATCAAAAAGGATTTTAATCTTTAATTGAAAGAACCAATTGAATAAATTATGCAAGAACATAGATAACACCAAATTGGAGACAAATTGACAATCCTAATTATATGGTTCTTCTTACTTATTCAAATAATACTTCCAAATTACTGTGATTGACTAGAAGGATTTTAATTCCTTCAAGGAAACCAATTAATCACATCACACAAATACAACAAATGTGCATTGATAAATTGAATATATACTTGATATATCAATTTAAATAACAAGGAAATATTATGCTAGAGACAACCAAATAACTGAATATATTCAACAAACAATTGATATCAATATGCAGCCCACATAATCATATATCTTTCATAGATCTCCTCAAAATTATGCTTGCAACATAGTCTTTCTAAATGTAAACATCATGGAAGCTTTCTACTGTCTATCTATCACTATTCGCCTCTGTCTTTTTGTCACTATGTAACTGACTTATATATCAAGACTTTGAAGAGGACACACCCTGTATGAATATCTTTTGATATTAACAACTAACAATAGTTAAACATAGATAATTAGGCTCTAGTTAGCCATAAGTGGACTTTTGACAGATGATCCAGATAATCCCATCTTTTGTGAGTATCAACATCCTCCGATGCATTCCTTGCTCCTATCTCTGTGATCACCATTTTCTCATTCTGCTCACATGCTTCATCTAATGTCGAGTCTTTACCTGTGGCCGCTTCCAATGCCTTTTGTAGTATCAACTTGCATTCTTCAATCCATTTGGTCCTTTCTTTTATTTCTCCATCATTTTCAAGCAATGCTGGTATTCCTTCTTTTGTGGCATCAATGAATCCTTTTGCATCTCCTTGAAATTCCTCATGGTAACCTCTGTGCTTTCTTATGATCTCCTTAGTAGTAGTGATAGCCTCATTATCAAGAGTATCTCTCTTTTGTATTTCCTAAAATTTCTCTTGAATTTTTTCACTAATTCTTTTATGCTCCTATTATGCAACATAATTGTTTAAATCCAGAGCTTGCTCAGCCAAAAAATCAAGTTATCCTGTCTCTTCCTAAACACTGTAGAAAGTGTATCAAATTTTCCTTGAGAATATACATCTGATTCTTCCCACTTGTCCTTTGTTTGAGAGCTTTCTCCTTGAGTCAGTAACTTAGTAGATTCCTTCATTGTGTTTTTAACCATATCCTTCATGCGATAATTCTCCTTAAGTATCTGTTCATTATTCATTTTATACATCTCCTTTTCCTTAATCAACATTTGGATTTGGGCTTTATTTAGCTTAGCAACATTGATGCCAATCTCAGTTGTAGCTACAAGATCAACCTCTCCAAATTTTAGTGTCATGACATGGCCAAAATATTTTTCAGTGTCAATAATAATGGACTTCTTATGTGGTGGATACAGGGCCCAGATCATTAGGGAACCTTCATCAAGATTATACTTTGATCTTGTATACACCTTTGTCACTCCTTCAGGACTAAGCTTTTGTGTAGCATTGTTATCCTTCAAGAAACTATCAAAAACAAGAGCAAAATTCAGGTCCAGGAAAATCATATGACCTGACTCCCCTAATATTTTTCTCCCTTGCTCTGGAGTCATATCTCTCATTTCCTATTCCACACTTCAAATTATTCAACAATTGATCCTCATTATTCAGTGTTACATTTTCAACAGATTCTCTTATTGATTTTCTCTTTTGTTTGTACAAGAAGGCTATGAATTCTGGAGATTTTACAAACTCATCATCATCTACAAAGGATTTATGAGCCATCTGCCTTGTGTATATGTTAGAACCCTCTTCAATTTATGGTTCTCTAAGAGGAGACTTATAACCCTTAATTTTCAATCTAGAGATTTTATCAGGTGGACCTTGAGATCCCTCATCACTAGATGACTCCTCACTAGAAGATAACAACTCTACTTTTTGTATCTCATTTACTCTTTGTCCTACTCCCCTCTTATATTCATCAACCATCTCAACTTCTTTCTCTTCCAAATTTCTGATCGAATAATTATATGGATAAGGTATATGATCATACCCACCTAAGTTCATCTTCTTTCTGGAAAAGTCAATGTATCCCTCTGGGTCAAAACCCTTATGTGGTGGAGCTCTCTTCAAATTAAAATGCAATAGCTTATCCATAATCAAATCATACCCTTCTTTTAATAGTATAGTGAAATCTCCAAAGCATAAAGTGCTTGGCATGAATGTTTGCTTTCCATAGGAACTTAGGTTCATTACACTTGAGTAGTCCATTTTCCTAACAATTTCCAAGTAAGCAATTCTATCAGGCACTATTTTTGGAAAAATAAATGGTGTATCCTCAAAACCATACACCCTGATCATAGTAGCATCCTCAAAATAGTACCAATCTCCCCAGTTGTGACCAATAGGTCCATTGAAATCCTTGGGTCTAAGGAACCTGTTAATCTCATTAGATAATGAGTGCTCACATGGAGCTTAAAAAATTTGTAGAATGGCTTAACAAAGTATTCTTCAAAATGCACAAAACATGAATTGACAAATCTGTTATCCCAAATAGCAGTCTATAACTGAATTGGTAGCAGTTTACCCTCCTTATCAAACTGTGTAATCCTTAACTCCTCTCGCCACATTCCTAATTCTTGTCCATAATACATTATTATATGCATAAAAATAGAGTAATGCTTGAAATGCAGAATAGGGGATCCAATCTTAATTACCATTAGTCCTGAATCAATTCCTTTGAAGATATATGAAGCATAATCAAAGGGTCTGGCATTGTGATATTGAACATCAGCTGCAATTACCATTGGTACAATTGACATAAAATTAGGAGCTTCCATGCCTAACACCTGACACACTAAGAAGTATGTGTATTTCAAATAGGGCTCGAATAAGTCTACATGAAATGGAGGCCCATCATTGTCATCCAGTGGAACCAAAATTCCATCCTTCTTAGGCCTATGCAATGGTAATCTCCACCCCCTATAGGTTGTATCCATTCTCCAAAATTCTTTCTCTAAAATCTCATGCACAATATCCTCCTCACATGTGCCGTTTAGGTTAAAAATTTCACAAATTGTAGCTTCTGACACATGTATAAAAGGTTTACCCAATGAATTGCAGATAGCCTTGAGTTTTTTATTGTAATGGGTAGGTAAGAGTTTAATTAGTTCCACATTTACAAATATGTTTGGGATGACCAATTTTCCTAGGTTGAATTTCTAGGGATTGCATACCGGCTCAAACCTATTCCTTCGATGATAATGAAAAATAAATAGCTCATATCCCTGAATTGAAGTCCACACATCCCCTATATGCCATATTCCTACACTTGTCTTCAAACCTCTCCACATCTACCCTAAGTTGTGTAGAATTCCTGGCTTTAGGTCCTGAACTAGGTAGTTGCTCAATAAGATCTTGATGCAATTTTCTTTCAATTGTTTCTAGTTTATCCGTTGTCTCAATTTTCTATTTCTTTCCCCTAGGATGGCTACCCTCACTCTGCTTTTTTCTACTTTTTGATTTTCCAGTGCTCGAATCCTCAATTTTATCTTCTCAAATTGACAATATTGAAATATAATTGCAAAGAATTGACAAGATTACTTGAAAATATTTGGCTACATGAAATTCTCTGGCATCTGTCTGTTCTCCCGTTCCTTTCACTACCAACCCTACAAATTCTCCTTAATTATTCTTCTTTCACTTAGAGAATTATCTATACAGTGTGTATCTGTGTGGCCAATAATGTCTAGCTTTGAACACGAGTGTAGCAGATTTTTTGAATTTCTCACTATCAAACCGAATGATTATATCGATAAGAGCTATTTAAACTCTGGCCGATCTATGTGTTTGAATCAAGCCAAATGTTCATTAGACATCTTATATGGTCAAGGAGACCAAATATCATTCTTACCGATGTTAAATAGCTGATTTTTATTTCGTCTTTTGATCCATATCACGTTCAGAAAGAAATTTATTAAGTCACTTAGATATTAGAGTTGTCACCAAGTATCACTCCAATGAACTTTGATCCATTTGTATTACCATCGGCAAGAGAGTAAGTATCGTTGAAAGATTTGAAAGTTACTTCGACGTTACTAGTCTCCCCAATGTATCGTCTTCCTCCTTGAGATAAATTGGCAAGAATCTCTTTGATATTACTTTCATTGGTGTAACATATAGAGTCAAAAAGACATTTGAAACTCATTTCGATAGCACATTTCTCCCCAACATGTTTATTTTTGCTTTATTGGTGAAACAAACTGAACATCTTACCGATGAATGTCCATCAGCATGGCATGCATGCTTGGGATAACCCGAGGATCTCACTCCGATAGTATTGTTCTTTTTGATAACCTTTTCGTCGGTGAAACAACAGGCTTCATCTTCCTAAATATGTATCCTCCTAAGTTGTTGATCGATGTGACAATGTTGAACTTTTGCCGATATGCCATAAATTCCTGAATTGAAAAGCTATAGCTTATGGGTCAAAGAGATATGGACCTAGTCATGCCAATATGGATTATTTATTCAGAGGCCCTTGCTCAATGATGATAAGAGGGATTTTGGTGTGTCAAAAGGTCAAATCTGATGGGATCACTAGTGGATATGAAATGTTAAATGGATTATTACAACTTTTCACTCAAAATGTGGCTACCCTGTGGAGTTTATGAATGTAAGCTACTAAAATTTTGAAAAAAATTATAGTCCCAATAGTGGCTCCATGTGGGGATGAATGATTGTGAGATCATTGCAAGAATTCAAAATATCTCTAGGTGCAGACAAGGTGTCCCCTTTATATGTTTTTAGAGGATATGAAAAAATGGAATTGTGGTGAGGATGGAATGAAGATGGTTATGGAGGTGAAAATGATAGAAATGGAAATGATCCTATACTAATGTACATGGAAAGAAACTTTGTTTTTAATGAAGGGATTCTAGGATTGTCCATGTACTAGCAAGTCCTAGTCCCAACCTTTTGATTTCCTAAACTACTGTGCATGGAAAGAGATTATTTTAAGAGGTTTTCCAAGAATTGTCTATGCACTGGCAATCCTTAATCCTCTGGTTTTCTTCAACAAAAGAAGTGCTTCAGAAATTGCCCATGTACTGGAAATTCTTGTTCTTCACCTAACATGTTTTGTAAATAATAAGAGTCCTCCCCTCCTTTTCCAATGATAACAAAGGGACCTAGCCACAAGGCTTCAAACTTCCCATGCTTTCCTTTTTCTTGACATCTAACATTCCACATTAGTACCAAATCATTCACCTCAAATTTTCTATCTTTGGCCTTCTTATCAAAAAGATATTTCATTTGTGATTGTAATTTCACATTTTGCTTTTGGGCCATTTTCCTTATTTCATCAAGTTCTGCAAGCCGCTCCATCTTTTCCTCCATTGGTTTTGGAATATCTAAGTCTTCCTAAAGGATGAAATTATAAACTGGTAAAAGGTTTTGCAATTGAATCCTGGCTTGTGTTCCATACACTAGTTCAAATGGAGACTTTCCAACTGCCTTCTTTACAGTAATCCTATCTACCCACATAGTCATTCTCAACTTTGAGTCCCATGCCTTATTGTTCCCATCTAACATCCTCATGATTTTCAAAGTACTTTTATTACTAGATTCTACCTGACCATTTGCATGTGAGTGGTAAGGGGTGACATAAGAAACAATAATGCCATATGTGTTGCAGAAATTTTTGAATTCATAAGACCTAAAACACATTCCATTGTCTATGATCAATTTTACTGGTGTGCCAAATCTAGTTATGATATTCTCCATCAGAAAATTTATTACCACCTTGCTTGTTGCTTGTTTAGTTGGGATTTCCTCCACCCATTTAGTGAAATAATCAATTGCCACTAATATCGATTTATATCCTCCACTTGAATTTTCCTATATTTCCCCAATAAAATCAATTCCCCATTGATGGAAAGGGGATTCTACTTGTAAAGGTCTAAGCGGTAGGGATCCTTGACGTTCCATCTTTCCTGAGAATTTTTGGAAAGCTTCACACCTCTTACATATGCAAAAGAGTCATTGAAAATGTTAGGCTAGTAATAGCCTGCCGGCCTGCCCTGAGAATCTTATGTGCAGTAGTTTTGGCAGAATAATGACCTCCACACACTCCTTCACGCATCTCCCTCAAGACATGTTCTGCTTGTGATTCATCTAGACACAATAATAGCACTCCATCCCTATTTTTCCAAAACAGATCCCCTTCTATGAATACGTACTTGGGTGCTAGCAACTTTAGAGTTCTCCTATGATTATTATTCAATCCATCATGTCACTTCATGTGTATGAGATAATACACTATGTTTGTGTACCAAGGAGTATGTTCAATGCTTGCAATTGTACCATCCTCATTTTCCACATTACATATTTGGTTAGCTTCAATGTTTGCTTCGTTCATTAGTTTGGCTAGACCTTGTCCCCTTACTTGGTAATTTGAATTTCCATATTAAATTCTTGGATCTTATTGATCCATCTACATCTCTTCCTTGTCACCTTTGTCTATGCCAAGATATCTTTCATAGCTGCGTGTGGTACATATGCAATTACTTTGGCTCCAACTAAATATGGTTTGAAAGCCTTTGTTTCTTTGACCAATGCATGAGCTTGTTTCTCCATAATATCATACTTTAATTTTGACCCCTGCAGTGATTTTGTAAAGAAGGATACAGGTTGCTCAAACCCTTCATCATTCTTTTGTAACATAACAATTGCTATGGTATGGAATGAGGCAAATGAAAATATTTGGAAAGGTTTGGAAAAATTAGGAGATTTTAGAATAGGGGCTTCTTTGATGGCTTTCTTGATGGATATAAAAGCTTCCAGGGCTTTTGTAGTCCAATCTATTTTTTCTCCCTTCTTCAGCATTTTGGATATAGGTTTAATAATCTCAACAAAATTTGACACAAATCTCCTAACAAAGTTAATTTGTCCAAAAAATGATTGAATGGATTTGACAGTTTTAGGAATGGAGATTTTTTCTATGGCTTCTACTCTTTTAGGGTCTATTGTAATTCCTTCTTTTGATACAATATGCTCCAAAAGTTTACCCTCTGTGACAACAAAGTGACATTTCTTAGGATTGAGATTGATACCATATTCCAAATCCCTGATGAATATTTTCTCCAAGTGTTCTACATGGTCTTTTCCCATTTTGGAATAAGCAGTGAGGTCATCCTAGTACAATACCATTATAGCATTGATTAAATCTACAAATTCCACATCTATGGCCCTTTGGAAAGTTGCCCCTGCATTTGTGATACTGAATGGCATTCTCACATAGACATATGTCCCCCATGGTGTAGTAAAAGTTGTCTTGTATTGCTCAAACTCTTTAACTTTGATCTGATTATACCCATAAAATCCATCCATCATTGATAAAAACTCACATCTGTTACTCTGTGCAATACAACTTCCATATTTGGGAGAGGGTAATTATCTTTAAGGGAGGCAACATTCAAATTTCTGAAGTCTACACATAGTCTAATATCCCCATTTTTCTTTCTTACTAGGACCAAGTTTGAGACCCATGTTGAATGTCGAATGGGCTTGATAATACCTCCTTCTCTGAGTTTTTCCAATTCCTCTTGCATTTTAGGTTCTAGAGTTGGATTGATGGGTCTCTGTTTTTGCCTAAAAGGTTTTTCACCTGGATTTAATGGAATCTCATGTTGGAAAAGATCTTCTCTATATGCTTTAAGATCCTCACAAGACCAAGTGAAGACGTGCTTGTATTTTCTTAGTAGTGCAATTAACATTCTTCTGATTGTTGGACTTATTTTCTTTCCAATATATACCCTTTTGGGTGCTAATTCAATCCCTAGATTGACTTCTTCAACATCTTCTCTCTTAACTAGTGTTTACTTCATGAGAGCATGATCATTTCCATCAAATACCCTTTCTAGTGCCACCAATCCTTTAGGAAGTTTCTTGGTTTTAAGCTGCATAACTTCTTTTCCAAACACAGTTTGTTTCCCATCTATTTCTCCCACAAAAGCATTTAAATCAATCTCCTGGGCTTCATACTGGTCGATGCAATGGAGAAACTTTATGAGGTTAGTATCATCATTGAAAACTTGCCAACTATAGATATTATTAGGAATAGAAGGCCTTGTTTTGAATTCAACTTGAGATACTCTGGCCAAGGTGATATCATATCTTTTTAGGGCTATATTGGCTAGGAAATCTGCCATCAAGTTTTTGGACCTGTCTATCCATTCAATGGAAAAAACATCAAATAATTCAATTGTATCCCACACAACATTTCTATATTTTTTTAACCTTTTTTTCTTGTAGCATATTTTTCCCTAACTTGCGAAATGATCAAATTAGAGTCTCCAAGAACAATTAGCAGTTTGATCTTGTGTTTGACAACCATATTCAAACCAATTAATAGGGCTTCATACTTTTCTATATTGTTTGTACACGCAAAGGTCAACAAGAATGAATATTTGAATGTGATACCTTCAAGTGAAATAAAAACTACCCCGGCTCCATTACCTTCTTGCCTACATGCTCCATCAAAATACATCTTCCATACACTGTATTGATCCTTAGAAACATGCTTATCAGTTGGATTAGTATTCACTAATTCAGGCTAGGAAGGCTCTATTCTAAAACTTCCTAAATCCACATTGCAAAAGCAATTTAATTGCTCTTGAGCAACATAATCCACAATCTAATTCATCCTTGGCTCTCTATATAACTTGACCTCTTCACCATTGATTGGTATTGTGGCATAGGAAAAATCAAATTGTACATTTCCTCCAATTGCTATAGTCCATTGCCTTAACAAGAGCATTCCAAAATGAGGAGGTGTGTCAATTACAATTATGCCAATGTTATATACTTCATGCGGATAAGCAACCAACTTCACCTCTACATCTTTCATAATTCCTACCACTGGAATAGGTCTGCTATACATAGCATAACATTTTCCACCAATAGTATCTACCCACATGCCAAGTTGTTTCATGACCCCTACTGGCATGATGTTGATAGCAGCACCTGAATCTATCATACAATTCCTTACTAGCTTGTCATTTATGAGTAATGTAGTAAAGAATGGATCAAATTTTGGAGGATTTATCAATGCATCACCTAGACAAACCTCAGAAACCTTCACCTTTTATTTCTTGATATTACTGATCTTAGTGGTCCCCTTGTCCTCAAGGTTTGTGCTTTTATCACTCCCATTAGATATTAACTGAATAGCGATGTCCCTATACTCTTTTATCTTCATCATTTATAATAATGGCACATACATCTTTACGTGAGACAAGGCCTATGTGAAGTCGAAAGATGTGTTTTCTGCTTTGGTTATCTTCTTTTTCTCCAATGGATCTCCTTTGTTTTCCTCATTTTCTCTTTTGTTTGTGTCATCAGACTTTTGTTTATCTTTATGTAACTCTTTGCTTTCTTCTTTCTGAACATGCTTTTTCTCATTCATATCAGGCTGCTTATTTTCTATCCTTTTTGGTGCTCCCTATGTTGCTCCTTTATCTTTCACAAATATCCCTCTTGGAACATCTTCATCTTCATTTATTGTCCTATTTCTTAACTGATATCTGCTTATTTCTTGTTCTACTATAACAATGGTTAACTCCTTAATATATTCCTCAGTTGGTCTTCTTACTTTGTATTTACCTGACTGAGAGGGTGCACAAGGGGAATGTGGTTCATCATTGCTTTCATCATAATTAGAAAAGACTTGTTGTTCTCCCGTATGGACATTATATCTTTGGTTATCAACTTCATACTCATAGCCTGCTTCTTCTGAAGATGAATATCCCTACTCAATCAGATGGAGGGTGTGAGATGTTAAATATATTGTATGATCCTCATCATTATCTACTAGTATTTCTTCTTCTTGCATTGATTGAGCTACAACACAATGATCAGGGGAATGTGGTAGGTTGAAAATTTGACACCAAGGATTATTGTTAACCATGTATGCTCCTCTCTTCTTTAAGGGGTCATGGGTTTCCTTATTCTTAGGCTTGTCAATTATGGGCTTTCCATCCTTCCAATTTGTGTTATATGGCATATCATGCAACCTCAGTCTTTCATTTCTATATGTATTTTCTTGTCTATTCTAAGGGTTGTTAAAATCTTGGGGAATCCTAAGACGATCTCTTTTACCAATAATTCCCGCAACCTTTCTATTGCTTTCAATAGTCAATGCTATTTTTTGAGCTTCAACTAAATTTTTAGGGCACCTATTTCTAAGTTCATATCCTATCTTTGGATTAAATGCTTTTAGATAAATACTTAATACTATAGGGTCTGCCAACTTGGATCTAGGCAGTATCTTATTATGCAATTTGGAGAACTTCTGGTTGAAGTCATAAACTAACTCATTCTGATATTTTTGGGTACTTAACAATTCATGCAAGACAAACTCTAGTGCACAATGATTCCCATATTGTTCAAGAAACTGATCATGAAACTCTTGAATGGAATCAATAGAAGTTGTTGGTAAACTGCTAAACCAATCTCTAACTTCTTTAGTTAGTGACATCATAAATAGCCTCATTTGTACATCTTCATACTGCATATCCAGATCTTGAATAAAGGCATTAAAATTCCTTAAGTGTTCCTTTGTTATGACTGCACTTCTTATAAATTGTGGGACAAGACCTCTCCAACTGCTTTGCATAGGGTAAGGATATACTTGGAATCTTGCTAAGTCAAATTGTCTGATCATAGTTGTGTAGTGTTGAGGTGGTGGGTTTTGAGGATGCTGATATTGATATAATGGATTATTGTATTATACGTGGGGTGGTGGCATATATTGTTGGCCAGGGGGTGGCTGAGCATTTGGGTATTGTGATGGATTTTTATGTGGAGCATTTGATGATTTGCAATGATTCCTGAATTGCTTTTGTGGTGCTTTTGGTGGATTTGAAGGTCCTACATTATTATTGTTTTTCCTGTGAGGTGGTGTGTATCTAGGGAGGTTAGCTATTTGAGCATCAAATTGGGCTCTCTGCAGCTTCAAATCCTAGAGTTCTCTTATCACTTGGAGCTTGTGTTCATATTCTTCTTTCCTTCTTTCCATTTATTGTCTTTCATAGTCTAATTGTGCATTTAACTCTTCCTAAGTCATATATTGATAATTTTCTTCAGAGGCTACATTTTCAATAGGCTCATTCTGATTTCATTCAAGAAATGCCATTTTATGATCATATTCATGTTGTTTCTTGCTTCTTTCAGCCTCAAATCTAGCCATGAATTTTTCCTCTTTCTTAGGATCTGACTGAAAGAAAGGATTCATTTTTTCTTCAGGAGTGTGAGGTTCTCCAAATGAGCTATTTTCATTGATCAATGTATCATAGTGAATATACATCTCAAAGTGTGGTTCTGATGTCTTATCCTTATTTTTCATGCACATTTCATTAGACACCTTCTTACCTTTATCATTCTTATGTGTCCATTTACCATTGTCATTAGGATCTCCTTTATACATGGACCTTTTTCCATGCATGTTGTGAACTATTGTGATGGTCAAAACTCTAGAGTTTGTTCTTTCTAATGTGTACTTTATTTTATCAGTCTCAATGCACTTATTCTTTTAGAGTCTCCACTCACTTTTAGAAAAGTGAGAAAATTCTATAATTTCTTGTTCCCAACGGAGTCTTATGTAAGGTATTGACTCTATGATGAAGGCCTAGATTTAGATTTTACTCCCTAGTAGTATTGCCAATTTGTTAGTTCTAAAAACACTAGTTGAAAACCACAAGAGGTTTCCAGGCTCTTGGTACATTTTAGGATAATGAACAAGGCCAAATAATGTATTTGAACCTTCTTCTCTTTAGGCTTTGCCAGACCTAGGTGGGTGTAACTATGCAAATGAAGTAGACTTAAACTATGTGTTTCTTACATGAGAAATCTAGCCACAATGGAAATTGGGAGTGGAGAGATGCAAACCTAATTTGGTATGAATTGTATAAGTAATATCAAGGTAAAGTTTATTAATATGTTCAGTTAACAGATGAAAGGTTTTGAAACAAATTTGATAAAACTAAATGATGAAATGGGTAAAACCAGTGCCTTGTTGGGTGAACAGAGTCAAATGAAGGTCTAAGACAAAATGACTTGTATTGGAAATTACTCGAACTATTTGGCACACTTATGTTTGTTTATAACTAGTATAAACATGTAGGAAAGTGACTGGAAAACTCTACTTGTGGATCCAATTGACACAAACAGGTTACTTATAATTTATCAAAAAGGATTTTAATCTTTAATTGAAAGAACCAATTGAATAAATTATACAAGAACATAGATAACATCAAATTGGAGATAGATTGGAAATCCTAATTATATGGTTCTTCTTACTAATCCAAATAATACTTCCAAATTACTGTGATTAACTAGAAGGATTTTAATTCTTTCGGGGAAACTAATTAATCACATCACACAAATACAACAAATGTGCATTGATAAATTGAATATATACTTGATATATCAATTTAAATAACAAGGAAATATTATGCTAGAGACAACCAAATAACTGAATATATTCAACAAAAAATTGATACCAATATGAAGCCACAAAATCAGATATCTTTCATTGATCTCAAAATTATGCTTGCAACATAGTCTTTCTAAATTTAATCATGGAAGCTTTCTACTGTCTATCTATCCCTATTCACCTCTGTCTTTTTGTCACTATGTAACTGACTTATATATCAAAACTTTGAAGAGGACGCACCCTGTCATGAATAGCTTTTGATATTAACAACAACTAAAAATAGTTAAACATAGATAATTAGCCTCTAGTTAGCCATAAGTGGAATTTTGATAGATAATCCAGATAATCCCTTCTTTTATGAGTATCAGCATCCTCTGATGCATTCTTGGCCGCTATCTCTATGATCACCATTTTTTCATTCTACTCCCATGCTTCATCCAATGTCGAGTCTTTACCTGTGGCCGCTTCTAATGCCTTTTGTAGTATCAACTTGCATTCTTCAATCCATTTGGTCCTTTCTTTTATTTCTCCATCATTTTCAAGCAATGCTGGTATTCCTTCTTTTGTGGCACCAATGAATCCTTTTGCATCTCATTGAAGTTCCTCATGGTAACCTCTGTGCTTTCTTATGATCTCCTTAGTAGTAGTGATAGCCTCATTATCAAGAGCATCTCTCTTTTGTATTTCCTAAAATTTCTCTTGAATTCTGTCACTAATTCTTTTATGCTCCTATTCTGTAGCATAATTCTTTGAATGAGCTCCCCAGAGATTTCTCAACCAAACCATCAAGTTAGCTTGTCTCTTCCTAAACACTGTAGAAAGTGTATCAAATTTTCCTTGAGAATATACATCTAATTCTTCCCACTTGTCCTTTGTCTGAGAGCTTTCTCCTTGAGTCAGTAACTTAGTAGATTCCTTCACTGTGTTTTTAACCATATCCTTCAGGCGATTATTCTCCTTAAGTATCCATTAATTATTCATTTTATACATCTCCTTTTCCTTAATCAACATTTGGATCTGGTCTTTATTTAGCTTAGCAACATTGATGCCAATCTTAGTAATAGCTACATGATTAGCCTCTCCAAATTTTAGTGTCATGGCATGGCCAAAATATTTTTCAGTGTCAATAATAATGGACTTCTTATGTGGTGGATACAGGGCCTAGATCATGAGGGAACCTTCATCAGGATTATACTCTGATCTTGTACACACCTCTGCCACTCCTTCAGGACTAAGCTTATGTGTAGCATTGTTATCCTTCAAGAAATTGTCAAAAACAAGAGAAAAATTTAGGTCCAATCCTAGGAAAATCATAACACCTAACTTCTCTAATAATTTTCTCCCTTGCTCTGGAGTCATATCTCTCATTTCATGTTCCACACATAACTTCAAATTATTTTACAACTAATCCTCATTGTTCAGTGTTATATTTTCAATAGATTATCTTATTGATTTTCCCTTCTGTTTGTACAAGAAGGCTCTAAATTCTAGAGATTTTACGAACTCATCATTAGCTACAAAGGATCTATAAGCCATCTGCCTTGTGTCTATGTTAGAATCCTCTTCAATTTCTAGTTCTCTAAGAGGAGACTTATAACCCTTAATTTTCAATCAGGATATTTTATCAGTGGGACCCTGAGATCCCTCATCACCAGATGACTCCTCACTAGAAGATAACAACTCTACTTCTTATATCTCCTTTACTCTTTGTCCTACTCCCCTCTTATATTCATCAACAACCATCTCAACTTCTTTCTCTTCCAAATTTCTGATCAAATCATCATATGGATAAGGTATATGATCATACCCACCTAAGTTCATCTTTTTTCTAGCAAAGTCAATGTATCCCTCTCGATCAAACCCTTTCTATGGTGGAGCTCTCTTCAAATTAAAATGCAATAGCTTATCTAGAATTAAATCATACCCTTCTTTTGACAGTATAGTGAAATCTCTAAATCATAAAGTTCTTGGAATGAATTCTTGCTTTCCAAAGGAACTTAGATTCATTACACTTGAGTAGTCCATTTTCCTAACAATTTCCAAGTAAGCAATTCTATTAGGCACTATTTTTGGCAAAATAAATGGTGTATCCTCAAAACCATACACCCTGATCATAGTAGCATCCTCAAAATAGTACCAATCTCCCCAGTTGTGACCAATAGTTCCATTGAAATCCTTGGGTCTAAGGAACCTCTTAATCTCATCAAATAATGAGTGCTCACAAGGATGGTTAAAAAATTTGTACAATGGCTTAACAAATTATTCTTCAAAATGCACAAAACTTGAATTGACAAATCTGATATCCCAAATAGTAGTCCATAACTGAATTGGTAGCAATTTACCCTTCTTATAAAACTATGTAATCCTTAACTCCTCTGGACACATTCCTAATTCTTGTCCATAATACATTATTATATGCATAAAAATAGAGTAATGCTTGAAATGTAGAACATGGGATCCATTCTTAATTGTCATTAGTCCTAAATCAATTCCTTTGAAGATATATGAAGCATAATCAAAGGTTCTGGCATTTTGATACTAAACATCAGCTGCAATTACCATTGGTACAATTGACATAAAATTAGGAGCTTCCATGCCTAACACCTGACACACTGAGATGTATGTGTATTTCAAATAGGTCTCAAATAAGTCTACATTAAATGGAGGCTTGTCATTGTCATCTAGTGAAATTTCCATCCTTCTTAGGCCTATACAATGGTAATCTCCACCCCCTATAGGTTGTATCCATTCTCCATAATTCTTTCTCTAAAATCTCATGCACAATAGCTTCCTCACATGTGTCATCCAGGTTAAAAATTTCACAAATTGCAGCTTCTTCAACACATGTATAAAAGGTTTACCCAATGAATTGCAGATAGCCTTGAATTTTGGATTGTAATGGGTAGCTAAGAGTTTCATTAGTTCCAAATTTACAAATACATTTGGGAAGACCAATTTTCCTAGGTTAAATTTCTAGGGATTGCATATCGGCTCAAACCTATTCCTCTGATGACAGCGAAACATAAATAGCTCATATCCTCGAATTGAAGTCCACACATCCCCTATATACCTGCACTTGTATTCAAACCTCTCCACATCTGATCTATTTAGGATCTAGGGCAATTGCTTATAGAATGCTTAATGTAAATGATAACTTAATACAATGCTTAAATGAACAAATGAAAATAATATGCTTGCCAAGATAATGAACTAAAAAGAAAGAGAGAAGATAAAGAGGAGAACAAACACAATTTATAATAGAGTTTGTCTGTAAGGACTACATCTCTGGGCCACTCTCCAACGGAGTGACCGATCCGATTATACTCTAAAAATAGTTACAATTGCTTCAAGACTATCTCCTTCAAGCACAACAGCATGACGTTCCTCTACTGTGCGGAAATGTCTTCAAAATCTCCTAAGCATTCTCCCATTCTCACCACCTAGACTTGGGAAATCAAATCTATACCCCTCTTTTTATACATGAAATATGCTTATTATGGCTTAACCATCAAAATAAATGCCTAACTTCCTTACCAACTCGTAAAACATCCCTTTTATCTCCTATTAGCCTTTGGTTTTGATTGCTAGAGATAGTTTTACTTGTTTATGGCTTAATAAGCCATTTGGTTAAGGCCCGGCCAATAGTTTTACAACATTTCAAACTGCGGACAGTTATATATTTGAATGTTCCCGCGTTGCAACGGTAAAGAAACCTTTTGTTAGAGAGGTGAGCGTGGGTTCAAACCGTCAGGTAGTTTGTTTTCAACAACAAATCTTCAACAAAGATTCAACAAAACAAAGAGATGTCTTGATATAGTTAACGTAACCATCGAGCGGGTAACGGCTGAACCGTCGACTGTTTGGGTGGAGATCACGAGTTCAAACCCGTTAGATATTTTGTTAAAACAAACAAATGAACTCACCGACCTCTGAAAGTTGGCATGACATGTGTCGGGCTCTCATTCACCGAGAATGCTGACAAGGAAACTAACATGTACGATGACAAAGCAAATCGTATGCTAACTAGATTGCCACTTGTGATGCCTGTGTTGTACGGTTGGACACGTTTCGCTCTGTGATTGGTCCGTACAAGATGACTCAACTGCCACATGTCACGCCAAGATTTTTCTACATCATCTGTATAGTACAGACTGACACATCAGCATGATGGCGTCATCAGTTATACCCTTTAGTCAACTGAACTTTGATTGCCACTATCTTGAGCATACGATGTTAGATTTTGACGAAATGAGCATTGTCAGAATATTCTCGACGAGCCCTTCGATTTGATGTTGCTTCTATCAATTTCCAAGATGATCTTTTTTTCACCTTCTGGACGACCCCTGATGGCAGTTTGACTAAAAGTTTGATTGGCCGTAACTTGAGTAAACGGACTCCTTTTCGCTTTGTTCAAGTTGCATTGGAATCAGGACGTTGAACTCTTTCTGATGGCGCTGAATTCTGAAGTATTGGAGACACTTCAAATTTCACTGAAAAAATGTCCCCCAGATCAACATCTTCCCTACGTTGTGCAAAATGCTTGGCTTTAGGTCCTGAACTAGGTAGTTGCTCAATAAGATCTTGATTCAATTTTCTTTCAATTGTTTTTGGCTCATCCATTGTCTCAATTTTTTGTTTCTTTCCCCTAGGATGGCTACCCTCACTCTGCTTTTTTCTACTTTTTGATTTTCCAAAGCTCGAACCCTCCATTTTATCCTCTCAAATTGACAGTATTGAAAATACAATTACAAAGAATTGAAAAGCTTACTATAAAATCTCCGGCTGTATGAAATTGTCTGGCCTTTTTCCATTCTCCCATTCCTTTCACTGGAAACCCTTCAAATTCTCCTTAATTATTCTTCTTTCACTTAGAGAATTATCTATATAGTGTGTATCCGTGCGGCCATTAATGTCTAGCTTTGAACATGAGTGTAGCAGATTTTTTGAATTTCCCACTGTTAGACCGAATGACTATATCGACAAGAGCTATTTAAACTCTAGTCGGTCTATGTGTTTGAATCAAGCTAGATGTTCATTAGACACCTTATATGGTCGGGGAGACCAAATATCATTCTTACCGATGTTATATAGCTGATTTGTATTTCATCTTTTGATCTATACCACCTTCGGAAAGAAATTTATTAAGTCACTTAGATATCTGAGTTGTCGCCAAGTATCACTCTGATGAACTTTGGTCCATTCGTATTACCATTGGCAAGAGAATAAGTATCGCAAAAGGATTTGAAAGTTACTTCGATGTTACTAGTCTCCTCGATGTATTGTCTTCCTCCTTCAGATAAATCGGCAAGACTCTCTCTAATATTACTTTCATCGGTGTAACATATGGAGTCGAAAAGACATTTGAAACTCATTATGATAGCACATGTCTCCTCGACATGTTTTTTTTGCTTTATCAATGAAACAGAGTGAACATCTTACCGATGAAAGTCCATCGACATGACATGTATGCTCGGGCTAACTTGAGGATCTCACTCCAATAGTATTGTTCTTGTTGATAACCTTTTCGTCGGTGAAACAACAAGCTTCATCTTCCCGAATATGTATCCTCCTAAGTTTTTGATTGATGTGACAATGTTGACCTTTCGACGATATGCCATAAATGCCTAAATTGAAAGGCTATAACTTATGGTTTGGAGAGACATGGACCTAGTCATGCTGAT
The DNA here is from genome assembly GCA_007258455.2 of Sequoia sempervirens. Classification (NCBI taxonomy): domain Eukaryota; kingdom Viridiplantae; phylum Streptophyta; class Pinopsida; order Cupressales; family Cupressaceae; genus Sequoia; species Sequoia sempervirens. The sequence continues at coordinate 535,744 of VDFB02257522.1, forward strand.
ATGGATTATTTATTCAGAGGATCTTGCTCAATGATGATCAAAGGGATTTTGGTGTGTCAAAAGGTCAAATATGATGGGATCACTGGTGGATATGAAATGTGAAATGGATTCTTACAATTTTGCACTCAAAATGTGGCTACCTTGTGGAGTTTATGAATGTAAGCTACTAAAATTTTGAAAAAAATTATAGTCCCAATGGCTTTAAAACTTGTAAAACTATTATAGTGTAGATCTAAATAAGTGTTCTTTGTTACAAATTCTTTGTGGATGATTATCTATTTAAATTCATTTTACCATTTGTAGAAATAGAAAGAAGATTGTAGAAGAATAAGACCAGAAGATATAAGTGACACAACATAGACCGTGGAGAAACCCTTTCGGGAAAAAACTCCACCACTAGAATCAATATTGTTTGTATTATTTAACCTTGGAACAAGATTACAATAATTATTTATCAATCCTTGCTTGAGATGCTTCTTTTTCCTTCAACAATTCTTCTTCACAACTTGCAATAAAATCTTATAAAACTCTCTTCAACTTGCTACAATTTATAGACAATAATGAGCCTTGTAAACTCCAAGGAGTTTACAATTACAAAGCACAAAGCTTATCTCGCAAAACCTATTCCTATTCTTTGCAAGTAGAGTTCTTCCATGAAAAACAATGTCAAACCAAGTCCATCAATTTGGGCATCCAAAATTGAAGTGCTAACTCAACATTGATTCTGAAGATATCTTATAAGCTTCTCCTCAAAGTTGGCGCCCAAGAATGGGCCCACTTAACTCAGCCTTATAAAATATCTTTTCATGAAAAAGTGTTAACTCCAAGATGCCAACTTGGGCACCCAAGGTGGGTCCAAGTCAATCTCTATTAACTGAAACATATCTCTCCAACATTCATGCAAATATCATGCATGATTGATCATCCACACTTAACTGAATGTATCACCTGTTATCTATCATGTAACTCAAGTCATTAGTCATGCATTCCAAGTCAATTGAAGTCAACTAATATTCAACTAAAACTAACTACATGCAATTGAAGATAACTAAACTATAATTGAATTGAATTGAATTGAATTGAACTAAACCAAACTAAACTAAACTCCATGCATGAAAACATCAATTCCCAACTTCTAGAATCTTTACATGCATTATTGAAGTGTTATCTTTCTCCAAACAATTAACTTAACTCAAGGTGGGTTCCACCGTCCATGTGGGTGCCCCATGTGCTCCTATTTTGTAGAAGCTCTTCTTGGGCATCCCCACATGTTCCTAACATTTAGAATTAATTACAAATGTCAATTTACATGTTCATTTCATTTGAATTTAATCTCTTTCTAATCCTAGTGTTGTAGAACACTTTCCAAGGACTTAGGAGATACATGAAATATTTTTAGGATTACAATTAAATGGCATCCTATTCCCCACAATCCTTAGCGAGGAAATGTGATGGAAAAGCACAGGTGAGAGTTCAACATTGGGTAATGCTTTGACTGTAGAGGAACAGGGGAAGAACAAAAGAGAGAGGAAAAATCCTAGAAAATCATGGGAAGTCAAAGAAAGGCAAATCTAAATCTAGAGGAAAAATGAATTTCTGGCATTGTGGAAAGCCAGAACACTTAAAGAAGGATTGTTGGTATCGAAAAGGAAAACAAGGAGATGGACAACATGATGAAAGTAAGGAAGCTAATGTTGCAAGTAATAAATTTTAGGATGCTTTAATTTTGTGTTTAGATAATGCTTATGATTCTTGGGTAATAGATTTAGGGGATTCATTTCATGCCACACCCCATAGGAAATATTTTGCAGATTATGTTCAAGGTGATTTTGGATAGGTATATTTGGGTGATGATGAACCCTATCAGATTGTTGGAAAAGGAAAGATAAAAATAAAGTTGTAGAATGGAAATGAATGGTTGCTATAGGAGGTAAGGTATGTTCCAAATTTGAGAAGAAATTTAATCTTTGTAGGACAATTGGGTAGTGAAGGTTGCATAGTTACCTTTACAGACAAAGTATGGAAGGTCACTAAAGGTGCATTAGTTGTAGCTAAAGGTGAAAAGATAGGAACATTATATCTATGTACTGGCAATACTTATTCTACCTTAGCTGTTACAAAAATAGTTGCTACTGAGACAATTAGAGCACTTGTTGCAGGAATAGAAACAAAATTGTGGCACCATAGACTTGGGTACATGAGTGAGAAAGAGATGAAGATCCTTCACCCCAGAAAGTTGCTACCATGTCTAAAGTAGATTGACTTGGAGTTCTACAAAAATTGTTCTATGGAAAACATAAAAGAGTCTAATTTCTCAAAGTTGGGAAAGAGAAGAAGAGTGAGAAATTAGAGCTTGTGCATTCAGATGTATGGGGACCAAATCAGGTATCTTCTCTTGGTGGCTCTTTTTATTATGTTACTTTTATTGATGATGCAACTAGGAAAACATGGGTGTATTTCCTAAAACAAAAACCAGAAGTATTTGAAACTTTTTAAAAGTGGAAAGCTTTGTTTGAGAATGAGACAGGGAAAAAGTTGAAGTGCCTGAGATTTGATAATGGAGGTGAGTATTGCAGTAGAGAATTTGAAAATTATTGTTCATACAATGGAATCCGTAGGTAGAAAATGGTTCCTGGAACCCCTCAAGAAAATGGTGTATCTGAGAGAATGAATAGGACCATTATGGAGCGTGGAAGGAGGATGAGATTGAATGGTGGACTACCCTTATAGTTTTGGGAAGATGTTGTACATACCTTTGTTTATTTAATAAACAGAGGACCTTCAAATCCTTTGGATGGTGGCATTCCAGAGGAGTCATGGATGGGTAAAAAGGTAAACTATTCATTTTTGAAAACCTTTGGTTGTGAAGCTTTTGTCCATGTTGATATTCAAAATAGAACCAAGCTTGAGGCTAAGTCTAAAAAATGTACTTTCATTGGATATGGACTAGATGATTTTGGTTATCGGTTATGGGATATGAAAATTATAAATCACTAGGAGCAGAGATGTTATTTTCAATGAGAGGGTCATGTATAAGGATCAGTTGTAGGAAAAGAAGCATGAACATGTCAACAAGGAATATGTGGTGTTGGATGAGATTTCAGAAAATAAAATGCCAGTGGTACCTAATGCTCAACAACAAAAATTTATCCCACAGATTCTTGCAAGTGGTAGATGTTCTACAAGGATAACTAAACCTCTAGAAAAAATTTCTCCATCATTTATTCTATATTATTAACTAATTTTGGTGAACCTAAAGGTTATGAAGAATTAATGCGGGTAGATACCAAAAAGAAGTGGGAGCTAGGAATGAAAGAGGAAATGGATTCCTTATTGCAGAATCAGACTTGGGACTTAGTCCAATTACCTGTAGGTAAAAGAGCATTGCCAAATAAATAGGTTTATAGGTTGAAGGAAGAAGATGGAGGTAAGAAAAGATATAAGTCTAGACTCATGGTAAAAGGTTTTGCATAGAAAAAAGGGTATAAATTTTGATGAAATATTTTCTTCGGTTGTAAAGATGACTTCTATTAGAACTATTCTAAGTCTTGTGGTTGTAGAAGACTTGCATCTTGAACAACTAGATGTGAAAACAATGTTTCTCCATGGGATTTGGAAGAGGAAATACACATGCAACAACCACAGGGATATGAGGTCAAGGGTAAGGAGAAATTTGTGTGCAAGTTAAAGAATAGTTTGTATGGCCTGAAGCAAGCACCTTGGCAATGGTATTTGAAATTTGATAGTTTTATGGCTGAACAAGGTTACAAAAGATGTCATTTTGATTATTGTGTTTATTTTAAAAAATTGGATAATGGAAGCTATATTATCCTGTTGCTTTATGTTGATGACATGCTTGTTGTCAGGTCTAGCATGTAGCATATTAATGAACTTAAGCAAAAATTATCAAATTCATTTGCTATGAGGGATTTGGGTGCAACCAAACAAATCCTTGGTATGAGGATCACACTGGATAGGACAAACATAAAATTATTTTTGTCTCAAAGTGAGTATATATAGAAGGTGTTGAAAAGGTTTAACATGCAGAATGCAAAAGCAGTTAGTACACCTTTGCCTAGTCATTTTAAGTTGACTAAGGAGATGTGTCCAAAGACACAAGATGAGGAAGATAAAAAGTCTAAGATACCATATGATATCTATGCATCAACAATTGGTAGCTTGATGTATGAAATGGTATGCACAAGGCCAGATATTGCACGTACAATGGGAGTTTTGAGCAGGTATATGAGCAATCTAGGAATGTAACATTGGAATGTGGTAAAATGGATTCTCTGATATTTGAGAGGTACTACTTCAAAGAAACTATGTTTTGGAGGAACAAATTATGCTCTAAAAGGATATGTTGACTCTGATCTAGCGAGTAATATTGATAGTTGGAGGAGTAATATAGGGTATGTTTTTACTATAGGAGGTACTACAGTCAATTGGATTTCAAGACTGCAAAAGGTTGTTGTGATTTCAACCACTGAAGTTGAGTATGTTGCTACTACAGAAGCTAGCAAGGAGATGATTTGGTTACAATGTTTCCTAGATGAATTGGGGCAACAACAAGAAGATAGTACTTTATACATTGATAGAAAAAGTGCCATTCATCTTGCTAAGAATTCAACTTGCATTAAAAAACTAAGCACATACAACTCAGATACCACTTCATCTAGTCAGTTTTGGAGGATGGGCAGTTGAAGCTGGAGAAAATTCACACAAGCGAGAATCTTGCAGATATGTTCACAAAGGCGGTTATACGGAAGAAATTGATTTCCTCATGAATTTTTGTTGGCCCTCATGACTGATAATGGTGGACATAAAAAAATAGGAAGACCTGTAATCCAGTGGGAGATGCAAATGCAGTAGTGTCGTCTAGGATTAGTCTCCAAGAGGGAGATTGTTTGGTGTGGAGCCTGATCAATCTCCAAGTGGGAGATTATTGATATGTGGTGTCTGATCATGCAAATACTATACACTCATAACGTATCCTTACCAAGGTTTGGGGCGCAACCCCTGATTTTTTTGTTAACTCATCAAGGTTTTTCCCCGTTAACATGTCAAATGAAAAAATGACTTTGTAAAACCCTAATTTTGGAAGCTTCCAAAAATCTTGTTATGAGTGACTGGGATGTAAGTTGCGGAGTGTGTAATTTGTGAGATTGTAATCTGTTTTGCACTGGATAATGAAATCATTGGGTGGTTGAGTTTTTGTGGATGTAGCCCATATTGGGTGAACCACGTTAAATTTATGTGTTGATATCTTTTGTGTTATTCTTCATTGTTATTTCTAGGTTATTTAATCTACATATAATTGTTAATGTTTATTGCTCCAATTTGCCTGAACCCTAACATCTTCACTGTTACAACATGCGCCTCTTTAGGATCTTCTTGAAATATAGCTACAAGACAAACTACATGCATGATATCTAGTCTAGTGGTAGTTAGATATAACAGTCCACCAATCATAGATCTATATTTGCTTCGATTAGTCTTACGAGATTCATCATCCTTACTCAGTTTGCAACCAGTAACCATTGGAGTACATACATGTTTGGAGTCATCCATTCCAACCTTCTTCAACATCCCTTTAACATGCTTTGATTATGAAATGAATATGCCTTTATTTGTAGCCCAAGGAAGAAATTCATCTCCCCAAACATAGACATCTCAAACTCTTTGTACATCTCTTATACAAATTTTCTTCACATAACTTCATTGCCTCCAAAGATTATTTCATCAACATACATAACCACTATCAAGATTCGATCTTCCTCAACCTTAAGTAAAGATTACTATCTATGATGCCCTTATTAAATCCTTATTGTATCAAATATTTTTCCAACCTTGCATACCAAGCTCTAGGAGCTTGCTTCAATCCATACATTTCCTTTTTCAATCTACAAACCATATTAGGTTTATCTAACAACTAAAATCCTTCTAGTTGTTCCATGTAAACTTCTTCCAATTCTCCATTCATGAAAGCGGAATTCACATCCAGCTGATAAACTTAAAGTCTTTATGTGTTGCAAAAGCCAAAAACATCCTAATTGGTTCCATTCTAGCCACCAAAGCAAATATTTCCTCAAAGTCTATTCCTTCAACCTTTGCATAGCCCTTACACACAAGCCTCTCCTTTTTTCTTGCCACTTCTCCATTCTCATTCAACTTTTTTCTGAATACTCAGCTAGTTCCGATAATTTTTTTTTTCAGGTCTAGGAACTAGTTCCCAAGTTTGGTTCTTCTCAATCTGCATAAGTTCTTCCATTTCCTTTATCCAATGTTCATCTTTGGATGCTTCACTTATTGTCTTTAGTTCAATTTTAGAGAGTAAACACAGATTGTCTTCTGCTTCAATATCTCTTCTTCTTGTCAACACACCTTTATTTTTGTCTCTAGAGATTTGTTCTTCAGAATGATTTCTCTATACATACTTAGGAGTCTTAGGGGTCTTTTTTGAAGCTTCTTCCTCTTCATTTTGCACTTATTTTTCCTTAGCTTCTTCTTCTTCTTCTCCGCAAATAGACTCATCCAACTCATATCCATCTATTATAAGTGAGTTATGTAAATCTTCATCAACTTTGACACTTGCACTTTCAACAATTCTTCTTAGTCTTTTATTGTAACATCTGTAAGCTTTGATTTTAGTAGAATATCCAAGGAAGATACCTTCATTAGACCTTGCATCAAACTTTCCCAAATTTTCATCATTTCTTTTGATATAGTATTTGCTTCCAAACACTCTAAAGTACTTGACAATAGGAATCCTTCTGTACCACAACTCATAAGGAGTCTTTGTGTTGTTACCTCTTGCTTGAACTATGTTAAGTATGTAAAAAACAATATGAATTTCTTGTATCTAGTATACTTTTGGTAGATTTTCTTCTTTCATCATAGTCCTTGCAACTTCTTGAATAGTCTTATTTTTCCTTTCAACTACTCCATTTTGTTGACGAGTCCTAGGGGTAGAAAACTAGTGCCTCTTTATGCCATGATTCTCATAGAACATGTTAAATTCATTGGAGGTGAACTCTCCACCTCTATCAAACCTCAAAAATTTGATCTTCAAATCCATTTCATTCCCAACCATAGCTTTAAATGCTTTAAATCTATCTAGGGCTTCATATTTTTCTCTAAAAAATGTAAACCATTTCATTCTAGAGTAATCATCAATCAAACACATGAAATAATATCAACTTGAAGACTTCACACTCTTTTCAGACCACAAATTTTTGTGTGTACCAATTCTAGCAATCCAGTAGAAGATTATTCTCTTCCCTTGAAATTGCTTCTATTTTTTTTTCCAAAATGACAATCTTTTCAAACAACATTGATAGGCTTTGTAATCCTTAGAAGATCTCTCACCGCTTGAACTAAATTGATTCTAATGAGGTTATCAAAATTGATGTGACACATTCTCCCGTGCCATAACTAGCTATCATTAATTTGAGTCATAAAATAGTGACCATCAACACCCTTGAGCTGATAGATATTTCCATCTGTCCTCTTTCCAGCAACAATTACTATTCCTGACCCTTTTCTGATCTCACATCCATCATCCTAAAACATAAGATTGTATCCTTTTCTACACATTTTTCCAACACTCAAGAGGTTATGTCTTAAACCTTTAACATAGTTAACATCTTCAATATTATGCTTGCCTTGAAAACTGATTGAACCTATTCCACAAATCTTGGCACCTAAATCATCTCCAAATTTGATAAGTCCCCCATCATGTTTTTCAAGTTTAACAAACTTACTCTTATCTCCGGTCATATGATTTGAGCAACCATTTTCAATACCCAAATATTTCTTGTCTTGTCTAACATGAAATGTAGATACCAAGGTACCTCCAATTTATCCTTTTTCTCTAGGACACTTTCCTTCATACAACTCCCAGACTTAGTCGAACCAGATTCATCTTTTAAATTCAAGAATAAACATTCATTATCATCAACATCTCCATAATCAGATTCATCATCATAAATACCAACATCTTCTCTAACATAGTAGCTTTTCTTGGTCATCTTTCCTTTGTTTTCCTTATTCTTATTGTTCACAGTTTTGTTTGGACATATTGAAGCATAGTGACCTATATTTCCACAACTAAAGCATTTGAAAGGTAATTTACCTTTGTACTTACTGGTGCCCTTTTTCATTCTTCTTACAAAGTTAGCTTCCACATCATCAAAATTATCTTTATTTGAATCTTTAGCTTTTTCTAATTTTCCAGTCTTGAAAGCATTCTCCACTTTTGCACAAATTTTCAGACCAATTTTCCTCATTTTAAATGTAGTTAGTGTTCCATACAATTGATCTCTAGTGTATGTATTAAAATCAAGAAATTCCTCAATAGCATAAAAATTTTCACTATAAGAATTAGGAAGAGTTTTGAGAATTTTCTGTACCACTTTAGGTTCTTTGACTTGTGCAACAAGACCTCTCATAGCACTTACTAGTTCATTAACCCTCTGCATGTAACTTGTAATTGTTTTATCATCACACATATCCAAAGTCTCAAATTGTGCCTTCATATTATGTAACTTAGCTTGTTTAACCTTATCATCTCCTTCATAGATACTTTCTAGCTTATCCCAAACTTCTTTAGTAGTTTTTAGATCCATAACTTTCACTAATTCAGTATGTGAAAGACTGGTCAAAAGAACAAAACTTGCCATACCATTTGTTTCATAGGCCTTTATTTCATCACTCATGTGTGGACCATTTGCAGGTATGGTGTATGCAATCTTTACTACCCTTGCAACTTCATATCTAAGATAAATCAAATAGACTTCCATCTTCACCTTCCAAAATGCATAGTATGTGCCACCAAACATAGGGATCTCCTTCTTGTTCACCATTTGGATCTACCTCAAGCAGTCAAGCTTTTACTAAGGAACCTTCCTTTGATACCAATTGTTGAATGAACAAGACAACTGAGAGGGGGGTGTGAATCAATTGTACCAAATTAAAATATCTCTTTTTAGGCCCTAGAATGGTAAGCTAACCACAAACTCGGTGCATTAAAATCTTAGAATATGAAGTTGATCATCAAATTTTGGCATAACACAAGGTTTTTATAATTCAATTGAAGCCTCCATCTCTAATTTTAGGTCATTCAGATATGATTTGAGCCCAAAATTGGCATTTTGGTAACTAGGAGTAGGTCCATAGAACATAGGCTAAACAACATTTCTCAATTTTGGAAATTAAACAAATAAGTGTCAATAATTCATGGGGAGTATCTAATTCCAATTTCATGACCAGTAGACAAGATTCATGGTTGTAGTAAAAAAAATATTAGCTGTTCATATATTTATTTTTATTACAAAGGAATCCTTAGGCTGTGGCCAAATTTTTAAATTACAATAATTGAACAATAATATTTGGTAATTAGAATTACTCTTCACAAAGTTCTACTACTCTTGAAGACAATTTAAACATATGACATAAATATGATTACCCAACTATAATGACTAATTCTCGACCTTATTATTTTTTTAATGGAAATAATCTAAACACTATTATAATGATTTATTTAAGTGTAAAGGTTAAAATAAAGTTTGATCAATGCTCTTTTTAACCCTATGGTCATTTTTAGACACAAGCATGTTATAAAGTGATTTTTAAATGGAAAAATGGTGAAGCTTTCCCATTGGCCATGCAATCACATTCTAAAGGAAGGAAATGCATTATTTATGAAAGAATGGGCATGAACCATTGTTTTAATTCCTATAAGATGTGAAATGTTTTAAATTTATAATATTTTATCCCTTGGAGTCATGTTGGAAGGAGGGAATATTCTCTTCAAACTTCTGCACGATGCTCTTTTAAAGCACCATGCAAGAAGTCCATTGGGAGTAATATGAAGTTTTACTAGGTAGAAGTCCATATAACATGGGGAACAATTATTGCACACAAACTATTTGATGAAATTCTTGATTGGATGCAAGTAGAAATATATGATTTCTAGGAGGAATGATGATTTGTATTAAATAATTTTTCACTTTCCAATGAAAGGGTAAGTGCTAGAGGGTTAATTTCTTTACCCATAGGGTGAATATCAGGCTAGGAAAACACTTTTAGTACAAGAGTAAAAAGTTGTATGTGAATGCTTTCAGGAAATTGAAAAATTAATTTTATTTTATTTGAATGGGGTAAAAATGTAGGACTTTTAAAGGTGTTGTGGCATATTCCTTTATTCCTATTTATAGTTGTAGATTAGGGGCTTAGCTCATGTCATGTGTCACTTCTAAAATTAGTTTGAATTCTTCCTCTTTTGATATATTGTAATTTCTAAATCTGATTGTAGAGGTTGGTTGATTGGTTTCTCAATTGTTGGAAGTTTCCAAGCCAATCTAGGGTATATGATTATAATTAGTATAGGATTTGTAGTGCAAGATCAATGTAAATTCATTGTTTAATGTGAACATTGTCTAATTCTCAATCTAATTTCTATAGTCGGTGTTGTAAAATGTCTATTTGGTAAATCAATATTAGACTTATTCTTGTTTTATCATGTAATCTATCCCTAATTATTGTTCTACACTTTAGGGAATCTAACAACTTTCTTGGTGCGCACTTATTGCACTTGTACCAAGAATTAGTTAGTTTGTATTCAAGGGATACAATGAAAGTTTGTATTAGGAGTTTTTCATAATAGGAAGTATTTCTAACTTGGTATGTGGGGTTTACAAACTAGGAAAGGATAATTAAGAGTGGATTAGATTATTCAAGACATGAAGGAATTTTAGATTCTAAGTTATGCATGGGAGATGCATGTAATTTTTCTTAGACCATAGGAATCAGGTAGCCCCCCATAAATTGTAGTGCGCCTTGTAAAAAAAATTCATGTGATCGGTGACGCTAGTACGACACGCCCTCTAGTACCATGGGGATGGGGGGAGACTAGACCTCATGACCTCTTTCTCGCAACAGGATTCTTTAGCCAATTGAGATAGGCCCCCCAACCCAAGCAGATGTATGTAAATTAGGCTCATGTAAATTTTGAATTATTTTCCCATTGTTGCTATTAGGTTTCAGTTGACTCTATTCCTATAGAATAATATATTGATCCTTGATGATTGCATCTAGCCCAATACCTCAAATTTATAAAATGATGAATATCTACAAAAAGGTATAAGTTATTTCAAGTCTTTCTATCTTCATGGAGTTGAAAGTTGTAAGCATGGTCCTAAATTCCTACAAATTCATCATCCCTATTCTTGATTATTATGAAGATAAATTATTTTATATTTTACGTATTCATAATGCTAGTAAAGGTATAAAGGACCATGCCTACATTTTCTAAATATGAAGTCCTTTGCTTATACATTTGTTGGTTGGGCCTAGTTTTGCCTTTGTAACATTTTTTATTGAAGATCTTTATCATTCTTTAAGACCCTCATTAGGACCACCCTTCTAAGTCTTGTGGAGCTCAAAGTGTGGAAGATAGGGTCCAATCTTATTTTATTGAATTTTTTATTGTCTTTAGTTCCATCATGGTGCTATCATTTTACTTGGATCAACTTGATCTTGAGGTACAGGTGTTGTGTTATCTCTTAGAGCTGATGATAGAAAGGAAAAAACCCAACAAAATCAATGGTTAAGGATGATTAACATGATTGGAGACAAGAGGTGATTTTAAGTGGCACCTTTTGATTGGTACACTTGAAGAGGGCAAGGATTAAATGGATCTGGATGCACAAGATTGTATTGGAAAGAGATAAAGGGTGAAGATAAAAAATATACTTTTTAGATATCCAAAATAACCTTTTCCAGAGACAAGTGAAGGGTAAGGATTTTCTTGGAGAAATGAATGGATAGAATTTGATGAGAAAATTGTGTACAGAAGTGGGAAGTTTAACCATGGATTAAGTATGCTTAGGAATGTGTAAGAGGATTAATTAGTGGATTGATTGGTTTTAGTCAACTAATTATCTAAGGGGGATTTTGGGAGAATTAAATAAATAGTTTTTTTTTTTTCAAAGATAAGGATATGAAGGGTAAACTTAATTAAATAAATATAAATTTATTTAATTAAGGGGGACTATAGAGGATAAGTAGGATAAAGGATAAATAAGATAAATAAATGATTGGTATTTATTTAATTAATGTTAAGAATATAAATGGGGAGGTTTATTAAATAATTGGTTTTATTTAATGAATGTTGGAAGGGGATAAAACTAGGTGTGGCTAGGATATGGATGATTTTAGGTGTCTACATTTCCCCTCTTGAGATGGCATTGCAATTATATAAATAAATGTCATTTCAAAAGAAGAATAAAACATATGATATTGACTAAGAGGAAGGAAGTAGGTATGCGATGACCCCTTGAGAGGATAGGTAGATTTGAAGAACACAAGTGTGCTCTCAAAATGGATGAAATAATTGGAGGACCTAAGATAGAAGGAGATGAAAGTATGGATGCATTAGGATAGTAAAATTGATGGAGGGGAGGGATATTTGAATTGGGGGAGGATCGTCATGATAAATTGGTTTGAGAAACCTTTATATAATATAATGCTTGATTTTATCCAGTAAGGTATAAGGACTAGGGTGATGATGTGCCAAGTATATAAATGATTGACCCAAATAAAATGTTTCATGTAACCATATAACATATGGTACCATGATATGGAATATCATGATTTGATTTTGGTAATATGTTATAAAGACCATAAAAAGTGGAAGAAAAATGATAGTATGAACAAGAAAGTAAAAAATAATGCAAAAATGATACAAAGAAAAATAAAGATTATGCCCCTATTCAATTTGGAAACCAATTGATTGATGATGATGATGATAGTATTATTGATTATGATAAAATTGCAAGGATTGGGTATGCTATATAATAATGATAATAATTTGAGTAAATTGGATGAAGATTAGCAATAAGGCTTGGAACAAAAAAAATAGATTATTTGGATAAGGTGTGAGATTTTTAAACTAGATTACATGTGTTGGAATTTGGATAAACTATTTTGATAGTATTAGAGATTGGTATCACCAAATTATGTATGGATAGTTGTTTTTTGGACCCAATGACAATGGAGAATCAATTCTAGAGAGAAAGGATGAAATGATGGAGGGGTTTCTTAGAGAGGGGATGAGAGAGATGGGTTAATGGTTGAGGGATTAGGGGTGGATGGGGGGTTTTAGGATGTGATATCCAAGGATTATGTCATATAGGAATTACCTACCCCAATATAGATATATTATGGTGGATGTTTTGAAACCATTATGGAAAAATTTGGTAATATTCATGCAAGATGGTAGGGTGAGATTCAAGTGCTAAAGAGGATAGCTTGATGGTTTAAGTTAGTGGAAGATTCATGTAATAAAAATCCCATAATAGGATTTTTACAAATAAAATAATATTTATATTAGCCAAATCATATTTTGAGAGTATACCCCTATCCTTATCAAATCAAAAGTTGGAAGGGGAGATGGATTAGATGTGATAGGATAAACAGGTAGATGTAAGCAAAAGGTAGGTAACATGAGTAGGTGAAAGAGGCTTGCCACCAAGTGTAGGGTTATCTTAGATAATAGTTGTACACATGATTATATTTTACCATGTTTCCATCATAGTACTTGTCCAAGGTTTCATAGGAATAGTTTTCACCATTAGACATTTTTTTTTTCTTTTTTTTCTTTTTTTCTTTTATTTTAAATGGGATGGAGTTGGATTTAGGATATGTGGATGATGGATTTGGAGATGTATTTAGTATGGAGGATAAGGATGTATATTTAGAATTAAGAATTTATTTCCATGGTGATAGCCCCATTTGTTAAATAACTACCTCAAATAGACTATGTCAATTGTTTTTGCACTCATAAATGTTGGTAGAAGCTTGTGGGTTTCAAAATGGAATGGATGGAGTGATGGAGGTATAGTGAGTTATATGAAAGATTGGATGAAATGGGTGCAATATGTTGGATAATGGATTATATGAAATGATGGAATGGTAGAGACATGAAAAATATCATGGGACTAAGGGGAACTAGGACCAATAGTTGTGCACACCTTGTTGGATGATGAGGCATTTGATTAGGATGTGTGATTTTGAATAGAGGATTTTATATTTTTGAATTTATATGGGGGAGTTAGGATTTTATATTTTGGGATGTAGGGACCCAAAATGGATTTAGGATTTTAGCATGGGGATGCTTGGACTTAGATGAAGGGTGTTAGGATGGGGATGAGGGATAGGGATTTAGGAATGGGATTGGAATTTTAATATGTTTCTTTGGATTCTCTACTTGGATGCATTGTGTTTTACTTGGGGTCCCATATTATTTTGGTGCTTTCTTTTTTCTTAATGGTCCTTTGAGGCGTTTTTAAATTTTAATGATTTTAGCTCTAATTTTGATTCTTTATTTCATATCAATACTTTGAGACATGATGATTCTTATAAATTTTTTGGATTATTTTCTTTATACTTTTGTGCATCTAAATTACTTCCAAATTAAATGCTATGCTCCCAACATGAGAGAGTTTCATATAATACCATAAATTAGGTGATGGATTCATCATTTTGGAACAAGTACAATGATGTGTGCATTCATTGATCTTTGTTAGGAATGTTAGGGGACAAATGGTTAGTGTTAATGATATAATTGTGGAAAGGATTAGGGGTGGAGGTGATAGGGAAGATAGGGTCAATGAAAGTTTTAGTGGAAAAATCCTCATAATAATATTGATAGGAGTTACCTATTGGAATGTTGGAAAAGGTTTCCTTAGGATGTGTAGGGATCTTACCAATGTCTTAGACATGGTATTTGTATTTCAAGACCTAAAATATTTTATTTTCTTTGATTTGGAGGGGTTCCAAGATGGCTTAAACATGAATTCCCAATCCTCTACCTTGATAATAATTTTTTCAATAGATTTGATTACCAATGGGATACTTTTTTGTTTAGAAACAAGAAACTAATCTAGTTTTATATGGTTAAGGAGTGGTCATGGTGGTGGTGGTATTTTTCTTCATAGTAAGAAAATTAAATTAAATGAAGGTGTAAGAATCAAGGTGATAGTATTATGGTTGTAATATGGGTTAAATAGGGATGTGTTGGTCATGACAGGGTGTGAGATCATGAAGGGGATTAGTGGGGATTATTGGAAATTGATTTATGTGGGGATACATTTTGGAATTATTTTTATTCACTTGACATATCTATATATTCTTGGATTATATGAGTTTTTTTTTGTGTTTTGTGTTGCTATTTATCAATATGTGGACGGATTCCTAGAGTTGTACACATGGATGAGGGATGCATATTTTACATCTCTGGATATGTGGTTTTATGAATGTGAGATTTTTGATGGAGGGAATAGAATGAGTGATGTTGGGAAATTATAAACCTTGGCTTGTGCTTTGGGGCTTAGGATCCTTTATGAATGGTCCTTATAATAAATATATAAAGGTAATGTTGGTTGATTGGTGGTCGTATTGCAAAGATTTAAAGATGAAGGATTGGTCTAGGAGATGGAGGATACAAGACACTCACATGAGAGGGGGATTTGAAATATAGATTGGTGATAAAGGGATTGGATTGAAGAAGTGGTTCTGA